>BSBM01000994.1:5367500-5967500 GCA_027924585.1 Larix kaempferi | reverse complement strand
GTCTTAAGCGCTGAATACAACCTTCTTTTGACTGCCTTTAATATGACGATGTTTGATAATTAGATTGTTATCCCTTGTGTCATAATATGATATTGTAGTTATATTTATAATGTTAATACTGAACATATTTTTCTTTGTTGAAGGGGTTCCTTGTGACTCCTCGAAGCTTACTTAGCGTTAAGCTAACTAATGCATGTTGCCACTTTGACCAGGTTACAGGTGAGAACATGCATCAAAGAATTGGTATTAAAATTATAACAGAGGTTATTATGGTGACAATCAACTTCTTACTCATTACTGGTTAGATTGTAACTATGAGACTTAGTCAAATCTTGACTAAGGATTTGGAGACTGCTAACCAAATTTTAATGGTGATAAACTCTTGTTTCTATAGTTGATTTACATTATACATGTATTAGTTGGTTAACTCATCACCAAAGGGTTTCGAGGTTCCTAGGCAGTCTCGATGGTATTAAAATTTTGTGACCCAAACTATATAAAAAATAGTTCAAAGGTCAAAGTATTAAACTATCATGCAAACGATGGCGTAAACTATAGAAATGGGTTTTATATTAAAGAGATAGTGGTTGACTGGTTTCACATTAATGGAGCCCATGTGATTGACTTGGGAGTGATCTCCACGTATAGGGTAAACCCTATCCATGCCCTAAGGATTTGGTCTTTCGCATTGTTGATGTGTTTTTCAAAGGGCTGGAGAGCCATACTCTCTCCACCACTAGGGCTATGAGCCATTTGAGTGCAAGCTTGGTTTAAACTCAGTCATAGAGGTGAATACCAGTAAGTTGTCAACGTGGTTCTTACTGATATGGTTACAGTGAGAGGGTTATGGTTTTGTCACTTGACTTTCAACCAGCATACTTCTAGAATGATCTCGGTTGGGTTCGATATTAGCGAAGGTAAGGTTCTACAACTTTTATATTGTATTTGTCTATTTGTATGTAATCTTGTAAATGTTACTTATATGATGTTAATCATTCTTTTGACCACTCGTTTCTTGTTTGGCAGGGTTTCTACCTGACCTCTGGACTCAACTTGGGTTTCAGTGATAGTTTGGAAGCAAGGGAAGGAAAATCCAGTGGTTTGGAACCACGGTAAGCTTCGGGCCCATCCACCAGAGTGACCTCTGTTAACAATGTTTAAATATAGCGATGGTTTTCGTGTTTGTCTATGAGCATGAGCTATTATAGCATTTATTTGTAATGGCATTCCTATTGTCTTCTGTCTAAAAGCCAAAGTTAGGGTTTCGACTACTATTTGTAAAGGGATTCAAACTCATGTTTTGTTTTGATTTTGGGTACCATTCTGGTAAACCATGAGCAATTCTCACTGCATTGTTTTCGTTTTATGGAAAGAATAGTTACCAGTTTCGATACTTGTTTCAACTTGCAAATGTTAACAATGTTTCTCTCAACTTCCTTTACAGTTTATTGTATTTTGATAACTGTCAATGCATTTGGTTTTTGAGCCAAGCCCTACTTCGTAGCTTCGTAAAATATAATGCTCAGTATGGTTTGTCGGTTCTGAATATGGTATCCACAGGGTTAAACCCTAAACCCTGTCACATATTTAAATTTATATTTATAATTTTTATATTGTATATCCTAAGGTTGGGCGAGCTTTCTCTCGAGACTCGAACCCTTGATGTTTAAATGAATTTATTCTTTTGATACCTATTTGAAAATGATGGAAACAATGCATCCAATGGATGTCATCTAGCTCAGTTCAAGATGCGTTCCACATCACTTCAAATTTTTCGACTGTATTAGGAAGTAGGATAAGTTTCTAATGTTTATAGTTTTATACATATGGATGTCAACTGTATTTATTTTGGTTGCCGATTCTGAGGTTTTATTAACCCTTGTTACAGGATGATTGAAGTTCTGGTATAATGAATACATTTTTCTACAGTCTTACGACTAATTGATATTTGATAATGAGAGATGTCTAAAGGGTTCGACCCTCGACCTAGTTGATATTGTTATATGTTGTAAACTAGTTACAGGGTTTGAACCTGAATTAATCCTTTGAACTTGATATGCTATTTTATTACAAATACAAAATGTATGTTGATCCCATATGGGGATATCAAGCAGTATCAGAATAATTTCATAATATATATATGTTATTGTTTATGTGAATGCGTTTTCTAGAAATTAAGGTCTCTATTTCGATGTGTATTTTTATACAATACTTTGTTTATGAAAATCAATACTTGTAGGGTTCATCTAGGGATTTAAAAAGAAGTTTTAATTCTAATAAGTTTATGTGAGTTCTGTAAATTATGTTGTTGAATTTGTGTACAATATAATCTATCTATGTATAAATGATAGCGTAAATAGCAATATTTACTTATCTAGGTTTTATAAATATATTTACTATGTAAAAATCTATGATAATTTTAAATATGGATTTTACAGCTAGGTTTTGATAATAACTATTTGTAAATAATTAATGTTTCTATAGGATAAAGAGAGTATCATTCCTGCTTATAGAAAGCTATTCTATTTTGAACAATAACTCTACTGCTTTGAACTTGGATAGACTTAAAGAAAAATGAACTTAATCTCTAGGAAGATTAGATTCTGTAAATTTATTACATTATACTACTATAATGAAGTTTATATCCGACATGTTATAAGGCAATTCCTTTACTCATAATTTATAGATCAATTCATCTATGTTAATTAAACATCTGCCTGTACTAGAGTACATCACGAAAGCAAAAGGAAAAATACAGGAAGAAATTTAAAATTCATCTATTCTATATTTTTCAATCTTTATTCGTCCATTCATTTCTTAGAAATAATCTATCAGTTTCATAAATATTTCATTTCTAACAACTAACTGGTATCTAAGATACATCAGAACTATGATAACATATAATTACAGTTTTAAGAAATAGATTAACAGTTTAGAAGTAAATGAAATAAAACAAAGTAGAACCTGATGACTGATAGTATGGAAAAACACCGAAAGAGGACCGTTCCTCCCAACCTTCTCCAGAAAGAAGCCAAGATCACCTGCTTTTGGGACCCCAATCCTGGTTAATGAACCACCAGGATGAAGATACTATGTAGAAGCAAGACACTATGTTTGTAATTCAACAATTAAGAAGACTTGCATACAAATTCTCTTTTTATTTCAGCAATCATGGAGACTTGCATACAAATCAGTCATATGTACTTTAGAAATTGTGAAGACTTGCATACATATCACTCTTATGTACTTCAGCAATCATGTAGATGTGCATACATAACACTTTGCAATTCAGCAGTAAGACAGTCTTACTATGCAACTCATTACCTAGATTCCCCTCATCGAATCTCTTGTGTGCTCAGTTCTAACAACACAAGAAAAAAGTTGTGAGCCTCTGCTCAATTCAATGGCTATAAAATATTGCCTAGGTCTCTTGGGTTAGTTTCACATTTAGTGAGCCACTTTCTCAGTCCCACCATCCTTGGGGAACATGACCACATTTTTAGGGAAGTTGCCCCCTGCAACAAACAGTAAGTGAGTGCAGATGCTGCCACTTGTCCATTTCCTTCCTCACCAGTTTCATTCCTCCTAGTGGGTCAGTGAACACTCTTTCAACAGTCTCTTTGGGTGAGTGTCTCCTATTTTAATTTATTAAATAATAATATTATTCATTTACAGTCATCCTTGACCATCCTTGGTCATTAATAGAAAACTTTACAATAAAAGTTAAAGTAATATTTGTCCACAAACATAAAATGTTTCAAGTATTAGGTAGGTTACAAACACCCCCTCTTAAGTTCAACATCGACCTCGATGTTGCTTATTCATCATCAAAGTCTTCCTGAAACAGAATTGGATATGTTGCTTGCATATGAATTTCCAATTCCCAGGTTGCTTCATTTGGACTAAGGTGCTTCCATTGCACCTTTACCTGTCCAATGTTGCAATTTCAGAGTAAAATTTCTCTCTTATCAAGGATGCAATCCAGTTCCACCTGAAAATCTCCTCCTGGTTCTACCTATATGCCATTCCAATCGATTACATGAGTAGCATCATGTACATACTTTTTCAAAGTAGAAATATGAAATACATTATGTATTTTTAGCTTAGGTGGTAAGGCTAATTGATAATCCACTGGTCCAATTCTTGATAGTATCTCAAATGGTCCACAATACCTGGGTGCTAATTTATCACAACTCCCAATCTTAAAAGAGCTTTTCTTGGGTTTTACCTTAACAAAAACATGCTCTTCTACTTGGAATTCTTTATCAATTCTTTTCAGATCTGCATGACTCTTTTGTCTGTCTTGTACAATTTTTAAGTTGCTTTGTACCTGCTTCACTGTTAGTTCCATCTCTTTCAATAATTCAGGTCCTAACATTAATCTATCAACTGGATTACTCCATGAGATAGGATTATTACACTTCCTACCATACAGAATTTCAAAAGGACTAAGTTTAGCTGAAGCTTGATAGTGATTATTATAAGCAAATTCAACTAAGTGCATATATTCTTCCCATTTAGTTGGTTGATCTTTAACATACATTCTTAACATATCCTCTAAAATCTGATTTACTCTTTCAGTTTTCCCATCAATTTTTGGTTGAAAAGATGTGCTAAAATTTAATTTTGTATCCAAACCTTTAGACAATGATCTCCAGAAATTTCCAGTAAATTTAGAATCTTGATCAGAAATTATTACCTTAGGAATTCCATGCAAACAAAAAACTTGATTCATAAACACATCAACAATGTTAGCAGCCTTAAAAGTAGTTTTAATAGGTATAAAATGAGATGCTTTACTAAGCTTATCTACTACTACCATTATTGAATCATTCTGCTTTTGATTTTTAGGAAAACCAGTTAAAAAATCAATACTGATAATTTCCCACTTCCACTCTGGAATTGGTAATGACTGTAATAGGCCAGCCGGGTGTTGATGCTCAGCTTTAACATGCTGACATTCAAAGCACCTAGCTATGTATTCAACCACTTCATTCTTCATATTTGGCCAAAAGTAATATTTTATTAACATCGTTATCATCTTTTGATAACCAGGGTGTCCTAAATAAGGACTTTTATGTACTTCATTTAAAATCAACAACTTAATTTCAGGTACATTAGGCACATACAGTCTTTTTTTATACAACATTAAACCCTTTTCATTTAAACTGTAATATGTTATTAAATTTTCAGAATTATTTTCTGCAACTTTTTCTCGTAATTTCCGATAATTTTTATCTAGTTTTATCCCTTCTTCAATCTGAGTTTCTAAACCTGTTTTATAAGTGTTGATTGCTTCCATGAAATTTAATTTTTCATTTCTAATTAAGGCATCGACCACCTTATTTTCTTTCCCTTTTATGTGTTGGATCTCGAAATCATATTCGTTAAGTAAATCTAACCACCTGGCTTGCCTCGCGTTCATATTTGGTTGATCCAACAAATATTTTAGACCTTTGTTATCTGTCATTAATGAAAACTTTCTATCGATTAGATGATGCCGCCACATCTTTAAAGCATATATCACGGAAGCCAACTCTAAATCATAGGTAGCGTAGTTCTTTTAATGATTTTTTAGCTTTCTTGACTCATACGTTATTACATGACCTTCTTGTATTAAGACTCCTCCAGTTCCATCATTGCATACAACAAAGTCCTTGTTTGGATCTGCAATTTTTAAAATATGTGTTGTAGTTAATAGTTCTTTCAATTTCTTAAAACTTTCTTCACACTTTTGATCCCAAACAAATTTCATTCCTTTCTTTTGTAAAGAGGTTATGGGATTTGCGATTCTTGAGAATCCTTCTATAAATTTTATGTAGTAACCTGTAATTCCCATGAATGATCGTACATCTATTACATATTTAGGGATAGGCCATTCACTAATTGCTTTTATTTTATCCGGGTCAACTGAAATTCCATCCTTGGATATCACATGATCTAAATACTATATTTTATCTTTGAAAAATTCACACTTACAGAATTTAGCATACAGTTGATGTTCTCTTAAGACTTGTAAAATTATTCGTAAGTGTTCATCGTGTTCTTCCTTAGTTTTTGAATAAATTAAAATGTCGTCAATGAAAACAATTACGAACTTATCCAAATACTTATGTAAAACATTATTCATTAGACACATGAAAACTGATGGAGCATTAGTTATCCCAAAAGGCATAACTACAAATTCGAAATGCCCGTAACGGGTTCTAAAAGCAGTTTTGAAGATATCATCATCTTTAATTCTGACTTGATGATACCTAGATCTCAAGTCGATTTTTGAAATTATCGTTGCTTCGCATACCTGATCAAACAAATCATCTATGCGAGGAAAGGGATATATGTTTTTAATCGTCATTTTATTTAACTGATGACAGTCTATGCATAAACACAAGGTACTGTCTTTCTTTTTAACGAAAATGATAAGTGCTCCTCACGGAGGCATGCTTGGTATTATGTAATTTTCATAACATTTTACACGTGCGTTTTGCTCATTATTTCTAGCATAATTATTAGGCATGTTTCATGCGGCTGTAAAATTTTGTGGTGCATTGCTTTTAAAATTATTTCCTTGAAAATTTATGCTATGGAAACTTCGCTTGTTATTTCCAGCATTCCTATTAAATTTAAAAATTTTCCTTCTTTGCTCAAAGTAACTTGGTTTATTACCCTTCCAACTAGATGCACCTTCTCTTTTTCTGTTCTATTCAAAACATAATTTTTCCTTTCTCATAGCTTCCTCAAGAGTCTTAGTATTGTCGTACTCAATTCTGTCTTTGATATTAAAAGGTAAGCAACTCAAAAATCTTTGTATTTTAGGCTTCTTGTCAATAATGTAAGGTACATATCTTAACAGACTTAAGAAATTACTGCTTAACTCTTTCAAGTTCATAGAGCCCAATTTTAAATCATAGAATTCTTTAGATTTTTCTTCATAGTACTGTTCAGATAAAAACTTCTTCTTAAAATATTTCTTAAATGTACTCCAAGTTACACTCCTTTCTTTAATGCCCTTTACTCTTTTTATATCCTGCCACCAAATATTTTCTTTCCCAGTCAGATTATAAATGGCCATCTTAGCTTTCAGCTTATCTTAATTATCATAATTGTGAAAGTATTTCTTCATACCTGACAGCCATGCTTCGACTGCTTTTCATTTTCACCTGTAAACGTTGGGGGTTTTATCTTCTTGAACTCCCCTGAAATCTCTTCATATGAATTATAATTTCTCTTTTTTGTTCTACAGTCATTTTCACTGCTGTCACTGGAATACTTATGTTTCTTTTATGTATTTTAACATTAATTTTAGAAGAAGAGTTACTTTCATCATTAGATAATTTTAGCTTCTTACCTTTGTGTTGATAGGACATGGTTCCAAATTCAGAATTAAATTCTATTCTTTTATCTTTTCCATCATTATGAAATTTATCAAGTAAAATTTAATTCAATTCTTCTTATGCTTTTAAAATTCTTTCATTTTCTTCCTTAACATTTTTCATTTCTTTTTTTAGATCTTTAACAGTTCTAAGTAGTTTAGATGAATTATCATTTAATTCCATGTAGATATTTTATTCATTAACTTGTTCATGTTCATTATGATGAGATCTATCCTCAGCAGATTCTTTTGGTCCTTCCATACCTGCAAATTAAATGCCAAATGTTCTGTACATAAACAAATTTAAAAAATTGAGTAAATGAGTTTTCTGTTTATTTATTTTTTTACTTGTGCGAGTGAGCCACTTTCAGGCCTAGTGCTTGAACTTGCACTCTGATACCAAATGTAACACCTCCAAAATTCATAAAAATTAAAAATTTTCTATATAGTATAAATACTACAATTTATTATGCGGAAATTATAATTTTGGAATGTTAATATGCTTGTTAACTATTTAACTATAATTTGTAATGACGACACTAAATTACAAAATTTATCGTTTAATTTAATATGTCTTAAGCGTTGAATACAACCTTCTTTTGACTGCCTTTAATATGATTATTTAATACTTATGACGATGTTTGATAATTAGATTGTTATCCCTTGTGTCGTAATATGATATTGTAGTTATATTTACAATGTTAATACTGAACATGTTTTTCCTTGTTGAAGGAGTTCCTTGTGACGACCCAAAGCTTACTTAGCGTTAAGCTAATGCATGCTGCCACTTTGACCAGGTTACAGGTGAGAACATGCATCAAAGAATTGGAATTAAAATTATAGCAGAGGTTATTATGGTGACAATCAACTTCTTACTCATTACTGGTTAGATCGTAACTATGAGACTTAGTCAAATCTTGACTAAGGATTTGGAGACTGCTAAACAAATTTTAATGGTGATAAAATATTATTTGTATAGTTGATATACATTATACATGTATTAGTTGGTTAACTCATCACCAAAGGGTTTCAAGGTTCCTAGGAAATCTCGATGGTATTAAAATTTTGTGACCCAAACTATATAAAAAATAGTTCAAAGGTCAAAGTATTAAACTATCATGCAAACGATGGCGTAAACTATAGAAATGGGGTTTTATATTAAAGAGATATTGGTTGATAGGTTTCACATTAATTGATCCCACATGATTGACTTGGGAGTGATCTCCACGTATAGGGTAAACCCTATCCATGTGCTAAGGGTTTGGTCTTTGGTATTGTCGTTGTGATTTTCATAGGTCTGGAGAGCCATGCTCTCTCGGCGGCCATGGCTATGAGCCATTTGAGTCCAGGCTTGGTTTAAAATCAGTCGCAGAGGTGAATACTAGTAAGTTGTCAATTTGGTTCTTACTTATATGGTTACAGTTTTTTCACTTGACTTTCAACTAGCATACTTTTAGAATTCTCTCGGCCGGGTTTGATATTAGTGAAGGTAAGGTTCTGCAACTTTTATATTGGATTTGTCTATTTGTATGTAATCTTGTAAATGTTACTTATAGGATGTTAATAATTCTTTTGACCACTCGTTTCTTGTTTGGCAGGGTTTCTACCTGACCTCTAGTCTTGACTTGGGTTTCGGTGATAGTTGGAAGAAATGGAAGGAAACTCCAGTGGTTTGGAACCACGGTAAGCTTCAGGCCCATCCATGAGAGTGACCTTTGTCAATAATATTTAAATACAATGATGGTTTTATTGTTTGTCTACGAGCATGAGCTATTATAGCATTTCTTTGTAATGGCGTTGCTATTGTCTTTTGGCTAAAAGCCAAAGTTAGGGTTTTGACTACTATTTGTAAAGGGATTTAAGCTCCTATTTTGTTTTGTTTTTGGGTACCATTCTACTAAACCCTGATCATTTCTCACTGCATTATACTCGTTTTATGGAAAGAATAGTTACCGGTTTTGATACTTGTTTCAACTTGCAAATGTTAACAATGTTGCTCTCAGATTCCTGTTAATTTTTTGATAATTGCATTCAAACTTTCTCTAGGATCCTACTAAGAGAATAACAAGCATAGCATAAAAATCGTAAACACAAGAGACACAGATTTTCCTCGGGGAAAACCAAGAAGGTGAAAAACCCCGCAACTTCCATAGAGATAGAATAATCCCCAATACAAAGATCATAATGATCAAACCCAAAATATAGATGACTCCAGTAGCTACTCCTCCTCCACTTGTGCACATTCCCCTCTCAACTAATGCGAGTTGGATGAGTGAGTGAATGAATAGAATGAGACACACTCACTCTCTATTTATACACAACTTAACCTGCCTTTAATTCTAGCTCGGTTGACTTCCTAAGGAAGCCTAATAACCCACTCACATGACACAAGCACGGCCGACCCCACAGTGGTGGTCTAATAACCCATCAAATATAAGTTGCGACACTTACAAATACAAATGATGACACTTCTTATTGGAGGAATAATACATCTCCATCATGAATATAATCAAGTACAAGTATAATACATAGAAGAATATCTTCTGAAGTTTCAAATACATCAACACTCCCTCTTAACTAGAAAGGTATTCTCTAGACATAGGTCATCAACAAATATCGCCACAAGTCTTCAATTCTGGAGCTGGATCATCGTCACTGGATCACGGAGCATCATCTTCACTGTTGTTGTACTCTTCATCTCTATCACTGGGCTATCTCTCAATTATTCTCGTCATATGAAGTTCTACAAAGCCATCCCTTTTTCATGTTGGTTGTAGGCCTAGCCTCCTATAGGTCTTCATCATCTCTGTGAGTTGGCCATCCTGTGGAATCCTCAAGACTGATTATGTGCGTCAAGAAAACTTTGAAAGAGCATCCCAGTACTTTTACAAGCACACAGATCAACCTATCGGATCTCCCAGGATATTTTACATGTGACCTTCACAAAACCTTAAAAGAGTGTCTTGCCCAGCAAGATCTCTAAAGAGCATCCAAGGCCTTTTACATGACTAGCACAACTTGTCCGGATCTCCAGGATTGATTACATGTGATCTCCACAAAACCTTAAAAGAGTGTCTTGCCCAGCAAGATATCTAAAGAGCATCCAAGGTATTTTACGTGACTAGCACAACCTATCCGGATATCCAGGACGTATTACATGTGGTCCCCACAAAAGCTTAAAAGAGTATCTTTCCCAGCAAGATCTCTAAAGAGCATCCGAGGCCTTCTATGTGACTAGCACAACCTGTCCGGATCTCTAGGACGTATTACATGTGGTCTAGCAAAACCTTAAAAGAGTGTCTTTCCTAGCAATATCTCTAAAGAGCATTTGAGGCCTTTTACGTGACTAACACAACCTACCCAGATCTCCAGGACATATTACATGCTACCCTTGCACAACCTGTCCACGGCCATAGAGTAACATTCTGATAGTCAAGATCAACCTGATCATCCTCACACAAAGCATCATCCTGATGCTCATGAACATACTGATCATCATCATACAGCACATCATCCTGATGCACATCTTCATTGCATAATCATCCTGATCATCGTCACAGCATCGTCCTGATGCATATCATCATCACATGATCATCCTGATCATCGTCACAGCATCATCCTGATGCATATCATCATCGCAGCATCGTCCTGATTGCACCGAGTGAAATGAGGTTCTCTACAGCCCAGTATGGGGGATATACTGTAACGTTTGTCCATGTTTGTCCTTATAGTCGACCATAATAAATCAATTTTGTCTTTAACATAATAATAATAATAAATTAATATTATGTCGGCGATTAATAAAAGGACGTGTATTTTCGTTTGAATTAAATCCTAGGCTATATAATACATGGACATGTATTTTCGTTTGAATTAAATCCTAGGCTATAACCATTTGTCTTTATTATTGTCAGTCATTAATTAAAATGCAAAAAAAAAGTAAAATGTAATGGAAAGTATTTAATGAAAAGTAAAAAAGTAAAATGTAATGAAAAGTAAAAAAGTAAAATGTATTGTCGGCCATTAATTAAAATGTAAAAAAAAGTAAAATTATGGAAAGTATTTAAAAAAAATCCATGTCGCCTCATAAAATAAAATATTATGAAAAGTAATTAAAAACTAGATGTTCCTCTATAAAATAAAAAATTAAAACCTAAACCTGGATCTATCAATCAAGAGAGATTAAATTTCTTGAGTTTAAATTTAAAAAAAGAAATACACCTCAAGAAATTGGATTCCTCTCAGTGCTTGATAGATACGGGTTTAAGATGGATCTATGCTGGTGCATATCATCATCACATGATCATCCTGATCATCGTCACAACATCGTCCTGACGCATACCACACAATGCTTACATCCACAATCATGGGAAGGATATTCCTACCACCATGCTTGGAATGGCTCCTGCAAATGTGTCCCATCACTTCTTCCTCGAAGTATCTTCTATCTAAATAACACCAAGCCTCTCTCTGAAGTACTTGAACTTTACTCTGGCTAGTGGTTTGGTCAACACATCTGCAATCTTTTCATATGTCGCAATATATCTGAGCTTCACTGTTCCTCTCTGCACCATGTCCCTGATATAGTGATATTTGATCTTGATGTGCTTTGACTTGTCATGGAACACCGGGTTCTCTGACAACTTCACACAACTCTAGTTGTCAGAATAGATATAGGTAGCATCCAACTGGAGATCAAATAAATCAGACAGTAGCTTCCTTAGCCATACTTCCTCACAACTATCTGAACAAGCTACAACATACTCTGCTTCAGCTGTACTCAATGATACGCAGGATTGCTTCCTGCTAAACCAAATCACACCTGATCCCATACTGAAGCAGCACCATGAAGTGCTCTTCCTATCTGTAGCAATGCCTGCCCAATCTGAATCAACATAACCGTCCAGGTTAAAATTTTGACTCACATCATACTTGAGCCCATAATCAATTGTACCCTTAAGGTACCTCAGAATATGCTTTACAACAATCAGGTGAACATGTCTAGGATCTGTCAGAAACTAGCTCAAGGTGTTCATCACAAAGCAAATATCTGGTCTCGTGTTCATCAAGTACATCGAGGACCCAATCATCTGACGATACATTGTGGCATCAACCGACTCTGATGAAGCATCACTCAATAGCTTCAGGTTCGATGCCATAGGTGTGGTCATGGCCTTGCAGTCCATCATCCCGAATTGCTTCAAGATCTCTACTGCACACTTCCCTTGTCCAAGGAAGATTCCATCTACACTATGCCACACCTCCATACCTATAAAGTAATGCATCATGCCCAAGTCCTTCATCTCGAAATCAGCAGCAATATTCCTCTTCGTGTCGGCAATAAACCTATCCTCTCTTGTCAAAAACAGGTCATCCACATATAATAGGAGTATCATTGGATTGCCTTCCTCAACCTTGTAGTAAAGGTTGGAATCTGCTTTACTCTTGGTAAAGCCCAAACTGGAAAGGAATCTGTTTATCCTGTCGTACCATGTCCTAGGTTCTTGCTTCAATCCATACAAGGATTTCTTCAATCTGCACACATATGACTTCCTGTCATGTGTCTCAAAACCAAGTGGCTACTCCACATACACTTCCTCTTTGACTACACCATTCAAGAAAACTATCTTGGCATCCATCTGATGTATCTTCCACTTCATCACTGCAGCCAGAACAAGTACTATTCTAATGGAAGTGTATCTGGCTATAGGTGCAAAGGTATCTTCATAATCTATCCTGTCTTTCTGGGAGAAGCCATGAGTTACAAATCTTGCCTTGTATTTCTCTATGTTGTTATTTGCAGCATGCTTGATCTTATAGATCCACTTGGAAGTCACAACAGACTTCCCTTCTAGTCTTGGGACCACATCCCAAACATCATTCTTCATGATCGATTGGTATTCCTTGATCATGGAATTCTTCCATTACTGCATCCCGGATCCTGGGAACTTCAGATTCTTCAATATCTTCAATAGATAATTTTCTTGAACTTCGTTGCTGGAACAGATGTTGTAGTCCTTCTTTTGTAGGTGATTGTACACGATCTTTCCTACAAGTCAAATTTAATTGCATGATTAGAAACTTCTCATAGTTTACAGAACAAAGTCTTACACATAGAGACATATGTGTTATTGGAAAATCCACTCGAGCAGACACGAGCCAGATCTCCCTAGCTCAAAGTGAGTCTAGAACAAATAGAACAGACTACTAATGCATTTCCTAGATCTACTTAAGGATCGCGTATTAGATGCCTTACCTTTCACTTCACAATCCTTTCTCCTGAATGTTGCTCCACATCTCACAGTCGTCAAATCCAAGCTACAAGACCTATCAAGACAAGAAACAAGAGAAACCAATAAAAGACATCTATACAATAAGAGATCTAAGTAAATAGTTAAGCAGGTAAACTACTCAATATCATTACACACATTAACAACATTGTTGGAAAGCATTTGTATTACTGCAAATAGAGGAGTACATAATAGATATATAGAACCACAACCAAGGCTTAATGTTGTAGCCCTTTTCCGACAAAGCCAATTGCCATATCCTTCCAAGGAAGTATGAGTTCTCCAATAGGTGAGTGAAGATGTTCTAAGAGTGATTTCACCAGCATGTAGATACCATATCCTTCCTCCCTTTGGGATGGGAGTGAGCTTCATTTATATAGGACTAAGTGGATAGGGTATGGATAGGATAGGTTGAGAGATGGTAGGAGAGGCTTAAGGGATCTTTCCAACGGTTTAGGAACCGAGTGCCAACTCTTTCAAGAGGTCAGGGATAGGGTCCCAAGTCAGGAAGCTTTGAGATGGACCTCAAAGAAGCTATTTTTTCCATTTAACTGACTTCGTCGCACCCTATAATGGAGCAAGGTGAGACGTCACATGTTGCTAGTGTGCATCCTGCGATGACCCTTCAAAACTTAGCACAATTGGGTACAAATCCTCCCAGGATGATTGCTTAGTCCAAGTATCTTCAGGGGTGTATACACTGAATCTCATGATGAATAGATTTTGGGTGTAACAGAATGCCCCCCAAAGCATGAAGCTGATGAAGATAGACAGGTGAAGTGATTTGATAGAAGTAATGGCAATAGACTCGTCGAACGAAGGACAATGCTGTAGTACAACTGACTCTGAACTGACAATCTCATATGAAGTACAACATGGCTGCTGACTAATACATTGTAGATCCATGGTAGTAATGACTGACTGAACACAATCATGGCTACTAGACACAAGCATAGATCCATGATGAGATGATAACACAGCCATGACCAATACAAAAGTGGATCCATGTGATATAACTCAATACAAACTCCTTCGCAACCTGGGTAAAACATGACTCCCCAGGGTCTTCAAGCTGAACCTGCAATGATATGAATCGATCCATGTGATTACAAATGTCTTGACGTCGAACATGGTAGAAACCACTTGATTACCGGCCATTGATGTAAACTATTAACAAGTGCGAGGGAGATCACCATTGATGTCAATGATTCCCAAGGTATCACAGTACATATCATCAAGCATGAATAAATGAGTTGAATTCGAACGCAAGATGAAATATTTCAATCAAGAGTCAGTGATGTAAACTCATGATGAAAGCGAGGTAACCTACCATTGAGGCATGCAAGGCCAAGGTACTCGACTGGTTTCTAGATTCAATCCTCAGATGATGTGTTGAAGTCGACAAGGATGATTTTGTTGAAGGAGGACCATGATGAATCCCCCATCAATCGAAATGAAACACGACAAAAATGTATAGGGTAGATCAGATGGTATAGTAACATGCAAGACTGACTCAGAGTGGACCGACGTAATGGCGGTGTACTGACTACAGATGATAAATGATAGACATATTCTTGAACATGGGCATGGCATGACTTGGCAGTATTGACACGACAAGTGCGACACAAATTCTCAAAGCGACTGATGATGGAAGCTTTTCTTTGAATGACTCAAAGGAGTAACAAGACTTTGGAAATAAGTGGAGCTTGAGGACAAACAGATGACCCAAGTGCTATATGCAAATGCAGATGAGTGCCATCTTCAAGAACGACTACATACTGCCACTAATAAGGTATGTAACACAAACACTTTTCTTTTTCCCCATCATGAATGATGAGTGCCTCATGTGTTTTTTACGAGCTTGATGAGAGTAACCAGATGCTCAGTATAGCTCATCTCATAGATGAGTCCAATCCCAAATATTTTTTGAACCTAGGATAGGAGGGGTTCATCCCATGACGAGCCCTTCAATGTGAAAATTTTAAATGAGTCCATAGAAGGTAAACTCGGTCGTCATTTCATGTTTAGAGAGTCTGAAAAGAACTAAAGGAGACTCCAACGGTCCTTTTCGTAAAGTTAGCATCATCACCCAGAAAAGGGTAAAACAACGTGGGAGAGGACTCTTCCAATCATGATTGGCTGGAGTATACCTTTTTCTTAATTAGTGCCTCCTGGTCTGAAAAGGGGTAAACTATCACCAGGAATATGACCATTCAAATACTTTAACAAGCGTGAACATGACAAGTTCGCTTGGCGATCTTTTCATTTTTCGAGAGCTTGAAAAGAACTTAACGGTAGACTCCGGGGGGTGTACTTTTCCGTGGAAGTTTAACGAGCCCAAAAAGTGATAAATCATAACTCGGTACTTGTTCTCATAGTTTTGTGAGTATGAGAACAAACGAAGAGTAAACTCATCACCATGCAATAACTACAAACTAACCGTTGCACAAATAATGACAAAACGATCAAGGGAGTGTTCATACCTGTGACGACCATTGTGATATGAGAAACGGCACAAAAGACCACTTACAACTCCTGCACACTAGAAAATGTGTCAAATAACCTCAAATATGACAAAAATGGTCAAAAACTATGATAAATGGCCCAAGAGCATCAAAATATTTTAAAAGGAATATTCCATTCTATTTATAAATAGAAAAATGGGCCAAAATAAATTTCATTATTTCATTTGCCAATTTGGGAGGAGAAGTACCAATTTGGAGCCAAAACTTCTTTTGCTGATTCTGGGAGCTACGATCTGCCATTTCACCCACCGTTAGGAGCAGGTGAGCCTAAACTTCATCCAGCAACTTTCCAGTGGATTAGATTTTGTTTTTAGGTTCAATTTTTGGGTTTTTTTATGGATTCATGGAGGGCTACTGCACTCTCGGCTCGTCGCAGTTGGCCCTTTCGGGAACTGCGATGAGACCTACTCGGCACAAGTCTCGAATGGATGAAATGCGACGACATCGCACTGTACAGAAACGTACAGTGTGATGGTGGAGTTGCACTTCCCAACCATCAAATTTAATCCAAAAAATGAACTTGCAGAGGTTGAAGTAGGACCTAACAGTGTTTAAATGCCCTTCTTGGCAGGTTGGTTTCTAGCCAACATGGTTTTAGATTGGTGAGAATGAGAACACGAAGTAGAAGATGAAAAAGCTGCCAATGATCCACAATGCGTGGATGCCTTGAGGAACTGTGGTTTTCTCAAGTTCTTTGAGATTCAGGGGATGAGATCCCAAATCCCATTGCTATCACACATGCTCCAGAGTTGGGATGCGGCTCAACAGTATTTCGTGATTGGTGAGCACATCCTCACAATAGATGTTGAGAACATCTATTTTCTCACAGGTCTGTCCTGGAGAGGGGAAACTATACATCTTACTGAAACACGGGCCAGTGACCGCACAGTTGATGACATGGTGTCATAGCATTGTATCGCTACTTCTCGATCTTACAGTGGGAAGATTCTTATCAGGGATGTGGTGAGCCGCCCACTGCATACCATATTGCTTACTAGTACTAGAGCGGTGGGTATCCAAGCCCCACACACAGATACTCGGAACCAGATGCTTTATGCGGAGGACTGCATGTCCCCCATGGTTTTCAACTGGTGCAAGGGTCTCCTCGCAAATTTTTGAGCTCAGCTGACCAAGTGTCGGTGGGGAGAGCTCAAGGAGTTTGGTCATGGATTGATCGTGGTATTGTTCCTCTTGGAGTGGATCCCCCTCTTGCGCCCATGGGTGGTACTAGATAATAGGGAGCCTCGAGATCCCCACATGCTCAGATGGGCTGAGGTGATGACTCATCATGGTGGAGGACCCATCATCAGCTTTGGTCCTGAGTTCTTCAGCTGGATGGAAGGCCAGTTACTCATGGTTGAGGACTTCCCGTATAGTGGTACGGATTTCAAAGAGGATCCTGACTTGGTGCTACCTGAGGATGCAGCATGGGGTGACATAGGTGAGAACAAAACCCTTGTACTTTTAATTTTGTATATTTATCATTTTTTTTTATGCGGTGCTGACAAGTATATAACATGTATGTGAAGATGTGGGGCCCGTACAATCGGTAGGACTCTCCCTTCTGGCGAGGAGAGACAGAGGTGGGGAAGCAGTTGTGCCCCCAAGTGCTCATGCTACCATCGAGGAGATGGAGGAGGTATACAGGAACTTGTCCTAGCTGACAGTGGAGGTTCCTGAGCTAGTGATAGATTACCTACCAAGACCTATGCAGAGGTTTGGGGTTGGAGCATCCGTATGCTTCAATGCCCTACTCTGCAAGGTGGCGAGGAACGTGGATTGCTTCCTCACTCAGCGACAACATGCTGTCCGTGCTAGGGGTGGTGTACGGGTCAAGAGTTAGGCCTGATGACACTATTATACTTGTACTAAGAGCTTAGAGGCCTCATATTTTGTATTACTGAAAGCTATGATGGTTCAGAATTTGTAGAGACTCACTGAAAGCCATCGTGCTTCAGATTTTGTAGCAGCACTACTTTTGAGCAATATATATATAGAGAGACATTCTTGGTGATTTATACATTATGTGTTTTAAAATGATGAGTGATATGATCTTGTTTACATGTTTTCTTTTATACATTACATTATTTACATGTTGTGAATGCTTTTACATATTATGAATATTATGTGTGTGTGATGTACCAATCCAAAATGAAGTTGGCCATCGAGTCAGCAACCGTGTTTAACTCTCGTGGAATGTGTAGGTATTAAACGAATTCAAATGACCTTTCCAAGAGACGTACTCATATGAAGAGACGGAGTAAGGTGGGATCACCGATGGCATAAACCTGGTTGAGATGGGAAACCACTAATTGAGAATCCATGTGGATGACAATGTGGTTCATACCCAAGGAAATGGTGTTAGCTAGGGTTCCGATTACTGCCTGATATTCTACGACATTGTTGGTCGCAAACCCTAGGCAACTTCCTCCTGAGCTAACGAGCTCACCTGTTGGGGAATATAGTACCCAGGCTGCCGAAGTAAGGTTATGGATATGCCGGCTAGCACCGTCCACGAATCCATAGCATGTTTCCATCTGCACACGCAGACAGAACATGGTATAATGAGTGGAAACAAGATCTAAAGACACTCAAAAACAAAAGCGTCACAACACACACAAAAACACAAAAAACACGCCATGTACAGTATATACAAGAAAGTCTAAGCGTGATGAATTTAGACGTAATATATCTTCAGGTAAATCCCATTGCGAGGTTCACCCAAAGAGATTCCATTGTAGTCTTCAAGCTTGTGAGCTCCCTTCTCCAAAACACGTTTGACAATTTAAGGTCCATGCCACATGGATTCGAACTTTTATGCTCCTAGTTTGTCATGCTTCTGGTCATAAGTGAGGACCAGGTCACCCTCGTTAAAGATACAAGGTTCAACCGACTTGTCGTATTGGGCTTTGATGCGTTTCTTGTGTGCTTCATTAGCAAGAGAGGAATCTCAACGGGACTTGTCAAGTTTTGCTAAGTGCAAGAGACGTTCTTCCTCAGCAATAGTATTAGGAAGAAGTTTGACAGTGAGTTGTAGAGACAGAATTTCGCACTCTATAGGTAGGACAGCCTCCAATCCATATAACAATTGGAAGGGAGTGAAGCCTGTGGCGGTTTTGATGGAAGTTCGATAGGCCCATAACGCTGAAAAGAGCATGTTGTGGCAATTGGACTTATGTGTCCCTACCATCCTTTGGACCATAGTTTTCAAGACCTTGTTAATGGCCTTGACCTGTCCATTGGACTGCGGGTAGTAGGGTGTTGAATTTTCATGGAGAAAACCCAACCTGTTGCTCAGTTCATCAACCATATGGTTCTGAAAATGGGAACCATGATCGGTAACAATCGCCTGAGGAACTCTGAACCTTGCTATTACATGGTTGAACATGAAGAGTGCAGCAGTTTTGCTGTCATTCTGGTATGTAGGCATAGCTTCGGCCCATTTTGTAAAGTAATCCACAGCTACAATTATGTAACTATGCCTCCCAGTGTGGTAGGCTTACAATGCATAAAGTCAATGCGCCATTTTGCGAAGGGGCCCTCGGCAATAACCAAGTGTAATGGGGCAGGATGGGTGCACTTCTTCGTATGGAAGTTTTGGCAAGGAGGAAATTTTCTTACGGCCTCAATACAATCTTTGAAGATAGTAGGCCAAAAATATCCTGCACGCAAAATCTTCTAGGCTGTAGCCATCCCAGAGAGGTGACCGCCACATGCCCTGATGTGACAGTCATTGAGAATGTGTTCAGCCTCATCGTGAGTGAGACAATGTCGAAGAATTGAATCAACGCCACGACAATACAAAGTATCATTGATGATTAAATAATACTTCGCATGGTGACGTATCCTACGACGGTCGTCATGAGAGAGTTGAGGGTTGAAGCATTGGATTTGAAGATACAATAAAATATCTCCATACCATGGATAAGTCGTACTGATGAGAAACAATGATTCATCTGGAAGGGAGTCATTGTGCTCAACTTCTGCATGAGGACAGGGAAGGTCACAAATGAGCTCGGTAAACACCAAAGACTTCTTAGACTTAGCTTTCTCGAAGAGAAGGTCAAATTCTTGCAGTATCACAATCCAGAGTGAATACTTTCTCCCAAGCACCTAACGTGTCAGTACATGGTACATGGGGTTCGAGTCAGCGATGATGGTGGTGGTGCGGAACAAGATATAGTGCCAAAACTTCTAGATGGTGATGACCGCCGTGAATGCGAGTTTTTCGACATATGAATATCTAGTTTCAGCATCAGCAAGACCCTTACTTGCATAGTATATTATATGTTCCTGGGCGTTTTGATCCTCGTGTACCAAAATCATGGCGATAGTGATAGCAGAAGCGGCAAGATATAAGATGTAATCTCAATAATAATTGGGCAGTTGGAGAATGGGGGCATGCGTGATGGCATGTTTGATACTGTCGAAGGAATTTTGAGCTTGGTCATCCCAAATGAAGGGGATGTCCTTCTTGAGAAATCTCATATACATCTGAGTCTTCTCCACGAAATTGCAAACAAAACGTCTTAAATAAGTCGCCTTCCCTTGAAGACTTTGAAGTTCCGTCACATCAGTCGGGGGTGGCAGGTTGATGATGGCCTCCACCTTTAAGGGATCAATGTAGATCCCATCCTTCGAAATGATAAATCCTAAGAGGCGTCCGGACTCAACGCAAAAGATACACTTATGAGGATTCAGATGGATATTGTACCGTCTACATCTAAGGAAAATGGCCATTAGATGATCAATGTGGAACTCATGCTACTTTGAATGAGCAAGGAGATCGTCCAGGTAAGGTTCCACAAAGTCCTTGATATCATGGAAGGCATACGACATAGCCCGCTGAAACGTGGCACCAGCATTTTTAAGTCCAAATGGGAGTTTGCGGTATGCAAACGTTCCCCACGGGAAGATGAAAGTCGTCTTATGTTGGTCGGTGGGGTTGATCTCAATTTGGTTGTAACCAGAAAAGCCATCCATAAATGAGAAGATGATGCTTCCAGCACAATTGTAGATAATCTGGTAGATGAAGGGGGTCGAGTAGTTGTCTTTTGGACAAGCCCAGTTAAGGTCCCGATAATCGACACAGACACGAATGGTACCCTGCTTTTTGTTCATAGGGATGACATTTGAGACCCAATCCGTCAATGGGACAGGATAAATAAAACTAGCCTCTAAGAGCTTTTCAATTTCTGCCTTAATGGCGGCAATCTTTCGGGGGTGTACCGGTCGCAACTTTTGGTGTACAGGTTTGATGTCGGGATAGGTTTTTATTTCGTGAGAAACAATTGTGGGGTCTATCCCAGGCATCTCCTCATAGGACCAAGCAAATACATATCGAAATTGCTTGAATAAGGCCGTGCCAGTAGCTATTTCTTTAGGGGAACACTTCTGGCCTATGCAAATGTGTTCCACTATACTAGGTTTTACCGAGATATCTACTGGGGTGGTTGGCTCAATAATGGCCAAGTTTCCCTCCGTATCCGTAAGACATGTAAGGATGGGGGAATGAGGGAACGGGTAGATATCTGGTGAAAAGAGGGTATCGATGTTGTCCTCTATGTACTCCAAAGGAGGAAGAAAATATGATCTATGGTGGAGATCATCCCACGGACTGTCGTCAACATTCATAGCTTCCATGATGGACTCGTCTAAATGAAAAGTCTGAAGTAAGAGATGAGGTAGAGATGACGCCGGTTGTAGAGAACAGGATGGAGAGGCCATGGTTAAATGGTCCTCCGGTGCTGATTGGATAGCCTTGTAAATACGTTCACTGGGTGAAAGAGGCATTATGTCTCCAAGCAGGTGTGTTGTGGCTTCATCCGGTATAAGCCAAGCATCATTAGAGTGAGATTAAATATCTGTGGAGATCATGTTCACCGTAGCAACATGATTAGGGGGGTTCGCGGCTGGAAAAACGCCCATGAGAGATGAATCTCTCAAAAGGCCAACCCCTATACTCTCATACTGTTTTGACATCTGTCCAATGGAAGGAACATGGTCACCAGGATGAGTAGTAGTGTCTGGTGTACACAAATCTAATTGGTCAATAGTAACAATTTGTCCTTGGTGGGGGAATTTTACTATGCGGAAGACTGAAGAGGCTACCGCCTGCATGGTGTAAAACGAATTGTGACCAAGCAAGAGATTATAATCTAACGGGGTTGAGACCACTTCCACATTAATGGTTACGGTCTTTCCGCCCAACTCAACTGCAAGAGCTTGTAAGAGCCCATGAGGTTGAAATCCATTCCCATCGAATGATTTCAACGTGGTGGGAGAACGATTCAATTCGGGGGAGCGAATGGCTCTCCAACAAGTGATCGACATGAAAGAAGTGGAGGTGCCTTCGTCTAAAAGGGTACGATGGACAATCTTCCTAGCAATGTTTGCAGAAACTTGAAATGCGAGCTGGTGTGAGAGCCTCTACTTAAAGTTGTCAAGTTGGAACATGATGGTATTTGAGGAATCGGGGTCGACTACACCGATGGCTGCAAGGATAGTTTTGTGTTGATTTGGACAATTCTACAAAACTTCCAAGAGACATGGCGCAAGAAGCTTGTGCCAAGTCTTCTACGATATTGTAATTTTGTGCCGCCCGAGCATTGGGATTGAAAACAACTTTTCGAATCGTACTCTTGGGTTGTTGCAATATCGAGTCTAAGGAGGGCTTCTCAATGGTGAGAGAAGTTGATGGTACAATGACATCAATTAAGGAGTCGAAAGCTTTTTCAGCATTACTTCCAATGGATTCCTTTGAAGGGATCGGTTTGTAAGATCGTGAGCAAGTGTTCAAATTGATCGTCTCGTTACGTACCATGAGAACATGCGCGATATTGGATGGTTCCCCCTGGGCTGGGGGGGTTTGAGCAATCATATGCTAGTCTTGAGTAGGAAACAGATCATTGAGGACTACGGGAGTTGTTTTACCCCTAAGAAACTTTTGTACTTCGTCTCTATGGGGACTTTCTTTGGAGAAATGGTCATCTCCACACAGTAAACAAGGATACTTTAGTTTCTGTTTCTGCTTGGTATCATCAGGAGTGCTCTTTTGTTCCTACTGGGAGGAATAATTTTTGGTTTTCCCCTTGTTCTTTTTTTACCACCGGACTTTTGAAATGAAGCTGATTGGATATAATTCACCTCTTCAGTTACAGCAGGAGCGATTGACTTGGTGGTCCTGTGGGCAGCCGGAGTCAGGTTGGATGATCCAATAGTGCTAGCAGCAGGATGGGTGTTAAGGGAACCAATGATTCCATCAGTTTGGAGTCCCTTATGTGGTTTTACAGGGTCATTAATTTCACGAGGCACGTCAGGCAGAATATCAAACAAAGTGCTGGATTGAGTGTAGACTAGGTCTAGCACATGGGCACTTGCGATGGCTTGTTCTTCGGTGACAACACCTCACATGGAAACATCTCTTACTATGGTAGGGATGAGGGATTTCGTGAACCAGTCTGCTAGGAGCTAATCTAGAATAGGAGCTTTAATGAGACATCGTCTCCTTCGCAATTCGTGGATATGATCCGAAATATGAGTGGCGGTATTCTAACGGAGCGAGGTTAAAAGCTCAGTACCAGTTTCATACCGTATGGGCAACTGGAAATGTGTCAAAAATTTCATGGCAAGCGAACCCAAACCAGGAAAAGAGTGGGGGTGGCAACTCAATGTACCACTTGGCAGCCGAACCGGTGAGAGTCCTTTGAAACAATCTAATACGAATTGAATTGTCCATTAAGGAATTAGATGAACACCACAACTGGTATGTCATCACTTGGTTTTTAGGGTCTTCACCCAGCTTACCGTCAAATTTGGGGATATCAGACAGAAGTTTCACCGGAATCGGTGGCTAGTTAGATCCGTGGTAAATAGGATCGTTGGTTAAATGGGATAGGTCAAGCAGGTCCAAAGTAGCCAGGAAGGGCAGCTGTGGGTTAGGTTGCGCATATTGATAATATGGATAAGGCATGTAAGGACCAAACTGACCATAAGGTGTACCAGGAGGAAACTAGCCATAGGGGGGTGTGATGCCCAGACTATAAGGGGGTCCGCTACCATAAGGTGGTCCATTCCAATAAGGTGGGGGTTTACCTCCACCACCGGAAGGGGGTGGGGGTCCACCGCCACCACCGGGAGGAGGTGGGGGTCCATAACCATAATGAGGTGGCCCACCACCACCTCTGCCTGGATGGGGTGGTGGACCACTTCCACCGCCAGAAGGATGGGGGCCCCCACCACCTCCGCCACCGGAAGGATGAGGGTCTCCACCACCACCGCCACCACCATAGTAATTAGGTCCTCCACCACCTTCACCTAGAGGGGGTCATGGACCACCTCCGCCACTCGAAGGGAAATGTCCTCCTCCACCATGATAGGGTGGTCCTCCGCCGCCTCCGCCAAGAGGGGGTGGTGGACCATTCCTGCCACCGCCGGAAGGGTGAGGGATGTTGTTGGTAAAATGAGGTGGGCCTCCACCAAGTCTAGGTGGGGGCCCGTCGCCTCTAGCAGGAGGTGGGGGAGGGCCGATTGGGGATGGTGGTACTTGAGGGATAGTCGGTTTGGGTCCGTGTTGCAACATAGGTTGTTTCCCCCATAGAGTGTATGGATTCCCGGGATAAGGTATCCCGTACGGTGCGTTTCCAGGATTAGATTGGCTCGTTGTAGGGTTAATAGAACCTGGATATGCTTGAGTCCATGAGGGTTGAGTTACATTGGATGACCCCCCAACATGAGATAATCCTGTGGTGGATGGTGTAGCGGGTTGGGATGGTCCAACGGAAGGTTCGTTAGGGATTCCACCGCCTATGTTTTCATTAGGAAACTGGGATTGCCCCCCAGCCACAACAGTTTGACCACTATTCAAAGGTTGAACCAACGTAGGTTGTTGACTAGCTACCATAGTAATAACATTACCAATAAGATAATCCATGGGAATGTAATACCCTCCCCTCGAATTTTGCGGTGGGGGAGGAACTGGTAAAGTAACTGCGGTAGTGATAGGTGTGTTGGACTGTTGTCCTTCCACAGGTTGGATCACTTGAGGTGCAGGACTAGACTCTTGCGAGGGTTGACCAGTCTTATTAGTGGTCTCATGGTGGGAAGGTTGTTCCGGTGATCCAAAAGATATCGTACAATCTGAGATGGGTCGATAAGGGGGTAACGATGGGTCTTGAACCCGTCGTTGGAGACTTGACTGCTGAAACTCTTCAACCATGGAACGAAAGTGATCTAATTGGTCACGAAAGTAGGCTAAATTTTCATCCGTAGTAGTCCCATTGGGTGGGGATGAGATGTAAAAATGATCCACTGGGTGGTTTGTAGAAGATGTCCAGTAAGCTGCTGAAGGACCAACAACTGCTGTAGGGTTGTCTTGGGGTCGACTTATCCTTCCAACGATCCAGGTTCTCCCGAGATGACGAGAGAAAGGTCTTGTGAAGCGGGGGTTTGTGCTCCTTCATCCCATGGGGGATGAGAGGCAGGTGAATCCAAAGGAGTTTGTGGAAACAAAAGTCCTCCAACATTCAGAGTGGGGTTTTCCACTTGAGTAACTACAACCGCGTTACGCTGATCCATTCTTACCCTTGAAATAACCTCTAGATTAAGGGGATATCCGGGTGATAAGTTTAAGATCCTACGGGATCTTCTCCAGGGAAAATTCACCAGAGTGTCAAGATGATCAGCCAGGATGGCTGAAACAACGTTTCTCCTAAGGGTATGCTAAAAGAAAAGCAGTCCAGAGAAACCTACTCAAACTAAGGAAACAAGCAAACTTATGTGACAGACTGGATTCAAAAGTATGGAACCTCACAGGATTATCAAGGCATCGCAAACCGCGATATACTGCAGGGTCCAACAATATGACACGACAAGGAGGATTGGGACCGTACCCTTGCCTGCATACCTGATTACCTGGACAGTATGTGCGTGCTAATCTCCCCGAGTGTTGTTCTTGGTGTATTGCTTTGCCAAGATGGCCAAATGGTTAACTTAGTTGGTTTCAAGAATCCTACTAGTGTCTCTCGATATACGCAAGGTACGTGGGAGCTAAAATCCATAGTGGTGTTGTCTAATGCACAACCGTTCAGCAAGAGACCTTCCAATATACTACCGAGTACGTGATACACCCTTCGATATACACCAAGTATGGATTATGGTACTTGGTGGGTACGTGAAGGAGCTCGATATACCGATAAGTATGTGGAAGACTACAATATCCATGGGATACAGTGTTGGAAAATAATCACAGCTGCCACACTTGACGACGTCGGAACACGTCTCTAACTTACACACAAGTTGCTAAAAATTTTACCTAGTTCTATCATTAATTTTATCTTGGACGGCTAGGTGAATGCATGAGGTGAGTACATAATCAGAAGCATAATGCAAACCTTGGCTACATACACGAAATATTCTTTTCTTTCAATGAATTCTAGCTATGGGAAGGAGAAGTCTTTTTCCAATAGTATTGCCAAAACAAACTCAATGCAACACAATCCCAATTCAAACAAAACTTGACTATGAAATTATTCTTTTCCTTTTCGACGAAACACAAAAAATCACAACATTTTTCCTTTTCTTTTTCTTTTCAAATCAAAACGACACTAGGTAATGAAAAGAGAGGATTCTGAAATGGAATATGCAAGTTTTTCAATTTCACTTTCAATGGTCTAAAAGCAACAAAAATTAAAAATGGATCAATCTTTCCTTAGCATGGAATCAATTTTGCAAAAAATCGAAGTGTTCTTTGAGTCTTTCAAGAAAATGAGCGATTCATAGTTCGAGAAAAACACAATAGATCATACATTCATTCAACTTTTCCAAAACACAAACGAGAATGTTCCAATGCACAACAATTTTCTTCAATAATGTTCAAGAAATCATGCGAAAGAAGCACTTCTTAACTTTTCAATGGATGCATCACAGAATAAACTTGATAGCAATTGAGCTTTCAAATCTAAATGACTGAAAAGAAAACACTACTTGCAGCACTAGTACACTCAGAAAACTAGAGAAAAGACAAGCACTCGATCAAGTTGAAAGACACACTTAACTCAAAATCAAGCAGCAACAAGCAAACCAAGCAAGCAAAGCTCAAACAAAATGAGAATGAGGTTTGGAAGCTGATCTAATGTAATGATCAGATCAGGGATGGAAGGAACAGAATGCAAGAGTGAGCAGATGAAGATGGAGGAGACAAGAGTATCTACCACTACCAGTCTTCAAACTTGTCCAAAACAGAACCCAAAATCAATCCAAACAAAACCAAACACTCAAAACACAAATCACAAGTGGGATCCCTGGCTAGATCTTACAACACAGAGAGAGTTCATACAGCAAACCAAAATCCAAACTGTCAAACAGAGAAGATATGCCTGCATGCCAAAATTTGACAAATCAACGCACTCTATGCTTATACACAGTGCGACGTCGCAGTTTGCATACATGGGAAGTGCAATGATGTCGCAGTTTTCCAATGCAAGGGATGTGATGAGTGGCTAACAGGTAAAGAACAGAGACCCAGAATGACACAATGTCACTCTGTTCCCACTATCCAGGTGCGACAGGAGAAGTCTAGATTCAAAAATGAATCAGATCTCTCAGTAATGAACCATGGAATGGTTTGGGAATGAGTTGTATAAACTCAGAGGAAGTAGATCAGAGTCTTCAATACGAAGACCTGATAATGAAATCAACTCCAAGAAGTAAATGGAAAAAAATAAAAGGCTTGTCTCAAATAATCAACTGAAAATGACTCTCAGATTAACAACTACTGACCAAATTCTATACTCCCCAGTATGGTCACCAGATTTGTTATCAAACAATCCACTTGAGCGGACGCGAGCAGGATCTCCCTAGCTCAAAGTGAGTCTAGAACAAATAGAACAAACTACTAGTTCATTTCCTAGATCTACTTACGGATCGAGTACTAGATGCCTTACCTTTCACTTCGCAATCCTTTCTCCTAAATGTTGCTCCATGTCTCACAGTTGTCAGATACAAACTGCAAGATCTGTTAAGACAAGAAACAAGAGAAACCAGTAAAAGACATCTATACAATAAGAGATCTAAGTAAATAGTTAAGTAGGTGCACTACTCAATATCATTACACACATGAACAACATTGGTGGAAAGCATTTGTATTACTGCAAATAGAGGAGTACATAATAGAGATATAGAACCACAACCAAGGATTAATGCCATAGCCCTTCTCCGACAAAGCCAATTTCCATATCCTTCCAAGGAAGTATGAGTTCTCCAATAGGTGATGAAGATGTTCTAAGAGTGATTTCACCAGCATGTAGATACCATAGCCTTCCTCCCTTTGGGATGGGAGTGAGCTTCATTTATATAGGACTAAGTGGATAGGGTATGGATAGGATAGGTTGAGAGATGGTAGGAGAGGCTTAAGGGATCTCTCCAAAGGTTTAGGAACTGAGTGCCAACTCTTTCAAGAGGTCAGGGACAGGGTCCCAAGTCAACAAGCTTCGAGATGGACCTCAAAGAAGCTATTTTTCTCATTTAACTGACTTCGTCGCACCCTGTAATGGAGAAAGGTGTGACGTCGCATGTTGATAGTGTGCAGCCTGCAACGATCCTTCAAAACTTAGCACAATTGGGTACAAATCCTCCCAGGATGATTACTTAGTCCAAGTATCTTTAGGGGTGTATACACTGAATCTCCTGATGAGTAGATTTTGGGTGTAACAATATGTCATACAGTCATGCAAGTATCTTAGCCAATGCTTCAGTACAACATTCATGCATATCCCGTATTCATATGGTAACTTTCTAGATGCCTTCCATCTCTACTAGAACATTGTTAAGAGTTTGCACTACTCCCAACATGTGAGCAAAGAGGTTTCATTCCAGATAAGTAGCAATGGAATGTTGTACAGTGCCATAGGCCACTTACCCATCACATCCATATTAGTAGTATATTGTTCATTAATGCAATTATTCTAATATGCATAATACACAACCTAAGTCTAGGAGCATAAGTATATACATCATTGAACAATATTATTTAAACAATCAGATATACAAGAAATGATAATTCAAATACTTATCTTTGTTTGTTTGTTGGGTGGACTCCCTCTCAATATTTGCTTCCTTGCAAGAGCGACTGGAGTCTTTGATAGTGTGCACCTTAACCAATGATGAAAGTGGATGAGAGGTTCTTCCTTTCCGCAACTCCATTCTGTTGTGCATTGTAAGGAGTGGTCAACTCCCTCTTAATCCTTGAATCACTGCATAACTTCTTGAAGTCTTCTGAAGTGAATTCTCCACCATTGTCAGATCTAAAATTCTTGATCTTCTTTTCAGTGTGGTTTTCTATCAAGGCTTTGAATTCCTTGAATTTCCTGAATACTTCATCTTTGTTCTTCAAGAGACAAATCCAAGTCTTCCTAGATAAATCATCAATGAAAGAAACATAGTATACATACCCACTCAGAGAACTGGATAACATTGGACTACATACATCGGAGTGGATAATTTCCAAGATTCCTTATGCCTTGCTTTCACTGCTTGGAAATGCCTTCTTTGTGTTCTTTCCTTTTGCACATTCTTTGCAAACACGTTCATGTTTTGACTAGATTTCAGAAAGACCTTCTACTTCTTTGCTTGCAATTGGTAGTTCCCTATAGTGCACATGAGCAAGCCTTCTATTCCAAAGTTCACTTGGTCCCATGGATTCATGTACCATGGCATGTTTAAGTTGTCCCTTCAATTTTTACAATCCTCCCTCTTCCTCTCCAGTCACTACTGCATCATCAATGGTCTTACCTTTATGCCACATAAGTACTTAGCCATCCACAAATGCAACTCTCATCCCTTTTGCATCCAAAGACGACATGGAGAGAAGATTCTTCTTGAGTCTAGGTACATATAGAACATCTTGCATTTTTAAAGACTTCCTAGAGTCTAGCTTGTAGGAGGCTTCACCACTTCCTTTTATAGGGTATTTATAGTCATCCTCAAGTTTCACCTTATGAGGTGACTCATGTTCAAATAGGTCCATAAGAGATTATTTGAATCCCGTCATATGTCTAGAAGCCCCACTATCAATAAGCCAATCATTACACCCATGTGTAACAATACCTGTGAGAGCAGAGATTAGAACATATTCATTGTCACTTGAAGAGTCTTCACTTTCTACCTTAGTATTCTTCCTGGTAGGTTCATCATCCTCAGCAACATGAGCATGATATATCTTCTTGTTTTTGTTGTTGTTGTTGTTGTTGAAGCCCTTTTTGTTCTTGGGATAATCTGTGGCAAAGTGTCCCTTCTCATTACATGTGAAGAATCTCATATATTTCTTATCTCTTTGATGGTGGTGAGAAGATTTCTTGTGATGATATTGCTCCCTCTTGGGCTTACTTCTCTTGGTGTGAGCTGTGAGAGCTTGGTCTTCACTTCCCATATTTTCTTCTCGAGCTACAAGCCTAGCTTCTTCTTGTGAACATTCTTTCCATAATCTACTGAACGAGATCAACTTATTTCTTTCAAAGATACCTTGGATGAAGGAGTCCCATGACCTAGGTAGGCCATTCAATGTGGTCATGAAAATTTCACCATTCTCCACTACCTCATCCACAGCTTCAAGTTGTTCTTTGATTTGAGAGACCTTAGTAAAGTAGGATTGGATGGTCTCTCCATTCTGAAACTTAACCCCTTTCAATTGATTCCGGAGAGTCATCTTCCAATTTATATTCTTTCCTTCAAACAACTTAGTCAAGGAGTCAAACATATCCTTAGGTGTCTTTAGAGAAGACACATGCAGTATGATATGGTATTTTATAGAATCAGCAATGATTCTCTTGGTCTTGACCAAGTTCTTCTTGTGTAAGGCCTTAGCCTCATCTCCCTTTGGGACTAGAACATATTCTTTTATGTAGGTGTCCAAATCATTCTCTTCTAGGATTAACCCAATCCGATACTTCCATGCTCGGAAGTTGTCAGCTCCTTGAAGCTTATCCTCAAGCTTGGTGTGGTGAGACATCTTACTGAGAAACTCAAATGGAAATAAAAGAATTAGGTCTTACCACTTGATCTGCTGAAAAATGGATCTGGAGCTGGATTAGGGTTTGTCAGAGACACCCTAAAAATTCAAAATTTGAATTCCAAACTTATAAATGGATGGAAAGATGCACCTTCCTGAGCTGATCAAGCTGGTATACTTCAATTTTGAAATCTAGAAAATTTGACTCCTCAAATTGCCTTTGAAACTTCTGAATCTTCTGGACAAAATATCGAACTAGGGTTTGATAATGCTCAGATTTCTACACAGCCAAAAGGTTCGATCTTGTGCTCTAAAATTTGATTTTTCATGAGGATCATCCATCCGTGGTCACAGATTCCAAAAATTTCAACTTTTGCAGAAAACCTAATTTTCCACTTTTCCAATCAAAATCCTGAACTAGGGGTTCTACCCAACCAAAAATTTCGATCTTGGTCTCTAAAATTCCATTTTCTTTAGGAGCATCCAACCATGGTCTCAGATTCCAAAAATTCCAACTTTCTCTGAAACCCTAATTTCTCGTAGCAGTGACAGGCCAAAAACCGAAAATGCTCATAATTGTATTTTGTCTCTACATAAAGATGTGCCCTTGCAAAGAGAGTCAACCTAGCCTCCTCCCTTTGATGATCTGAGGAGAGAAACCCAAATATTAAGAATCCATAGCTTCTGCAGCTGCACAGTGTCTTCTTCTTAGCATAGCTCTAATACCATGCTAATTTTTCGATAATTGCATTAAAAAATTATCAAGGATCCTACTAAGAGAATAACAAGCACAGCATAACAATCATAAACACAAGAGACACAAAGTTTCCTCGGGGAAAACCAAGAAGGTGAAAAACCCCGCAACTTCCTCAGAGATAGAATAATCCCCAATACAAAGATCACAATGATCAAACCCAAAAGATAGATGACTCCAACAGTTACTCCTCCTCCACTTGTGCACATTCCTCTCTCAAGTAATGAGAGTTGGATGAGTGAGTGAATGAATAGAATGAGACACACTCACTCTCTATTTATACACAATTTAACCTACCTTTAATTCTAGCTGGGCCGACTTCCTAAGGAATCCTAATAACCCACTCACATGACACAAGTAAGGCTGACCCCACACAGGTGGTCTAATAACCCATCAAATATAAGTTGCGACACTTACAAATACAAATGACGACACTTCTGATTGGAGGAATAATACATCTCCATCATGAATATAATAAAGTACAAGTACAATACATAGAAGAATATCTTCCAAAGTTACAAATACATCAACACTTCCTTTATAGTTTATTGTATTTTAATAACTATCAATGCATTTGGTTTTTGAGCCAAGCCCTACTTCGTAGCTTCATAAAATATAAAGCTCAGTATGGTTTCTCAGTTCTAAATATGGTATCCACAGGGTTAAACCCTAAACCTAGTCGAATATTTAAATTTTATATTTTTAATTTTTATATTGTATATCCTAAGGCTAGGAGAGGTTTCTCTCGACACTCAAACCCTTGACCTTTAAATGAATTTGTTTTTTTGATACTTGTTTGAAAATGATGGCAACGATGCATCAACGGATGTCATAGAGCTTAGTTCAAGATGCGTTCTGCATCACTTCAAATGTTTCGATTGTATTAGGAAGTAGGAAAAGTTTCTAATGTTTATAGTTTTATACATATGGATGCCAACTATATTTATTTTGGTTGCCAATTCTGCGGTTGTATTAACCCTTGTTACAGGATGATTGAAGTTCTGGTATAATGAATACATTTTTCTACAATCTTACACCTAATTGATATTAGATAATGAGAGATGTCTACAGGGTTCGACCCTCGACCTAGTTGATATTGTTATATGTTGTAAACTAGTTACAGTGTTTGACCCTGAACTAATCCTTTGAACATGATATGTTATTGGATTACGAATACACAATGTATGTTGATTCTGTATGGGGATATCGAGCAATATCAGAATAATTTCATAATATATATATGCTATTGTTTATATGAATGCATTTTCTAGAAATTAAGATCTCTGTTTCGATGTGTATTTTTATACAATGCTTTGTTTATGAAAATCGATACCTGTAGGGTTCATCTAGGGATTTCAAAAGAAGTTTTAATTTTAATAAGTTGATGTGAGTTCTATAAATTATGTTGTTCAGTTTGTGTACAATATAATCTCTCTATGTATAAATGATACCATAAATAGAAATATTTACTTATCTAGTTTTTATAAATATATTTACTATCTAAAAATCTATGATAATTTTAAATATGGATTTTATAGCTAGATTTTGATAATAATTGTTTGTAAATAATTAATGTTTCTATAGGATAAAGAGAGTAGCATTCCTTCTTATAGAAATCTATTCTATTCTGAACAATAACTCTATTGTTTTGAACTTGGATAGACTTAAATAAAAATGAAGTTAATCTCTAGGAATATTAGATTCTGTAAATTTATTACAGTATACTACTCTAACGAAATTTATATCTGATAGATTATAAGGAAATTACTTTACTTAGAATTTACAGATCAATTCATCTATGTTAATTAAACATCTTCCTGTACTAGAGTACATCACAAAAGTTAAAGGAAAAATACAGGAAGAAATTTAAAATTCATCTATTCTATATTTTTCAATCTTTATTCGTCCATTCATTGCACATAAATAATCAATCAGTTTCAAAAATATTTCATTTCTAATAGCTAACTGGTATCTAGGATACATCAGAACTATGATAACATATAATTCCAGTTTTCAGAAATAGATTAACAGTTTAGAAGTAAATGAAATAAAACAATGTAGAACCTGATAATTGATAGGGTGGACAAACACCCAAAGAGGACTGTTCCTCCTTATAACCTTCTCCATAAAGCAGCCAAGATCACTTGCTTTTCGACCCCCGAGCCTGTTCACTGGACCACCAGGATGAAGATACTGTGTAGAAGCAAGACGCTCTATTTTTACTTCAGCAATCAAGAAGACTTGCATACAAACTCTTTTTGTACTTCGGCAATCATGGGGACTTGCATACAAATCACTCATATGTACTTCAGCAATCATGAAGACTTGCATACATATCACTCTTATTTACTTCAGCAATCATGTAGACTTGCATACATAACACTCTGCAATTTAGCAATAAGACAGTCTTACTCTTCAACTCATTACCTAGCTTCCCCTCATTGAATCTCTTGTGTGCTCGGTTCTAACAACACAAGGAAAAATTTGTGAGCCTCTACTCAATTCGATGGCTATAAAATATTGCCTAGGTCTTTTGGGTCAATTTCACATTTAATGAGCCACCTGCTTAGTTCCACCATCCTTGGGGAACATGACCACATTTTTAGGGAAGTTGCCCCTTGCAACGGCTAGTAAGTGAGTGCATATGATGCCACTTGTCCATTTCCTTCTTCATCAGTTTCATTCCTCCTATTGGGTCAATGAACACTCTTTCAACAGTCTCTTTGGGTGAGTGTTTCCTATTTTAATTTATTAAATAATAATATTATTCATTTACAGTCATCCTTGACCATCCTTGGTCATTAATATAAAACTTTACAATAAAAGTTAAAGTAATTTTTTTCCACAAACATAAAATGTTTCAAGTATTAGGTAGGTTACACCTTGCTCGTTTCTATTTCTCCTCTTAAGAGCTTCTTAGGCTAGAACATTGTTTTTAATAACCACCGATCATGTTGTACTGACATTAGGGGAGTTTTGAGGTCTAAAATGGGCTTCCTAAGGGAAATAATAAAATAAGAGTTCTAAATTTTAGAGGGGAAAAAAAAAACTACTTTTTCTTATCGTATTTTTAACATATCTCCTTAACGGTTTACCCAAATTTCAATTTTGGGCAATCGTTGGATGCAGATTTTAATTCCACATCCAACCCATACCCACACTGCATACTTCTGAGGTTCCCACGGCATGAAAAAATGAAAATTTCAATAAACAAAATGTATTTTAATAATAAATACATTTTTATTGAAATTTTCATTTTTTTTCATGTCGTGGGCACCTCAGAAGTATGTAGTGTGGGTATGGTCTAGATGCATAATTAAAATCCACATCCAAAGAGTGACCAAATATGAAATTTGGGTAAACCATTGAGAAGATATGTCAAAAATATGATAAGAAAAAGTATTTATTTTTATTTTTATTTTTCCTTCAAATTTGTTTTACAAATTTTATCCTTATGGTTGACATCATCATCCTAAATCCTATTGGTTCTAATAAAGTTAATTTTTATGGTACATGTTTTGTTTTGAGGCCCATTTTTTACCTCAAAACTCCCCTAATGGGAATGTGCCAGAAAATGGTGACAGATCTTGGACTGTCGGGTACGATTTTGTTGTTCACTTCTTTCAACAAGTAAACCTCAACTACAATAGCAGAAACCATGGAAAGCAAGGGTCCATCCTTAGAAATTTCAAATTTAAGTCACAAGACACTATTAGACAATGCTTTGATAGATAAGTCGCAGGTCATTATTAGACAATGCTTTGATGACTATTGGTGAAAGCTCCGAAAGATCTAGATGATTGTGCTTTGATGACTATTGGAGAAAGCTATGAAAGATACATTGTCTAATGGTTCTCCACCATCCACATTTTATATGACCCATGCATGTCACATTTAATCAAAATTAATCCCTTGGCACATTTTATATGACCCATGCATGTCATATCTAATCAAAATTAATCCTTTGGAATTACTTTATATATGACCTCTACCCATGACACTAGTCGGTTGTGTATGCACTTTACCAAAGTTTTGGGAATTATGAATTAAAATGAAAAATTATTTATATACAAACTTTATTAATTAAATTAGTATTATAACAACTAGTATAATCATATTTTTACATTACATTTTTAGAAAGATTGGTGAATTATTATTATTATTATTATTATTATTATTATCAAACCATATTTATTAATTATATGGTTTATATACATCGATCGACGTATATCAACCATGACCACACATTTAAAAGTGGTTGATATATGTTGATCGGTGTATATAAGCCATATTATTAATAAACATGGCTTGCCAGTTGACGACCAATATGCGTGGAAGGATTGGTGAATTATTATTTGTATTATTATTATTATTATTATTATTATTACAAATATTAAAAACAATTTATAAATGAAAACGTAGATAATAAATAAATAAATAAAATTTTAATAATTAATAATAGTATGAGTCCATATTTGACTTCAATCCATATTTAACTTCAATCCAAGATTTACTTCGATCCAAAGTTGACTTAAAGGTTTACTTCAATCCAATATTGACTTCACTCCAACATTGACTTCATTCCATGGTTGACTTCAATCAAGTGGTTGGCTTCAATCCATATTTTTCCTCAGTCCATATTTGACTTCAATCTAAGGTTGACTTAAATATTGACTTCAATCCAAGATTGACTTCACTCAAGTGTTGAATATAATACAAGGTTAACTTCAATCCATTAATAATAATAACATTAATGACTTCAATCCATGGTCGACTTCAATCCAATCTTGACTTTGAACCATGGTTGACTTCAATCCAAGCTTTAATTTGAACCATGGTTGACTTTAAACCATAGTTGACCCTTAATCAAGGTTGTATGCAATCCAAGGTTGACTTCAATCCATGGTTGAATTCAATCCAAGGTTGAATTTAATCCGTGGGAGACTTCAATTCAATGATGTCTTTAATCTATGGGTGGCTTCAATCTAAGGTTGACTTTGGGGTTGACTTCAATCCAAGGTTGACTTAAAAGATTGGATAAGACAAGCTTTACTTCAATTCAAGGTTGACTTCAATTGAATGGTTTACTTCAATACATTAATGCTATTAATATTTAGGACTTCAATCCATGGTTGACTTCAATCCATAGTTCACTTCAATCCAAGGTTTAGTTTGAACCATGGTTGACTTCAATCCACAACCACATTTTTAAAAGTTGTTGATTGACTTTGAACCATAGTTGATTTTTAATCAAGGTTTGATTCAATCCAAGGTTGACCTCAATGTGAGGCTGACATCAATCCATGGTAGACTTAAATCCATAGTTGACTTCGAACAAAGATTGAATTCAATCAAAGGTTGACTAAGATTGACATGAATCCAAGGTTAAATTTAATTTGTGGCTCGCTTCAATCCATGGTTGACTTCAATCTAACAATGAATTTAATCTATGGTTCAATTAATCCATAATTGACTTCAATCTAAGGTTGACTTCAATCCAATATTAACTTCAAACCATAGTTGAATTTTAATCAAGGTTGAATTCAATCCAAGGTTGCGTTCAATCCAAGGTTCAATTCAATCCATGGTTGACTTCAATCCAAGTTTGAATTTAATCCATGGGTGACTTCAATCCAAGGTTATATTCAAGGATGACTTCAATCCAAGATTGACTCAAGGTTGAGTTCAATCTAAGGTTGACTTCAATCCAAGGTTGTGTTCAATCCAAGGTTGATTTCAATCCATGGTTGAATTTAATCAAAGGTTGACTTCAATCCAAGGTTGATTTCAATCCATGGTCGACTTTAATCCAAGGTTGAATTCAATCCAAGGTTGACTTCAATTCATGGGTGAATCAATCCAATGTTTTCTTCAAGGTTGAATTCAATCCAAGGTTGACTTCAATCCATGGTTGAATTTAATCCATGGATGACTTCAAACCATAGTTGAAATTTAAGCAAGGTTGACTTTAAACCATGGTGTACTTCAATCCATAGATAATAATAGTTCATGGTTGACTTCAATACAAATTTTCCTTGAAGGTTGACCTCAATCCAAGATTAATTTTATCAATGGTTGACTTCAATCCATGGATGACTTCAAACCATAATTAAATTTTAAGCAAAGTTGACTTTGAAGCATGGTTAACTTCAATCCATAAATAATAATAGTTCATGGTTGACTTGAACATTGGCCATGGTGGACTTCAATCAAAGTTTGGATTAAATATTGAATTCAATCGAAGGTTAATTTCAATCCAAGGTTGAATTCAATCCATGGATGCTTCATGGATGACTTTACTTAACTATGGATACATCATGGTTGACAATGCTTCACTCTTGTTAACCATGGTTGACTATTTTTAACAATCGATGACCATACACAAGGTTTCCTTCAAGGTTGACTTCAATCTAAGCTTGAATCTAAGGTTGAATTCACTTCAGTTCATAGTTGAATTCAATCCATGGTTGACTTCAATCCACAGTTCACTTCAATCTAGGGTTGACTTCAAGTTTGATTCAAATGCAAGGTTGAGTTTAAGGTATTCTTCAATCTAAGGTTGTCTTAAATCCAAAGTTGAATTCAATCCAAGGTCAGCTTCAATACAAGGTTGAATTCAATCCATGGTTGACTTCAATACAAGGTTGACAATCCAATGTTGACTTCAATCAAAGGATAACTTCAATCCAAGTTTGTCTTCAAGGTTGACTTCAATCCAACGTTGACTTATATCCAAGGCTAAATTCAATACATGGTTGATTTCAATCCAAGTTTCACTTCAAGGTTAACTTCAATACAAGGTTGACTTCATTCCAATGATGGATTCAATCCAAGGTTGGATTCAATCTAAGGTTGACTTCAATCCAAGGTTGAATTCAATTCAAGGTTGTGTTCAATCCAAGGTTGATATCAATCCATGGTTGACTTTAATACAAGGTTGACTTCAATCCGTGGTTGATTTAAATCCATGGTTGACTTTAATCTAAAGTTGAGTTCAATCCAAGTTTGACTTCAATCCATGGGTGAGTTCAATCCAAGGTTTTCTTCAAGGTTGACTTCAATCCAATGTTGTTTTCAATCCATGGTTGACTTTAATCCATGGATGACTTCAAACCATAGTTCACATTTAAGCAAGGTTGAATTTGAACCATGATTGACTTCAATCCATAGATAATAATAGTTCATGGTTGAATTCAATACAAATTTTCCTAGAAGGTTGACCTTAATCCAAGCTTGATGTTTATCCATGATTGAATTCAATCAATGGATGAATTCAAACCATAGTTAGCTTTTAAGCAAGGTTGAATTTGAAGAATGGTTAAATTCAATCCATAAATAATAATAGTTCATGGTTGACTTGAATCGAAGGTTGAATTTAATCAAACGTTGGCTTAAAGCTTGACTTAAATTGAAGTTTGATTTCAATCCAAGGTTTAATTCAATCCATGGTTGCTTCATGGATGAATTTGGTTGACTATGGATGCATCATGGTTGACTCTCGTTGACCATGGTTGACTATGTTTAATAGTCGATGACCATATACAAGGTTGACTCTAAGTTTGAATTCACTTCAATTAATAATTGACTTCAATCCATAGTTGAATTCAATCCATGGTTGACTTCAATCCATGGTTGACATCAATACAAGGTTGAATTCATTACAATGTTGACTTTAAGGTTGATTGCAGTGCAAGGTTGACTTTAAGGTTGAATTCAATCTAAGGTTTTCTCAAATCCAAGGTTGATTTCAATCCAAGGTCAACTTCAATCCAAGTTTGACTTTAATCCATGGTTGACTTGAATACAAGGTTGACAATCCAAGGTTGAATTCAATCAAAGTTTAGCTTCAAGTTCAACTTCAATCCAAGGTTGAATTCTATCCAAGTCTAACTTCAATACATGGTTGAATTCAATCTAAGGTTAACTTCGATACAAGGTTGACTTCATTCCAAGGATGGAGTCAATCCGAGGTTGGATTCAATCCAAGGTTGACTTCAATCCAAGGTTGAATTCAATCGAAGGTTGACTTCAATCCAAGGTTGAATTCAATTCATAGTTGAATTTTAAACAATGTTGACTTGAATCCATGGTTTGCTTCAATCCATAGTTGAATTTTAAGCAATGTTGACTTGAATTCAAGGTTGAATCCAATCAAACTTTGGCTTCAATCCATGCTTAACTTCAATCCAAGGTTGACTTCAATCCATGGTTTACTTCAATCCATAGTTGAATTTTAAGTAAGGTTGAATTCAATCCATAGTTGACTTTGAAGAAAGGTTGACTTGAATCCAAGGTTAAATTCAATCCAAGGTTGACTTCAATACAATGATGGATTTAATCCATAGGTGAATTCAGTCCTTGTTTGAATTCATATGTGGTTTTCTTCAATCCAAGTTTGGCTTCAATCCAAGGTTGACTTCAATCCATATTTGACTTTTAAGTAAGGTTAACTTCAATCCATGGCGGACTTCAATCTAAGGGTTACTTGAATCCATAGGTTACTTTTAAGCAAGGTTGACTTCAATCCATAGTTTACTTTCGAGTAAAGTTAACTTTGAACCATGGTTGAATTCAAGGCATAGTTGACTTTTAAGCAAGAATGACATTGAAACATGATTAAATTCAATCCATAGTAAATAATAGTTCATGGTTGACTTTAATCCATGGTTGTCTTCAATCCATAGTTTACTTTTAAGCAAATTTAACTTTCAACCATGGTTGACTTAAATCCATAGCTGACTTCAAACCATAGTTGAATTTTAAGCAAGGTTGACTTTGAACCATTATTGGCTTCAATCCATAGATAATAATAGTTTAAGGTTGGCTTCAATCAATAGATAATAATAGTTCTTCGTTTAATTCAATCCAAATAATAGTTCATGGTTAACTTCAATCCATGGTTGAATTCAATCAAATGTTGACTTCAATCTAAGTTTGTCTTCAATCCAAGATTGACTTGAAGGTTGACTTCAATCCAATGTCGACTTCCATCCAAGTTTGAATTCAATCCATGGTTGACTTCAATCCAAGGTTGAATTCAATCCAAAATTAACTTCATGGTTGAATTCAAGCTAAGGTTAAACTCAATACAAGGTTGAATTCAATCCATGTTCAACTTCAATCCAAGGTTGACTTCAGTCCCATGGTTTACTTCAATCCATTAATAAGATTAACATTAAGGACTTCAATGCATGGTTGACTCTGGCCCATAGTGGCTTCAATCAATAGTTGACTTTTGACATTTCCTCTCTGTTAGTAACAGGTTGTTGGATGCTCCATGTATTTTTTGTAGACATTTTGTATCGGTATAGTTTTTTGATGACGATATTTGATCATATTATGTTTAGGCTTATTTGATTGCTGTATGTATTGTTGGATCAGTTATGTTGTGCTCTAACATGACTTGGAAAGGTTGTTTGTAAAGACCTCAATAGTTTTTATTTTAATAAAATAACATACCACTTTTTTCTTCTCTTGAAAAAAAATGATTTAAAATTATTAATTTTATTTATTCAAAATAAATAATAAAATACTATAACTATTATAAATGTGCACAACAAAAAAATCACAAAAGGATCCTAATTTCTTAGTTTCATTCATTCTTATTTCATGGATGGGCCTCGAGACCTTTTGCCTACAACTTACAACATTCAACCACCTAAACTATCCCACGAAGCTATAATTGTTTAACATATATTTTCATATAATATAATTTATTTTTAATAAATTTTCATTATAAACTATTTTTTTTAACGTTTTCACAAAACATCGTCCTACTTCATTGGAAAGGTAACTTCTATTGTCTTAAAAACTAGTTTCATTAAATGCAAAGAAGCTTCTTTCTTAATATATAATACTGATGCGTACTTAAAACATAGTGTATTATCTTAAACATATTTTAATTTTCATTATCTTATTTTTAATAAAACATAATTTAATTTTCAAATTATCTTATTTGAAATAAAAATTAAACGAATGTAAGATAATATTAATATTACATGAAAAAAAAAACAATATAATCGATCGCCTACCACAAATTCATTATAAATTATTGATACAAAATAGTTAAGGTATTTTGTTTAATTGTCTCACTCAACACCCGGGCCAATGAACACACTATATGAATATGAATCCCCATCCCCAGTTTACATTTCCCATTATATTTTGAGAGGCGGGTGCCTAGATACCATGAAAACAAAAGCTGCTCTTGCTTCTTCGACCGAATCAACTTGTGCTTCATCTGCTTCATCGAAAGAATCAATTGCTTCATCAACAACTCAATCAACATAGTCATAATCTATTGAGCCAACCCGATCTAATTCTACTTCATCGACTGAACCAATAGGATCAACGACTGCGATAGTTTTAGGCTATGACTCTGTATCTCAATCTGACCCTACTAAGATCAAGGCTATAGTTAACATGCACTTACAAACCTAAAATTTGAAATGCGAAAACTGTTAGAGGATCTAGTTTCCAACTAAATTAAATGTAAATGTTAGTGAAGATGGCCATTAAATCGTTTTAAACATAACTATAAAAAAAAAAATATTCATATAAAATGGATTCAGTTATGAAAAAATATTCATATAATTATCTATAATCTCTGTAAATCATCCATATCATTCACATAAAATATTCATATTAGATTTGTGTAAATATTCATATTAAATCTTTGCATAAAATTTTTTCTCTTGAATGGATTTGTTCGAATGATCTTTGATGTTCTTCTCCATTCCAAACACAACATCGGGCATTATCTATTCCATGTGGCGTGACACCAGATCAATCAAATCTTCATTGTTCCATATGTACAGTGCTCACTCTACTACCTGGAATATTGCTTTTTACATCCCAACATCAAATCACAGTCAATCAAAACTTAATTAAATGACCCAGAAACCAAAAAAGGAAACCTAGTGAAATGCAATCCATTGTGTTTTGTCATGTACTTCATATCTAGCTGAAAAGATATAATGGACCTAGACATCACAGATATTGTTCATTTCAAAATAAAGTATATTGGATTGAACAATCCTAAGGTTGATAAATCCAATGTAGTGCCATAATAGAAAAACAAAAAAAAACTTCTATATACAGTCCAACATATCTTATCTAGGGCATGATATTGATAAAGTTTGCAAAGACACAAAATAGAGCGGAAACATAAAGGGCATATTGATTACCTTCTCATTATTAAACACACATATATATAGTTTCACATAACACCAAAACCGTTGGCTAATACTATGGGCCAGTGTATACCATGGGTCCACTAATGACCTAGTCAACAACTAACTCAACTAACTTAGGACCATTGACTCAACTAACTAACCAACTTGACACATGATATTAGAACTCTTAACACACCCCCTTAATCTCAAGTGGAATGGTGTGGTCAGCACTATCAATGTCTAAGTGTTGTGCATGTTGGTCTATGTCTCAGCTAGGCATACATTTCATTCAAATAAACTTAAGCTTTACTTTCTTCCTTGATGTGTACTTGTACTGCTTCTTCTTTGTCTTATTGAACTTGATTCTAAGTAGGTGTTCTTCAACATCTTCTTTGTTTTCAGCATAATAAACAGTGTTATTACTTTTCTTTGGTCTTGAAACAAGTGCAAGACTTCTTCTTCTTCTTCTATTTCAACATATTGTATGTTGTTGTCCATTGTACCTACACACTCAAAATTTTGGTCAGAAAAAAGATTAATATATCTCATCTCTTCTTGGAGAGCATTCATATCTTCCTCTTCTTTTGTTTCACTGATTTTTAGCTCTTTTTGGAGAGCATTCACTTCTTTGTGTTCCTCATCTTCTTGTTCTTCATCTTCCTCATCTTTTGTTTCAATGGCAGCTACATCATCATTCTCATTAATTGTTGCAGCTTGTACACAATGTGCATCCTTCACTGCTTCCTCAAAAATTGTGTGTTGATAGGGAATAGAGCATACTCACACTACTCATCAATATTGGGAGTCTTCTCATATAGCTCCCTCAAACTTCTGGTTTTCTTTTTCTTTGACGAACTGGCTGCTGCATCTTCTATGCTGCTAGCAACTGTCTCTTTTTCTGAGAGACTATCACTCACATCACTGGGGATGACTGCATTGACACGTTTGATTTCACTGTCATCAACAAAAAGAACTAGATCAACAAGATTTGTTGAGCTTACTTGATCATTGGCGGCATCATAAACACAATCTTCTTGACTATCTTCCACTTCACTGTGGGATTCTTGGTGCTTTTCCTGGCTTGCAAAGTCAACTGGTTCCTCTTCACTGAACTCTACTTCATCTTCTTTAGGTTCCTCTTCACTGAAGTCTATTTCATCTTCTTCTATTTCAGGTTCCTCTTCATTGAACTCTGCTTTCAATATATCCCAAGCTTCTTTGGGAGTAGAAGCGTCTGAAATGTTATGAAAGATGGAATAATCTATACCATTTTGTATGATACTTAAATAAACAACTTGCCTTCTTTCCTTTTGATACTATGTGAAATTATCAAATGCTTCGAGATCACTACGATCCACTTCAACTACAAAATCCTAGTGATCTTGTAACCTTAACAGATCCCTAATTTTTAATGACCATAAATCATAATTGTTGCCATCAAAGGTTTTCCATGAGCCTATTGAAATTAATGGATTTCTTACATCTTCGATTTCTTTTGGTAGCTCTTCTAGAACCATCTTCGATCTTCTTGGTTTTCTTCAATAACAGTGGTCCTTCAGTCTTCAAATCTGCTCCGCCCTTTTTGACATAGGTTCTTCTTGGATCGATCTCTACAAGACTCAATCTGCTTCAATCAAAGCTGGAACGTTGTCCAATATTTTGGCTCAACGTCAACAATATTTCTCTTTAAAAACTAGATCTGCTTCGAGATCTGGCCGTTCAGCATTGGATCTGAGATCGGCTTCATGTTCAAGCTTGCTAGGACAAAATCCTATAATTCCAAGGTTGGTCGTCGCAATTTTCCTTCTAACAAGCTTTTGATGGTCGTCGTAGGTTGTCCTCAACTAAGGTGCGACAACATCGTAGTTTCTCTTCAGCTAGGGTGAGACGTCGCATTTTTCCTTCAGGAAGGGTGCGACAACCTCCCTTCAGGGGTTTTTTCCACCGAAATTTTCTTTTATTTTTTTCACCGATTTTTTTATTTTTATTTTTGTTGTGGCTAGAGTGTTCCATCTCCGTCCCGTGCTGCAAGTTCCAGCCGTGTGTGTGTGCTCTCCAACCTCTGAAAATGATTACTGAAAAAACAAGATCGAAGGATCAGGCCGTCAGCTCTGATACCATGATCAGAGCTAATCTACACGTATGTGCTTTCCACTATGTGAAAAGGCTTACCTAACAACAACATGTATGGATCAGGCCAAACACTCTGATACCATGATAAAGTTTGCAAAGACACAGAATAGAGCGGAAACACAAAGGGCATATTGATTACCTTCTCATTCTTAAATACACATATATATAGTTTCACATTACACCAAAACCATTGGCTAGTACTATGGGCCAGTGTATACCATGGGTCGACTAATGACCTAGTCAACAACTAACTCAACTAACTTAGGACCATTGACTCAACTAACTAACCAACTTGACACATGAGATTACAACTCTTAACAGATACCTAGTAAATGGATAATGCAACACCTTTCGAATTCATAGAATGCAATTTCTTTTGAAATTGAAGAATGCAGCCACAAATGCCTTTGGAAATGAATGCATCCCCATGAAACACCTTTGGAAATTGGAGAATGCAGCCCCATTGAATGACATCGAAAAAGATTGAATAACCTTCACGATTGACCTCCATGATTTACGATTGATTAACTTGTAGGAATGAATTAACCTCAATGAAATTCAATTAACCTCAAAAATGATTGAATCAACCTCCACAAAGATTGAATAATCAATAATTAATTAAAATGTCCACAATAAATAATCAAACCTCTAGGTGGAAAAATAGTTGGATTAAAAAAAAACATTAGATTAATAATTGACCTTTCAGTACACTATTCTCCCACAACAAATCTCCACCATTGGATGTGTGTGGTTGGAGAATCATTTTTAAGTATATGTTAAAACATTGCATCTCCACCATCCATCCTTAATTAGCATTAAAAGGTCGCGATCACCCTTGGATACATTTTTAATTGTAGCACTAATTATTATTATTATAAATCAAAATAAATATTTATAACATAAAAATATGAATAAATAAAATAATCAATATAAACAAATAATATTAAGTACAAATATATAAAAATAATAATAATAATAAACCAATGTTATTTATACTATTTGATTATAAAATAATATCAATTTTATTATTACTAATTTTATTGTAAACACTAAGATATTTTTAATAATAATAATAGAAGGAAAAATAGATAGCATAAAGTCAAAGGATTGTTTCAAGTGTTGTGGGTTTGCTTGTCAAAACAATATATTGTATCCAAAACTCATTGTAACATACCCAATACTCACAATGTCATTTGGGGATATGGGGTATAAATTTTTTCTCTTAACCATCATTTAAACAAAGTTACAAATATGTTAGTGTTAATGATCATTAATCATCATTTAAACAAACAAATATGTTAGTGTTAATGATCATTTGTCATCCTAACCATTTATAAAGGCCAAGTTATAAAGATAATGTATTATAATTTCATCCTTTTTAAGCATAAATAGTTATCAATTCGAATATGAGGAGTAAGTTCACTCTTCTTACTTATACAATTTATTACTTATACAAAATACTCAATCTAAAGTAATCGTTACCTCATTTAATATAAGCCCACTTTCACTCTTAGTATGATCCCAAAACATAACAATTACATCCATACTAATATGAAGACATGTCAATATATTATTTCTTTCGAGTAAACCCTTTACTAAATAGGTACATGGAATTCATCATTTTCTTATTACCAATACTTGTAATCACTTAGAAATAATGAGATATATTCATTCATACTTAGTTAAATTTCAATCATACATATCATGTCCAAGACAATGCTTCAACCATTCAAATAAGAATGCTTCCATCAACTTATATATAACATATACACTACAACAAAATACCCTTTTGGTGGCGGTTTTGCTACCCCCCCCAAAAAAAAAAAAAAAATGTTTTTTTAGGTCTTTGGGGGCGGTTCTTCAAAACCCCCCTCAAAAGTCCCGAAAATTGGACTTTTGGGGGTGGTTTTTAAAAAACCCCCCTAAAAAGTCCAATTGTCAGGATTTTTGGGGGCGGTTTTGTAAACCCCCCCCCCAACCAAAGTCCAATTCTTAATACTTTTGGCGGCGATTGGTTAAACCCCCCCCCAACCAAAGTCCAATTCTTAATACTTTTGGCGGCGATTGGTTAAACCCCCCCCCCCCCAACGAAAGTCCAATTTTTAATACTTTTGGTGGCAGTTATGGACCCCCCCCCCAAAAAAAAAGTATTTGACCCCCTAACAGTTGCTTGCGGCGGTCTTGCTAAACCCCCTCCCCCCCAAAAAAAACATTTTTTAAAGGTATTTGGTGGCGGTCTGTAAAAACCCCCCTCAAAAGTCCTTAGAATTTGACTTTTGGGGACGGTCCTTAAGAACCCCCCTCAAAAGTCCTTAGAAATTGACTTGTGGGGGCGGTCCTTAAGAACCCCCCTCAAAAATCCTTAGAATTTGATTGTTGGGGGTGGTTTTTAAAAAAGCCCGGAGGGTTTGGAAACCCCCCCCCCCAAAAGTCTTGTTGGACTTTTGGACTTTTGGGGGGGGTTTGGAAAGACCCCCAAAAGTCTTGTTGGACTTTTGGTATTTTTCCGGGGGGGGGGGGGTTTGAAGATCTACACCCTCGGAATATCTTTATCATAATCCTATGAGCTGTGGCGGGCATTTCCCTAAGGCCAATTAGGCAAATTTTACCATACTTGGACAATTTTTTATCTTCTCCTAGGCTTGGTCTAATTTCCCTAAACCAGTGTTTTGTCAGGTCTTTGGACAAACTGAGACCATGGTTGAGTAGAAAAAACAACAGCCTACAATATCCCCATGTGCTACCGGCATTTTCTTCAACACACAATTTGTGCCGAGCATCCTCTCAGGGATACTTGGACCCCATGCTTGGGTTCAAAATTGGTTTATTGGGGATAGAGTCTAATAATGCTGTCAAACTAGATCAAGGTCTTCACCAAGGACCCCTCTAATCGTAGAAAGTGATTCCAAGATCATTCTCCACATGGTTGTTGATCATTCTCCAAAGTGGCGTAGCGCTTTCCTTCTCCCATGTCAAGCTGATATGCTGGCCAACCACGTGAGCAGTGTTCACATGGCCGCCTGCTCTTATACGTGGGACGATTTGACAGAAGCAGTTTTTCGGGATGGCCGCCTGCTCTTATACGTGGTACGATTTGACGATGATGGTTTTTCGTGCGAGAAGACATCATGCTGACGGTAACTATGGCATTTCGCAGTTCTCGATCAGTCTTTTCATCCTCCTTCGCAGTTCTTCGATGGGGGAAATGATGGAAGAAAATAAGAGTTATTAATAACTGTACCTCCTTCATTTATTAAGAGTTATTAAGATGTAACCGATTCATCATAACAGTCGGTGGCAGGCGAGAATATATGGAGGCTCAAGGTGGCAACCGTGATCGTCATTGCTGGTTTTCTGCATGCATGCAAGTTTTGGTAATCTGGTTGATTATGGAGCAAGCCTCTGGTGATAGGATGAAGGAGCCACAAGATATTAAATATCATCCTGAGGTTGAAGACAATTCTAGTCGCAATAGGAAGAGAGGGCGTGGGGATTCTCCAGAGGATCCGGATGGTGGTCTGTCTCGTGCCTCTCAGCGGGCGTGTAGAGAGGCAACTTTCTTCACTTTTAATATCCCCTTGAAAATCCAGAGGGACATCAATGACTATAAACATTAATGGTGGGCTCGTCTAAGTAGGGAAACCCTGGTGGGAGAGCGTAAGCAGTTGGGGAATTGGATCATTGATCCTGGCAACACGGCTGGGTGTGTTAGTCTTTACGAGCGCATTGTTTTGCTATTTTGGATGATGAAAACTTGGTTGGCTATGCCATTCGCGATAGGAATCCTCTCAGAGATGACAATGCGCAGCTTCTCTTTGAAGAGTCTAGCGCAATTCACTGGAAGCTGGATTTCATTCTGTCTGCCATGGCACTTCAACCTCCTCCATGCGCTGCTTCTTCTTCTAGCTTTCGCCATCCGGGGAGTTCTCCAAAAGCTCCTTATATAGTTCACCGATGTCTAGCTGGGTGGGTGTTTATTTGGGGGGTCTGGGGCTAGCTGGTTTAGCATTTATCTTATTTATCAGTGGTTATGAAGATGGGGTGTCTATTATGCTTGGGTGTCTATATTTATGCTCTTTGGCCTGCGAGCCTATGGGAAGAAAGTATTTGATTCTGTTGTTTTTGGTAATTCTGTGGTTTTTTGTCTATTCGGGTAGAAGGCTCATCTCGGTTACTGTGGCAATAGCCTTTAGATGTGCCACGAGGGTGTGTGTCTGTTTTGATGAACAATTCTGAGCTTCGGCTAGATTGCTCCTTTTGTAATTCATCCTTTTAATATAATGCAAAATCTCCTTACTTCCAAAAAAAAAAGGCTTGGAATGGTGTTTAGTATTCCCAAAGGATTATTCTTCCATATCACAATCATGATAAGTGTATTTTTGTGTTTTAAGTAACTATAAGTACCATTCTCTGCTTTTAAAAAGTTTGTTTCTAATAATGCATGATGCTAAGAATGTATCTACTAATGCATACTTTAACCATTCCTTTGAATTTGTCATAGTACTCTTTGTAAAATTACTTAGGGTAAAGTGATAAATTTGAATATTAGTTTAAATTGGATTGAAAATGACTCTTCATAATGAATTATGATGATATGAACATATAACTAAGAATGTCAGGTTTGATATGATTTACATTATAACACAGATCCCTATTCTTGGAGAATTATGTTATGATGTGATTGCTAGATGAATGTCGAGGTCGCAGACGTATGTATTCTTCTTTTCACTGGTTGATTTTTTACTGTCTATGCTGATTTAAAATTTGAAACCTCTATGTACGATCTCTATCACTGAATGCATCCTTGAAATGGTTTTTTCTGCAATATTGAATGTCAGTCCAAATGCATTTGAATGGCTTGCAATGCACCTTCATGGTAGAAATGTTGAGCTAAAACGGAGTATGTTTCTTTATTTGAATCTTTCGAGAAATCCATTGATCAAAATCTGTACGTTATTATTGGTTGGGATAGAGCCGTGATTGCAGAACGTTGCAATTATTGGTAATGAGCGAGTGAATTGATTAAGAGGACAAGCCAAATGCATCCCCTGCATCTGTTAAATTGAAGTTTACTATCGAGGCCAAATCCATTGAAAGGATTTGGCAAAGATGTCTCTGAATTTCTTAACCAATAGATTCCTTAAAAACCAATCACGCTAGTAAGATTCAACAAAGACAATATAATCTAATTGCAGTGTTGATTGCATTGAGGTAATGCATATTGCTGTGTAAATTTTTTTTTTTATAATATAAGTCGTATTTTCTAAAAAAAGTGAAAATTATTGACTTAAAAAGTGAAAAGTGTTTTGTCATTGCATATAATGTAGATTAATCTTATTAATTGCATATAGTTGTCCTTCATTCATGTTTTCTAAAATAGTAAAAAAGTTGGACGAATTTTCCCATACTTAGCCAATTTCTTGATTTTCACTAATTTGTTGTATCTCTCCGAACTGATTCATAATGCAATAATGATTTCAACTTCATGCCACATCATCATCTATGCCATGCAATACCATGAGGGAATCAATATCCTTATTACGGGCATCAACCTTAATGCGGGCATCACCTAGCCCCTTTACAACACTTAGCCATTTTTCCTTTGTCTTTAGTATGCAAAATAACATTTTTCTTCCATTTTGGCAGGTTGATATTTTCCTTATCTGATCTCCATAAGAAAAACCAAGAGCATGGATAGATAGCCATTTCAACAATGAATAAGACCATATGGAGAGCATTGATGGAGTGCACTGATACCGATGAGCAAAGAAATAATGAGTATTCAATGAGGAATTGGCGGAGTCATAGTTGCCAAAAGTAGGAAAAATGGAAAAATTTAGGTGTTGCAGCTGCTCGAAACAGGAAGAATAGGCACTTTTGGAGGTGTCGCAGCTGCTCGAAATAGGAAAATTGGACAAATTTAGGCGTTGCGGCTGCTTGAAATAGAAAAAATAGGCACTTTTAGAGGTGTCACAACTGCTCGAAATAGGAAAAATAGACAATTGTTGGAGAGCGTTGATACCGATGGAGAGCGTTGATGGAGAGCACTAATACCGATGAGAAAAGAAATAATGAGTATTCAATGAGGAATTGGTGGAGTTGCAGTTGCCAAAAGTAGGAAAATGGACAAATTTAGGTGTTGCAGCTGCTCGAAATAGGAAAAATAGGCACTTTTGGAGGTGTCGTAGCTGCTCGAAATAGGAAAATTGGACAAATTTAGGTGTTGCAGCTACTTGAAATAGGAAAATAGGCACTTTTGGAGGTGTCACAACTGCTCGAAATAGGAAAAATGAAAAAATTTAGGTTTTGTAGCTGCTTGAAATAGGAAAAATAAGCACTCTTGGAGGTGTTGCAACTACTTGAAATAGGAAAAATAGGCACTTTTGGAGATCATGTTGTAGCTGCGGTAAAGAGAAATAAGCCATAGTTAGCGGTGTTGCAGCTGTGTGAAATGGGAAAGATAGGCGATTTTGACGAAGTCGCTTGGGAATATATGTGCTTAGATCAGTGTGAATGGAAGAAACTTCCTTACCCCAGATAACCCATAGAAAAACTATTCTCCTAATGAAAATCTGTAAATGGGAGGGTTGGGGTTTTTTCTGTAAATGTCTGTTTTTGGCAATAGAAGGTGTTGGTCACCCTATATGCTAATTAATTACAACTAACACACAAGATGCTCAATATAAATTGTCAAAACCAGGGAAGTCTTTTATTTCAATGGGAATAAGCACAATCTATGCATAAACATTTCAAGTAGTTGATTAAATGAATGGAGATAATAATCCTACCTATCTGCTCAGCCAAACTCATTCCATAAAGAAAACTAATCTAACTCATACATCTAGGAATTCAAAGTGTAACTACCTTCCTACAGAAATGAACCTAGTAGTTACTGATCTAAGAATAGAAATGAACTAGATTACTTTTGCAAGAAGTTAAATCCTATAATTATCAAACTACAATATTCAATCTTTACCAAAATGATTCATCCAGCAACTACTGTAACTCAATCATAATCTGCCTAATCATGAATTCAACTAAAGATACAACAACAACCAGAATTAGAAAATAAACTTGAACTCTAAATTGATAATCATTGGAAATCCTAGGAAGCATAAATATTGAAAGGAATTGGAGCTATTCGTAATGCAAAGAATAGACTACCAATAAAGAATGCAATCATAAATCTCTATTGCAGCTATCAGAAATACGCCTAATGCAATTCCACAACACACAACAGGAAATGAATTAATCTAACTACCTACTTAACTCGGTAATCTCTGTGAGAAGGCGGGCCCTGGCCTTCTAACAGAGACGCCGTGAACTACCACGAATTAAGAAACAGATGGAAATAACTCTGCTCTTCATTACAAGATGGTAATCCATAGTATCATCCTCTGTTACAGCCCGTACAAAATGATAATTATCCAACCCCAGACTTTGAAAGCCTTCCCATATTTATACATGCAAAATACAGTTCGTGATCCACTAATTTCGTGCAGCAATGAAGATCTTTGATCTTCATGCTGCAAAGTTACAACTAAACTGTTACACCCATAATGAATGAGGATGTTAATCATGAAGGATGCTATTACACTGGCAGTCAATGGATCAACGGTTTAACAAATTGGGAAGTGTCCTGTCTGTCGTAGCTATACTCTATTCCAGCGATCTGTTACAGCTTCACATGGAGAGATGCGATGTCCCTTGAAATATGAGGAATCAAATCAAAAGAGTAATAACTGGCATCACGTATGATTCTTTCCCAAGGCATTGCGACTGATACACCTGTGCTTTGATCTTAACTTAATGAATTCAACACAAGTTAGCATAAATCGAAGGCTAGAATTCATAACCATAACAATCTTAGGCATTTAATTAAATGAAACAATAATGATGTATACCTTGTGAGGACTGTTGATTAATCTGGAAAAAGGCATGTATATGGTTTATGAAAGTAGGGTGTAACTGGGCAAAATGATAAAAGAGGTATTGTCAAAAAGGGGCATTTCCATGGCCCAACATCTCCCCCCAACTATCCAATTGCATGTCCTCATGCAACAGTCGATTAGTTCGATCCTGACTCTGATCCTCGTTCATATTATGCAAGTGAGTAGAAGGAATCAATTTTGACGATTAGCCATTGGAAACGCTGGTTCTTGTGTGATAGCCTCTCCTTACCCTTAGCAGCTTCATCTTATATTGGAACTCACCAGATTTTGAATTGTGTTGGTCCTTCTGAAACAATATCTTTCCCTTATGTCCCCATCTCAGCATCTTTTTCTTGAGTTGTAATTCCAACAAAAAAGAAATTTTGAGGGCGCTGGTTCTTATGTAACAACATCCTATTTCTTGATTCTTTTTCCTACTGAATCGGTTCAATGTTCCTGAAACAATGAGGCTATGTCCTGGGATAATTCCTTTGATTGTCTTGCTCGTCAGGGTTTCTGTAATGCTAGGTCCACTACTGTAACTTTATGCCCTGCCATATTAAAAATATCTCCACATTTTGGGCATATCATTTCTGGCTATCCTTCATTCCCCTGAATGGACAATAAATTCCCCAATTGGTCTGTACCTTCCACCATTGAACTCACATATTTCTTTTCCTATTTCCAGCATGTCCCCTTCCATTTTTCTAGTTCTGCACGAAGCTCTCCACATTCAGAGCTTCTAGACCACTTTTTGCTACTACTTTCGCCTGACGTTCCTCTTCTACTATTGCGATTTTAGCTACCTCAGTTTCAATCTCCTCTTCATCCTCCAATCGAACTTCTGGTGTTCCAATCCTCCCCCCAACTGAGTTTGAGGAACTCCAGTTCTCATCCACTATCTTTGAAAATAATTCACTGGGTGCTCCTAGACGAACCAGAAGTTTCCCCTAGGTCAACTTGTTATATGCCAAGGCCCGTAAGATCAATAATTTAATTAGCCCATGATTTGAGAGGGATGATAAGGGGTGTTGAGCTCTTTTAGCATAATAAGCCATGCGTTGCAAGGATCTAAGAAGATAGTATGGCATATTTAGCATCTTACGATAATGTAAATGTGATAGGAGGAAAAATTCATAAATGTAAACAACCCTATACCTCCCTTAACATGTAATATATTTCTTTAAGAAGAGTGCAACTTGGTCCCAAGGACTCGGAAGAGTCTCCAGCGCCGTTCCTCTGCCTCGTGGTCGAACACTCTCCCCTGCTGCTAGGAAATCCTCAGTTGCAATCGGGTGATGGCGTTTCCGACTAAACCAGCGCTGCCTGATTCTAGGAAGTCCCATTACCTCCACCAGGATTACCTCTGAAACATCTACCCTTATGCCTCGAACCTATGAATGAATGCTCGTCAAGTTTTGAGCAAATTCAAGGTTTGTTTCCTCATGAAAACCATTCAAGCGTCGAAAATAGTCTATCCACCATGCTTCTTGAAAGATAGCAAAGACATCTCTATTCTTATATAGAGATTCTATTTTTAAAGTCTCATACCTCATAGGGATACCCATACCATTAATATTTTTGTGAAATATTGTAACAAATACAACAATTATAGTTTCGAACATTAAACCGACTGCATGCAAACACGTTTGATGGATAGTCGAAGTTTGAATTAAGCATATTTGGAAAGGTGGCATATTTAATTTTGGGATAAAATGGAGGTCAAGTAGAATGGCGGTCAAATCATAAGTACAGGTAATAGCTTTAAACATGATTTTGGATCAGTTGATTTGCAGTGGATCGATGACAAGGGTAAATAACAAGTATAACCATTATTGCTTGCGATGTCAATAGATGCCTAATCATGACTATAGTAAGAACCCATACCTTCAAAATCAATGCGCAAGCTGCCACTCTGCCATGGCATGATATTTCATAGTCGCATCTCTAGTAGAATATGTGTGTTCCAAGATGAGTTGGACACCGCCAACCAAGCTGATAAGTACATTCACATTGATAAAAAAACAAGAAGACCCAATAATTTCCTTCATTCTTGGCAGACTGTCATTCGAGCTGTGGAGTCATCATTTAAATTCGAGCTAGGTCAGATCATTAGTAGTGAGATTGTTCCAAAATGCAAACAATCTAGCGGAGTTGCAGATAATGAATAAGAATTAAGACTTGAGCAGAGTTCAGAGAAATATGGCAGAGTTCCTGCTACAAAAATTTAGAGAAAAGGCAAGAATAGCGGTGTTGCAGCTGCTGGAAAAAGGCGAAAATGAAATGGAAATAGAGGAGTCACGGCTGCTAGACTTGGAAGAATAGGAAAAAATAGCAAAGTCGCAGCTGCTGGAAAAAAGCGAAAATGAAATGGGAATAGCGGAGTCGCAGCTGTTAGTCTTGGTGGAATGGGCAAAAATGGTGGAGTCGTAGCTACTAGAAAAATGAAAGGAATACAAATATTGGAGTTGCAGCTGCGAAACTTTGAAAAATAAGCAAAAGTAGTGGAGTCGCAACTGTTTAAAAAGTGAAGTGAATGGAAAATAGAGGGGTTACAGCTACAAAAACTGGAAGAAAGAGCAAGGTAGGGACTCGTAACTGTGCAAAATGAGTAACAGGAGGATTTTTAGCTGGCTGCTGAAAACTAACAAATCATCCATCTTCTTCAAAAGATCTTTATTAGATCAGGAAACAATGTAAGGTGCCTGCAATCATCTGGCCCAGTCACAACTGTTGTTCCTCCAATTAATCCCTGCACACAATTCTTCAAAACAAACCCGATCAAGTGCAAAATGAAAAATAGATAAAATACATAATGAAAAATAAATAAATTATTTATGTACAGATTATGTGGATATTGCAGTTCTTAAAAATTCACGGAAAAAAATTTCTTCATATAGGAAATCAATCACATCATGATCATTAGCCTTATCCAAGGCTACAGCTTCCACCCAATTGTTCATGTAATCTGTGCAAACCAAGATGTGAACTTTCTATTTTGAAGAGGGGTTGATAGGCCCTACGAAATCCAGATCCCATCTTTCAAATGGTTCAACCACAAGCTGTGGCTGCAAAGGAATTTCATCTAATCTGTTGGGTTGGCCCATCCTTTCGTAGCAATCACATGCCTGAACATACTTCTTTGCATCCCTAAACAATGTGGACTAGAAATAACCCATTCTCAAAGCCTTATGACCTGTCCTTTTGTCAACAAAATGTCCCCCACAAGGCTCATCATGGCAAGCTTTAAGGATACTAAAAATTTCATCTTCTCTAACACATCTTATGATTTCTAAATCAAGCCCTGTGTGGAAAAGATGTCCATCAATCTAGCAATATCTAGCACTCTGTTGTATGATTTTTCCTTTTTCTCTCTTCGATAGACGTGTTGAGAGCTTACCTGCAGCCAAAAAGTTAGAAATATCTGCATACCATGGGGAATGAGCTGATACTACAAACAAATTTTCATTAGGGAAGGAATCTTTGACTGGTAAATTGTCATCACTGTTAGTAAGTCGAGACAAGAAATCTACAACAACATTTTCCTTTCCTGGTCTATCAATAATTGTGATGTCAAATTCCTGTAACAGTAACAACCATCTAGTAACTCTAGCATTCGTGATTGGTTTATTCTTTAAATATTTGATGGAAGAATGATCAGTGTGCACAAAAGTGGAGTATCCAGTAATGCAGTGTCTAAATTTGTTGATGGCATAAACTATGGCAAGGAATCAAATCAGAAGAGTAATATCCAGCATGACATATGATTCTTTCCCAAGGCATTGCGACTGATACACCTGTGCTTTGATCTTAACTTAATGAAATCAACACAAGTTAGCATAAATCGAAGGCTAGAATTCATAACCATAACAATCTTAGGCATTTAATTAAATGAAACAATAATGATGTATACCTTGTCAGGATTGCTGATTAATCTGGAAAAAGGCATTTATATGGTTTATGAAAGTAGGGTGTAACTGGTCAAAATGATGAAATAGGTATGGTAAAAAAGGGGCATTTCCAGGGCCCAACAGAATGCAATAGAAGGATAAACTAATTTACAAAAAAAAGAAAAAATTACAGAAAATATGATAGACAGAGTGCTTGTTCGACATATTCACAACACAACATCTCATTTCACAGGAAATGAAGATTATATAATACTGATGTATTACAAAATCAGAAATTGTGCCCATGACATATAATGGCAACTTGTGCCCAATATTTTAATTAAATGTAAATATTAATCCCAAACTACAAAAAAAATATAAACTATGTCCTGATGTAAGTATAAATATTCAATAGATCAACTATTCTCAGTTGATACAACATCACTGAAATCACTAGTCACACAGTATAACCACTAGTTACATAGTTTAATGTCATCCTTATGCCAAGGAATGAAGCTCAACAAAGCATCTGCTAGATTACTTAATGCACTACTGGGACGTGGTAGAGCTATATTTTCAAATAGAGGATCTAAAATTTCTGTCGGATTCACAATATAATAGCCTTTTCCAACAAGGACACAGTGTACCATTGCATTTGGGTCAGTCTTATGTATCGTTACCCTTGCAACTTTAACCCTTGAGTTTAATGCAATGAGAAAGCATTTCTTTTCTTGCAGCCCCAATTGGGAAGTTGGTGTCAACTCATTAGCATTATCTTGACCCTGCAAATAAATGAGACAAAGTAAGATGCATGGAAATAAGAATTTAAACATTGATGATCCTAGATTAAATCATTACAATCTTACCTGAATTGGTGTTTTCATTTTGTCAATTTGCAGTTTTGATGGAACCATTGGTGTTTTCTTGTACAGAATGTTGGTCATATTTTGATGCACGACTCTGCACCCAATAGACAATGATTTCTAATATATTAATAAAATAAAATAAAATTGAACTAAATTACTAAATTTATCAATACTTACTAGGGAATATGATGGAGTATGCATTGAAGTTAATTTCGTTTGTATTAGTCCGTTCATACGGGTTGTTATGTCCTTTGTATTACTCTGTCAAGGAAACAAAATGTAATATATATATATATATTCAAAAAATGAAAATAAAATATTATTTTAAAAAATAATTAAACAACTAACCTCCACCACAGGCATGATTTCATCATGAGCATTTTGTACAGTAGGAGACTGTTTATATGAGCAATCAGATATTAGAAGTAAGATCATTAGTGTGAAAATATGTATATTGAGACAAGAGTAAAGAATTGGACACTAACACTTTCTTTGTTGACCACATGTCCTCTCTCTATATCTTCTACTCTTTTCAGTAGTCTAGTTATTGATGTTTTCAAAGATGTGATTTCCTTTGTTTTTTCTTTCACTATAGCTTGGCTTATAGCTAGTGCCTCCTTGTATGGACTTTTTCCAAATAAGTTAGTTGGTGTAACTCCTAAGCCAACGCCACGACATCGTCCTCTTACATCAACCCCTAGTACCTTAGCAAGGGCATCATCCCTAGCTGCAAAGTCTTGAGATGCAACTTCTACTTGTGCTTGTTCAATTTTTTGCTAACATTGACATACAATTAAATCAGATCATAGAAGAAAACATTTCCAACATGTAAAATGAAATTTTAATCAATATATAAATTTAAAGGTTGAGAACATACTATTTTTTGTCCTACAACTAGTGTGATTGGAGTGCCATCCTTCTTTTGATGGCACTTCTTCCATAAGTCTTCCCTAGTAATGCTTGTAGTTGTATCACTAGAGGCTATAGAGTTTTTCTAGTTACAACAATTAAAATAGTATGGTTAAGTTGTGACATTACAATGAAACTAAATATGCTAATATTTCTCATATCGGATAAAATATCATCACAATTGTTTACCATATCATCTTCGGCCCATTGATAACCTCGACGTCCAGAGGTGTGCAAGTCCCTCTCCTTTTCTCTATTTTCCTTGTTTTTTTCCTTATATCCTAGAAATCAATTGAAAATAACATATATAAGTCAACATTACAAGCCAATAGACATTCTAAAAAACTTGATTATATAATATGTGAACTTTTTCCTTACCAAGAATTCAGTGGTGGCTCGTGATAGGACGAATTCTCTCCACACTATCTCACTTATCCTAATTGGAGGAACATTTTTTAATCTTTCCTCTGTTGACTCATAAGGGTCACAGTATTTTTTGGTCAACCGATATCTATGACTGTTTGCCTTATGGCCAATGGATTTCATACAATATTCTTTAAGGACCGGGGTTTATGAATTTTTCCTGCAACATACAAGAATTGCATTTTTAGATGTCATACATGGTTTGAAAATAAACTTCGAAATCATCCAAAAATATAAATGTTGAAAAAAAATACACATAATCTCTAATACTCACATTAATAATGTTCCACAAGTCCTCCTTTAATTGATCTGAAGCATTCCTCCAATTAGAATAATTGATTGGAACCATTTCCCTTGCGAGCACACCTAGTAATGAAGATAGCTTCACGGAGTTTGGACCAATTCATTGGTTCCTTTCATTGATATGAATTTTGATCTTTCCCTCCAATTTATTGATTTCTGCACATTTAGTTGCTCCTCTACCTTTCTTCTTGACGTTCTCTGTCGATGCTTGTGTAGAGGGATCTTCACCTTGTATACTAATATCTTGTTGGCATTGTTCTTTGTGAGCAACTTCTATAAAATAAGGGCACTTAAAGGTGTTATGGATTTCTAAGTCATAAAATTCGATTTATGAAGAACTACAAAATTATACATTAATGAGCTTACCTTGTTCTTCATGTTGTTCTGTCCCTTTTTGTGAAAAGGGATCTTCCCCTTCTACACTGTTATCCATATGGCATGGTTTTTTGTGAATGTCTTCTATAAAAGAAGGGCACGTAAAGGTGTTATGGATTTGTTAATCATAAGATTTATACTTACAAAGAACTAGAAAAATCTGAATTAATGGGCTTACCTTGTTCATGTTGCTCCTCCTGAAAAGATGAAAATGTATCTTGGTCATTTCCTTCTTCATTGGGATCACTAGTAGAGTCATTCAAAGGCATAGAAGGTGTAATCTTTTTTTCTATTGTTGGTATTTTCCTCTTCTTTGTAACTGTAGCCAAGAATGTTATTAAACATCTGCCTAACATCATCATACAATAAAAATAAGCATTATACTGCATAAGGAAATACATTGTTCTATTTCTAAATATTTACCTTCTGAGATGCATGTCCCTTTCTTTCCCATTTGATCATTTTGTAAAATTAGTCACATCAGATCTAATGAACAAGTAAATCAATCACAACATATGAAAATAGAAAATATGGTGTAAAATTATGCAAAACATGCATCAATGCTCAATATCCCAATAAGGGTGAATAATTACAATACAATAATCTAACAATGAGTGAGCAATTCGAATTGACTAAGTAGTCCATTCGAATTACTGAATGGTGTAGCTTGGCTCCAACTAGGCGTCCTCATCATCAATCAGTGGTGTTCATCAATGCACAAGAACCAGTCATCCAGGTGTCAATCTGTGTCTAATTGAGTGTAACAAGTGTAACTGAAGTGTGTAGCACTGATATAGGGAAGGAGGCTCAGTGGAGGGTGCATGGGAGGCTTAACTGAAGTCGGAACAAGTCATCTAGTCAATCTGGAGGTCCAACGGAGTGAAACAGCCAGTCGGGAGTGAAACTAGCCTCAAATCAAGGAGAATCAGAGCTAATTGAGTGTAATTGAAGTGGAACTGCAGTGGTAGGTGAAGAAGTACGCCCTTCTCTAGCAGTAGGTGAGAAGTGGGTGCCTTCATGACTAGGAGGGCTAAAGAACTGATGTAAGAAGCTCCCAGGTGCTAGAATAAGGTGGGTAAGGTGTTGGAGGCGTCAACCTGGTGACTGGGATGCATGTAAAATGCATGCAAACCCTAATTGCATGCAAGGTCCTGAAAATGATGATGTGTATATCCGAACACCCCCCCTCAAGCTAGACTATGATGTGCAAAAAATAATGTAGGGCCCTGGTAACTAAGACCAAAGGTCACCCCAATACAACAATAATACAAACTAATAACAGTCAATCAATCGAGGAAATGGGGAAAACCTCATGGGAAAAATACCCCCCCTCAAAAATAGACTGTAGCACACCAAAAGATTTAATTGCTCCAAAATCAAGTAGATATGTTTGGAGGTATCTTACTCTTGGGAGTAAATGGATCATGCTCCAAAAACATGTGCTTGAATTCTCCATCAGTGGATGCAAGCGAATGTGGAGCCTTTATGAACTTGCTCTTCATACCGAAAATGGTGAGAACAAATCTGAAAATATAGGGATGATCCTGGAACCTGTGATTTGATCCAAGTGAGGTAGGAATAGCTCCAATCGGATCAAATAGATCTTGAAACTTGAACTTCTTATCAATAGAAGTTAAATCAGCTCCAAAAATAGATGAATGGTCTCTTGAGATATCCTTTGAACCAACAAGGGTGAGATCAAAACCAAAATCAGCAAAAAGTGCATGAGAATTGAACTCAAGCGAATGGTAGTGCTCTTTATCTTCAGTAAAACTCTGAGAAAAAGTGCAAATGATAGAACAAAAGTTTATAGGAGGCATGCAATCAAGGAGGACGAATGCTTCACCTCCAAAATCATATTTTACCTCCAAAACATCAAGTAGATCATTATTTTGCATGTCGGCAAACTCATGTGAAAGAGAGGATTCAAGAACCTCTTCGGAACCTAGAGTATGACCTGGTTTATCTTGCTCAGAATTCAAAATAGAAGACTTTGAGAGAGTGAGTTTTGAATCTACAGTTTCTTCTTCATCTTGAACAATTGTTGAGGCCAAGACATGATCGAAAAGAACACATAAGGAGATCTCACTGGGCTTGTTCTCCGAAAGGCTAGCATGATCCTCTTCTTCCTGCTTTCCAAATTCTCTGTCAAGTTGGACCCATAGATCACTTGGATTTTCAACAGTCTTACTGAGGTAGCGCATACAAGGAGACATAGCAAGACATATTACTCCAAAAGCTCTGTCACAATCATTGAGCCAATCATTCTTCTCTTTATCGGAATCAAAAACTCTTGTATTACCAATGCACATATCAAAAAGACATTGTCTCTTCAAGAAGTCTCCATCTTTGCATTAGCGAATGCACACGGAGGAAGTAAGAAACCTGTAAATCACACACAAACAAACACTATGTTTTCAGCCTTGCATGCACATGAGCGAATGCACATGAGATTTTGCATGCCGCTGTTGAAATATATTGGTGAGCAATTCACTCAATCTTCATGTAGAACACCTGCAGAAAAGAGATCTTGTCCCTACCATGGATCTGATACCATGTAAAATTAGTCACAGCAGATCTAATGAACAAGTAAATCAATCACAACAGATGAAAATAGAAAATATTGTGTAAAACTGTGCAAAACATGCATCAATGCTCAATATCCCAATAAGGGTGAATAATTACAATACAATAATCTAACAATGAGTGAGCAATTCGAATTGACTAAGTAGTCCATTCGAATTACTGAATGGTGTAGCTTGGCTCCAACTAGGCATCCTCATCATCAATCAGTGGTGTTCATCAATGCACAAGAACCAGTCATCTAGGTGTCAATCTGTGTCTAATTGAGTGTAACAAGTGTAACTGAAGTGTGTAGCACTGATATAAGGAAGGAGGCTCAGTGGAGGGTGCATGGGAGGCTTAACTGAAGTCAAAACAAGTCATCTAGTCAATCTGGAGGTCCAACAGAGTGAAACAGCCAGTCAGGAGTGAAACTAGCCTCAAATCAAGGAGAATCAGAGCTAACTGAGTGTAACTGAAGTGGAACTGCAGTGGTAGGTGAAGAAGTGCGCCCTTCTCTAGCAGTAGGTGAGAAGTGGGCGCCTTCATGACTAGGAGGGCTAAAGAAATGATGTAAGAAGCTCCCAGGTGCTAGAATAAGGTGGGTAAGGTGTTGGAGGCGTCAACCTGGTGACTGGGATGCATGCAAAATGCATGCAAACCCTAATTGCCTGCAAGGTCCTGAAAATGATGATGTGGATATCCGAACACATTTTGACGCGTTCTTTTTGAAAATTTCATAATCAGTTTTTTTTTTTTTTTTTTTTTTCGTGTAATAATCTGCTTTCTCTGTTTTTTTTAAATGATTAGAGTATTAATTAGCCATAGCCTATTAGATTGTTATTAAAGTACAAAGTAATATGTTTTAACAATTTAAATTAAATAAAAGTAGTATTCCCATTTGCTGTGATGGGGAATTTTGTTTTTTTCAAAGAACTCACAGATGTAACCTCTTGGGTGGCTCAGCCACAGTTTTATTAATATAAAACCTACTCATTTCTGTTAAAAAAAAACAATTTAAATTAAATAAAAATGATGATATACTTCAATCACAAACAATCACTTACCTCCATGTCTCCACTTGTTCAAAGCCTGCATAACCAAAAAAATAAAGTCTATCATCACTCAATTGCTAACTGAAAGTTGTTTAAACAAGTTTCAAAAGTAAAAGGGAAGACTATCTGTAATGACTATCTGCTAACAGGAACAGATGTCATAATTTGAGAGAGAGAGAGGGTTAGGGTTTAGGTTAGACACGTACAGTAGCCAACAAGATATATCAGTCTCCAAGAGTGAAGACCCCTCAACCTTAGAGGCTGCAAGCAGGACAAGGTTTACACAGGCAGCCCCAAATATGAACACAGTAACGGTCTTGCAGCAGTGGGAAAGTGCAGTCCAATTCTAGTGGTCACAAAAAAATCACAACAGTCGATGTCTCTGTCAAGCACTCTATATGCAAATAAATTACTACCAAACACACAGAGCATATGAAATTTATTGTCAACCCGAGAAAGTCTTTTTATTTCAAAGGATAAGTGCACAATATATGCTTAAACACAAAACCATTAGAAGTGAATACTTTTATCTTCTATCATCCATGTTCATCCCAAGAATCTATGCAATCCCAATTGCCTTCTAACTGCTATACTATAACTCTTTTCTATTATGCATCAATAAGAAATGGTATCAGATCTAATCACCAATTGCAAAAGGAAATCTCATTCGCATTCTAAAACAATCACTTGTCTGATCTAATTAATCTGGAAATCATAAAGCATAAACTGAATATTACTCTAGAATTTCAACTGAAGCAACTGTTCTAAGAAATTGAATTGCAGAAAGGAAATCAATCAACACATAACAGGAAAGCTAAATTGTAAGAACTCCTGGGATCATGTCTCAGCTGTAAGATGAACACGGCAGTGTGAACAGAAATTGAAATACATAAAGCAACCCTGACTCAGTCGACTGTTATTCTACACAATTCACCAATCTCACAGAAATATAATCTTTTACTGGGAAACCCACACAATAATTATTGCTGCTGCGTACAAAGGAAAAAATAAAGCATCACACAACGAGAAAGATAAAATCCTATTTTAACTCAGCAATCTTTGTGGAAGACGGGCCCAGTCTTCACACAGAGACGCTGGTTGAACAACACCCTCTTTAACTCAGAAGTAACCCCTTATATTAACAGAAGAATGAGTACACAGTTTTGGCTTGGCTGCTAATACAAAATGAATTAATTGTTTGCTGTTCAACCCCTGAGTCGAGGCAACTCACCCTATTTATACATACAAATCGTAACATCTAATCCCATAATTGGGCAGCCATGAAGATCTATGATCTTCAGGCGCCCTAAATAATCTAGCTGTTACAATGCGTGGCAGAACAGAAATATCCAAATATGAGAGAGAGTTATTAATTGCCCCAGGAGTGGCGGTCCTTCCAGCTCACAGCTAGACTCGAGCAGCAACATACTTAAGATAGCGAATTCTGTTACAGCTACCCTGTCACAACTGTGCCTTGATTCATAATTCGAGCCCCAAGGAACCTTCTACAAGGAACGAACATCCCTTTCTTTATGACTTGTTCAGCCCCGATCTTCCTACAATCCATTTGTCTCAACTACCTTCATAAATCGCAACATGTTAGCACAATTTGAGAGATGCACAGCTTTAATTATCACCATCATAAGCATTAATAAAATAAAACAATAATCAGCCATACCTTGGTAATTTGGTGGATAAGGTAAGAACAATAGGTTTGATTGCCATGATAAATAGTGTAGGACAGGGACAGGAAAGATGAATAATGATGACTAAAAAGGGCCAATTCTGGGCTCAACATCTCCTCCCAACTACCCTGTTGCATGTCCTCATGCAACAACCTGCATCTGAATCATAAACTGAGCTCTATCCAGAAGAGAGGAAGGAATGTAGGAAACTCAGGCATCTCATCTATCTTTTGAAAGGCTTCTGTGAGTGACCCAGCATCCTCCAACCTCACTGTTTCCCTTCCACTGCTACTTGTTGATATCTGGGAATGCACTTGGTGTGGTGGGAATCTTTCTGCAGTCTCATTATGCTATGCCTGGGGGAGTTGAAAAGAAATTCTCAATCTAAATCCAACTCAATGACATCTCTAGGAGGTGGAAGCACTGGTTCTTGTGGGACAGTGTCTTCCAGTGCATCTAATTTTAACAGGAGAGTTGTTGGTTCTTGTGTAACAGCAACATCCTTTAAACCTTCTTCAGCAGCTACCTTTATTGATTTTGGAGACACTGGTTCTTGTGTAACAGTGTCTTCTTTGTCCTTCTGCTGCTGAGATAGGATCTGCTTCTCTTCGTGCAACCCTTCCTCCAAGATTTTGGTGTCACCTGAGCATGGTGTCTGTACCTGTTCATCTTCACTGCACTGTATATCAGGAATGATATCCACTCCCAGGTTATCTTCCAACTGCAATTCAGGAGTTCTTGCTGCAGCTTCCAAGGGTGTTGGTTCTTGTGTAGCAACATCCTGGCTTACCTCTTCATCCTTCTTTTGCTGCAACTCCTCTTCTATGAGTTCTGTGTCATGGGAGTCCTCTGGGGTTACAACCCAGAGTTCATCATTAAACTCCAGAATCTCCTCTGTTCCAGGTTTTTCCCCCATCTGTTTGGCTGATTGGACAAGTATATTCAGGTTTGCTGGTTCTTGTGTTGCAGCTTCCTGTTCCAAATTATCACTGTCCTGCCTTTGTATTTCTTCTTCTAAAATTTCTGTGTCCTGGGAGCATTCTGAGGTTTCATCATATTCCTTTAGAAGCTCCAGCGCATCCTTCATTCCAAGTTCTTCTCCCATATGTTCTATAATCTCTGTATCGTGGGAACATTCTGGGGTTACCATACATTCCTTATTAATCTCCAGGGCGTCCTCCATCCCATGTTCTTCTTCTACTTGTTCCACAATTTTTGCATCATGGGAAGTAGCAGCTGCAGTAAGGATGTTTAAAAGTGTTGGTTCTTGTGTGACAGCACCTTCTTTTTCCACTGCTTTCCCTACTGTGGCTACAGGCTGTTGTGCTGAATAAGTGCTAAGTAGAATTTTATGGCCTGCTTCCTCAAAGATTTCTCCACAGGTGGGGCAGAGTATTCGCTCATCCTTTTCTCCAGCTCCAGCAGAAGCTGATTCCTCCACTTGGTCTGCAGCCTCTATTAATGTGTACATTTTTCTTTCACCCTGCTTTCTGCAGGTTTCCTTCCAAGTTTCCAGCTCCCTTCTAAGTGCTTGGAGGTCCTCTTTCAGCATTGCATTCTCATACAAGAGTCCTTCAATTCCAGGTTCTTCCTCCACTGGCCTTTGTGGAGCATCCATCGGTCTTGGTGTAAGGATTGGGGGCTCAACCTGTGTCTCTGAGGTTGCCCATCTTTTCCTAGCTACCTCTGCTGCTGTGATTGATCGAGTTCGTTTCCTTCTGATTGGTGCTATTAGATCAAATTCATTGGTGGCTCTCTTCCTTTTCTGTGGCGTTTTCTTTTGTGATTTTTCATTTTGTGGTGTTTCCTCTTGTGGAGCTGGAATATAGGGGGGCAAAACTGAAGTCAAAGGAATATTTCCTTGCCCCTCATGCTGTTCTTCTTCAATCACAGCTCCTCCTCCTACCCACTCAGGTGAAGACTCAATTGTAACCAGCTCAATGTCTTCTTCCATTGCCCTAGCTCCGTCATCTTCAGGTTCCATTGTCGCAGCATTTGATGCTGCTCCAATTTCACCTTCTGCTGTCGGAGCTGTCCTGTTATCTAGGTTTTCCATGAAGGTTTCATCTACATTGTCACCTGATGGCTCTGTTTGTGCTTCCCCTTGCTCTCCTTCAAATGCAGTGTCATCCCCCACTGGTTCTGCTTGTGCTGGGGATTCATCTACCTCGAATGGCTCTGACTGTGCCCCCGGTTGTTCTTCCTCTATGGTTTTACCCACCCCGGATGGTCCTGCCTGTGCCCCCGATTGCTGTTCTTCTCCCATTTCATCCCTCCCCCCAACTTCACTGGAGGAACTCCGGTCCTCCTGTTGTGGTGGAACCGGTAATTGCTGCAATGGGATGACCCTCAAGGGAACAGGTTGTTGTGGTCGGGTTATAAATTGTTCCCAAGTTATATTATGTTGGGCAAGGGTTCTTACAATAATTAACTTGATAAGGCCATGGTGGGTGAGAGAGGACAATGGGTGCTTCACAGACTGAACAAATGTTGCCATATGACGCAAGTTGTGCAATAAATAAAATGGAATGTTCAACAAAATGCCATGGCGGAGATGAGAAAGCAAAGGAAGTTCAGAGTTATACACAGTTTGGTATCTACCTTCGCAGGTAATGTATTTCTTGAGGAAGACAGCAACCTGGTCCCATGGCCGCGGCAGTGAGTTCAGTGCAATCCCTCTCCTGGATGCTTCAACTTGATCCCCTGGAAGTAAAAATTGTTCTCGTGCAACCGTTGCAGGGACTCGACGGTTAAACCAAGGTTTTCCCACCATCGGGATGGCTGTAACCTCGGATATAATGACCTCAGAGATGTCTATACACAGCCCCCACACTGTGGAGTGAGTTTTGGTAAGATTCAAGGCAAATTGCAGGGCTGCGTCCCGATCGAATCCGTCCAATCGCTCAAAGAACTCGACCCAGCCAGCAGCTTGAAAAATGGCAAGAACTTGCGGATTCCGTCTGAGTTCCTGGGTATCGAAAGGTTCATGGCGAACTGGAATGCCCATGGTCCTGGCCGCAAACTGAACCTGCTACTCCACAGATTATCGGATCCCAGAATGGAAGTTGCAGCACAGAGGATGCACGAATCGCTGAGCGGAGATGTTGAGAGAATGACCAAATTTGGAAAGTTGAGCACAGAACAGTGTTTGAAATTGTCATGCTGAATTGGGGAAGGTGGCAGTTATTAGCGTTTACGTCGTACGAGGGAAAGGTTTAATCAGGTATAATGGTGGTACGAGTGAAGGTACGACCAATATCGTTTAAATGATATGAATGCTTAATCACGTGATAAATGAAAGCCATACCTCATAAAACTGTGCGTCAGAAAGCTGCGGAAAATGGTGGAGCATGCAGTTGATGACGTCACGGAGCCGAATTCGTGCACAGTCGGATGTGTGATCATGATGACTGGGATAAGGCAATAAGTTCTTCCGCCGATGAAACACAAACCGTCGCTTCCTCGGTGTCGGAATGATGAATTCGCCGGCACAACTGAGGTGAATCAGCACCATGATTAGCATGTTTGAAACAATTCTTCTGTTAACACGGGAGTTACCACTGCAAGTTGCCAAAAAGAATGATAGCACGGCCGACGAAAAAGATGTTGCAGTCGTCAAAAAAAATATGTTGCAGCCACCGGGAAAGAAGTTGTGGCCACCGAAAAAGAATTCACGGCAGCCGGAAAAAAAATTTAAAAGTTTTACGGTGGCGGGAAAGGTGACAGATGGTCGAGAAAAGTTGTTGCAGTGTTGTGACGTGATGTTGCAGCCGCTAGATTGAAGTCGCGGCTGCCGGGGATGATTTACAGCTGACGGGAGAAAAGATTTTAAGGTCGACGGAAAACAATAACGGCGAAATGTTGTAGCCGCTGGGTTGACGACCGACGGGAGAAAAAAATACTACGGCTGCTGAAAATGAGGTGGCAGTTGCTGGGAAATGAGATGGCAGCCGTGGGGAAGATGAGGTGGCATCCGCGGGGACTGGGGTTGCAGCTGCCGATGTTGTAGCCGCCGATGATGTTGCAGCCACCGACGTTGCAGCCGCCGATGTTGCAGCCGTCGATGTTGGAGCCGCTGATGTTGCAGCCGCTGACGATGTTGCAGCCGCCGACGTTGCAGCCGCTGGAAAAGATCGACGGCAAGCGGGAAAAGGGATTTTGCGGCTGCTAGGGAAAAGGATAATGTGGTTGCTGGAAAAGGATATACAGCTGCCGGAAAATATGTTGCAGCTGCCAGAAAATATGTCGCAGCTGCCGAAAAATATGTTGCAGCTGTCGAAATTTTTTTTTTTTTTTTTTTTTTTTTTAAGCAAGGATGGTACAGGAAGATTTTCGTCTAACGGGCCCAAACTGGTCGTTCTCCTGGCGCTTCCCTGAAAATTTTTGAAAGACGACAGCAAGCAAAGAGATCAAATGCAAAGAGAAAAAGAAAAAAACAACAACTATACGCTACAGCAAGAAATTATTTATGTACAGCAAATACAATTTTCAGTTTAAGGTTTGGCAAAGGTAGAGAAAAGTTCCTACTCTGGTGCCAATTGATAGTGTGGATCGGCAGCAATCTGTGAAATGAATGCATCTTTCGAAATGGGCTTACGATACAGTCGCAGTCTGTGGCCGTTAGCAAGTAATGGTATACGGTTTTCATCAATGGTCACCAGGCGAACAGTGCCGTTGTCAAATACCCTGTCGACCAAATATGGACCCAGGCATCTTGTGCGTAATTTTCCTTTAAAATCCTTCTTGAATCTGGAGTCGTATAATAGTGCCCAGTCTCCTTCACGGAAGATTTTCTTTTTGATGAATCGGTCATGCCAGTTAGATCTCTGTTGCTAAAGCAGCACAGTCTGGTCTACTGCAGCTAATCATTTCTCATCCAATTCATTTAATTGATTCAATCTTCTTTTCTGGGCTTCTGTTACATCCAGATTCATTTCAATGGCTGTTTTCAGGGTCTTGATCTCAAATTCAATTGGAAAGATGGCACTCTTTCCATACACCAGATCATAGGGAGAAAACCCCGTGGTGTTGCGCCAAGTTGTGCGATATGCCCACAGTGCTTCTGGAAGCCTGTCAGTCCAATCCCTTCGATGGATTTTAACTGTTTTAGTAAGAATTGCTTCAATAACTTTATTAGTACTTTCCACCTGACCATTGGCCTGGGGATGATAAGGTGAAGTTATCATGTGCTGCACATGATACCTCCGGAGTAAGGATTCAAATTGGTGTGAGATGAATTGCGGTCCCCCATCGGTAACTACTTCCTTTGGTACCCCAAAGCGGGTAAAAACTTCACTGTACAGAAAATCAATCACCGCCTGGTCATTAGCCTTAGCCAAAGCTACAGCTTCTACCCACTTGGTCATGTAATCTGTACACACCAAAATGTAAACCTTCTGTCTGGAAGGAGGGTTGATAGGACCAACAAAGTCCAATGCCCATCTATCAAATGGTTCTAGTACCACTTGGGGCTGTAAAGGCATCTGATCTGTCTTATTAGGTTGGCCCATCCTTTGGCAGCTGTCACAGGACTGAACATATATTTTAGCATCTCTGAACAGTGTCGGCCAATAATAGCCCATCCGCAACGCCTTATGCCCTGTTCTTTTGTTTGCAAAGTGTCCTCTGCAAGGTTCATCATGATAGGCCTTCAGTATATGAAAGATCTCATCTTCCCTTACACATCTTCTAATCTCAAGATCAGGTCCTGTGTAAAAGAGATGGCCTTTGAGCCAACAATACCTGGCACTTTGCTGAATAATTTTTCTTTTCTCTCGTTTAGACATATGTGGTGGAAGCTTTCCTGCAACCAAATAATTAGCAACGTCTGCATACCAGGGTGAATGAGCTGAGAGTGCGAATAAATGTTCATCCGGGAAAGCATCCTCAACAGGTGAACTGTCATCACTGTTAGTAAATCGTGATAAAAAATCAGCAACAACATTTTCTTTTCCAGGTTTATCTATAATAGTAATATCAAATTCCTGTAATAATAAAAGCCACCTGGTTACTCTGGCATTAGTGACAGGTTTATTCATTAAATACTTAATGGCAGAGTGGTCAGTATGCACAAATGTAGGATACCCAGTAATGTAATGCCGAAACTTATTAATAGAATAAACAATAGCAAGGAATTCTTTTTCAGTAACAATATAATTTAGTTCAGCAGGGGCTAAGTTTTTACTAACATAATAAATAGCATAAGGTACTTGACCATCCTGCTGTCCTAGTACTGCTCCAATGGCAGTATCAAAAGCATCTGAAGAAATGTGAAAAGGTATGGTCCAATTAGGTCCCCTTAGAATAGGGGCTGTGGACAGCTTCTCTTTAAGCTTATCAAATGCTGTCTGGCATGCTGTACTCCATACAAACTGTGCATCCTTCATTAACAATGAAAACAAAGGAGAAGCAAGTTTGGAGAAGTTTTCTATAAATCTCCTGTAATATCCAGCATGTCCCAGAAAACTTTGCACCTCTTTCTGAGTTGAAGGAGTTGGTATATTTTTTATCACCTTAATTTTTGAAGGATCCACTTGAATACCATCGGTAGAGATGAAATGTCATAATACCACCCCCTCACTCATCATCATATGGCATTTTTCAGTGCTTAGTGAGAGGCGAGCCTGTTCACAGCGAATTAAAACTTTCTTTAAATTTTCCAGTGCTTCCTCAAAATCCTTGCCATAGGGAGTAAAATCATCCATAAAGACTTCCATACTATCATTAACCAATTCAGAAAATATGCCAATCATAGCTCTTTGGAACGTTGCAGGTGCATTGCACAAGCCAAAGGGAAGCACCCTGTAGGCAAACGTTCCCCAGGGGCAAGTGAAGGTGGTCTTATCCTGATCCTCCGGAGCAATCTGAATTTGATTGTACCCACTGAACCCATCCAAGAAGGAGAAGAACTTCTTCCCTGATAGGGTATCAAGTACTTGGTCAATAAAGGGCAGAGGAAAATTATCCTTTTGTGTAGCTTTGTTCAGCTCCCTATAATCGACACAGACTCTCCATTTACCATTTTTCTTGGGCACAATTACAAGTGGGGAAACCCACTCACTATCTGAAATAGGATAGATAAATCCTGCTTCCAAAAGTTTCTGGATTTCCTCCTTCACTATATCCCTCAAATTGGGGTTCATGCATCGTTGGGGTTGACATACAGGCTGGGAGTCGTTTTTAATGTAAATATGATGAGTGCACAGACTGGAAGGAATACCCTTCATGTCTGTATACTCCCAGGCGAATGCCCCCTTACGTTCCCTCAAGAGATTGGTTAGGCGCATCTGTTCTTCTGAGGAGAGACCAGGGTTGATGTTCAAAGTTCTTCCAGGCTCTACCTCAATAGGAATGCTTCTCGAGTTTTTCAAAACTGGGATTATGTTTGTGTCATTGACTAGCGCTTCCTCCGTAAGCTGTTCTTGTTCTTCCTTACCAAGGGTACTGTTCAGGAGTTGATAAACTTATTTATCTACTGAAGCAGGTTCGCTAATGAAATTATTAATGGCATCATCTTCTGTTTCGTTTTTGAAGGTTAGTGCCTTCCCTATTGTTAGTAGTGGTTGAACATCCTCCTCCTCTTCCTGTTCTATCCAAAGGGAAGTTTCAGTTTCTAGACTCGGCCATGCTGGAGGATACAAGGTGAGGTTTTTGGTTTCCATACCATCAGATATAGTCATAGATCCCGATCGACAGCTGATGCAAGCATCAGCTGTAGCCAACCAAGGCATCCCCAAGATCAATGGGTGTCCCCCCAGCTATGATTTTGGTTGTAATACCAGAAAGTCGGCAAGGTATTCCCATGAATCTACTAAAATGACAAGGTCGTCCAAAATCCCTTCGGGTCTGATGGTGGATCTGTCTGCCAATTCTAAAATGGTAGGGGTTGGTCTAATATTGGTGAATCCGAGTTTCTTTACAGTCTCCATTGTTATAACATTGATCGTTGCTCCTAAATCTACTAGTACGTTGGGTATCTGCGTTTTTCCTATGTGTACAGTGACAGTAGGATTGCCAGGGTCATCATACTTGGTTATAGGGGTTTTTCCGGTCATTAAAGCAGATAAATTCCCTATGACATGAACAGTAGGAGGATCTCTGGGCTTCCTTCCCGGTCTTTTAGTGCACAGGTCCCGAACAGTTCTAGCATAAATAGGTACATCTTGAAGAGCTTGCAAAAGGGGGATCTTAAGATAAAGGTTCTTCAATTCTCCTAAGATATTGAACTGAGGTTGCTCCCCTATTTTTGGCAGCATCAGTCTCTCAGGGTAGGGTGGTTGCCTTACCAGCTGGGTAGGCTGCGTATTATCTGATTTATCGTTTAATGTTTCAGCCGTCCCATCTGAGGGATGCTCAGCACCTTCAGTGATAGGAACCGGATCAAATGGATGCTGGGAACTCTCTTCTTTGTCATGCACAGACGGTGGAATATTTTCTGAAATTACACGTTCTATTATCTTCCCAGACCGTAGGCGAATATCATTACAAGGTACAGGGGAGAGAGAGTAGGCCGGCATATTGAGAGCCTCCAATTGGTGGACTGTTTTATTATTTGGGTTAGGGTTAGGTTGGGAAGGCAGCTGAGGCCGTATTGGTATATTAGGAACAGGATTATTTTGCAGCTGCAGCTGCGACTGCTGAGGTGGGTATTGAGGATATTGATGAAATTGAGGATATGGAGGAGAATACGGTAACTGTTGAGGTGGAGGTGATTGAGGAAACTGGTTCCCAGGATGGAAGTTCCTCCATCCAGGAGACCATGACGTAGGTTGATGTGGTGGCTGTGTCCAAGGACTCCATGAGTTATAACCTTGCATCGCAGGTTGAGGAGAATTCCACTGAGCATAATTTGAAGGGAATTGTGTATTCACATTTTGCATATTAGTATTCCAATTATTCAAATTATTCAAAAATGGAAATGAATCGGGAGACATACCTTGATTTCGAGGCTGCCAGGTTTTTTTTTGTGCAATGAAGTAGGCTGAATCCACTTCTGGAGTTGATGCCTGCAGAACAACCTTCACTTGGGGCAATGTGGGACATTCTTTCATATCATGGTTCAGCTCGCACAGCTGACACACTTGTATTTTGTCAAGAGGGCATTCTTTCAGTGGATGAGTCTTTCTACATCGGGGACAGAACACGCCTAGTGTGAGATCCTCCACTGCCTGTCTTTGCTTGGCCTTCAAGACATCAATCTCTGAAGAGATAGAGCTCATCATTTCTGTTTTAAAATTTTCAAGAAGATTTCCTATCTCCGCACGTGTAGCTCCCCCATTGGATGACTTCTGAGTTCTTTCGAAGACATCACATTCCAGCTTATCTCGTTTATTCTGCTTGTTATACCTAGAAGATCCCGTGGAGTATCTCTTACATAATTCCACAATTGTCTCAAAAGATTATTTAGAGATATCTCCCTTTCCTAGCAAATTTAACATGTCTAAACAATCGTCCCTGATCCCTCGAAGCAAGATTATCTTGAGCACATCTAGTCCCATGTTCGTCTGCCCAGCTCTCTGCACATTGTACAGCAGCCTCTCTACAAAATCCTCCAAACTTTCATCCTCCTTCTGTACCATCTTGAATAACTCCTCCCTTTTGTCCCTGGTGTTGCAATATTCTTGATATTTTTCCAGGAACACTTGCTTCATCTTATTCCAATTAGCAACAGTTCCTCCCCCAAGGCTCATGAACCATCGTAATGCATTGTCCTTCAGGGTGGAAGGAAAAAGCTTCAACTTTTGGGCATCTGTGACATAATCATAGCTGCGACAGAGGATATCGAATTCAAAAAGGAATTCGTCCAGATCTTCTGCCGCCCTGCCATGGAAGCGAGGCAAGACCGATGGTGAGATGTTTTTCATAGGAGCTGTCCCTTCTAGCTGCTGTATTGGGAATTGCAATGTAGCCATAGTTTCTTCTGGCAGGGAATCATTTTCATGATGGTATTGTACCACTGCTTCTTCCTCTTCGTTCTCATGTCTGTTATTCATCTTTTCTTTTGTATCCTCTCCTTCGTTCGTTCCTGCGTTCCTTACCTCAGTTGTAACAGCTGCGTATTCTTCAGTTGTAATAGCTGCGTATTCTTCAATTGTAACAGCTGAATTAGCCGTTCCTTCTTTAGCAGGGGTATATGCAGGAATCACAGCTGCTCCTGTATATTCCACTGTGGATCCTGATGCTGGCGCTCCAGGATCAGCAGGGCCTCTTCTGATAGGAGTCTCCCGTTGACGAGCACTGACAGCTGAATCAGTTTTGTCAACAAGGTCGTCGATGAATGTTCTTCTACCCAGCGGTGGACCTCGACCACAACCCAAACCACCTGCACTGTTAGTAATTTGTGGGGTTTTGGGGGTTGGGAGGTGATCACGTTTTACCCTCCTCGTATTCAGGCGAAGCAGATCATTCAAAAACAAACAAAAGACTGTCTAAAAGCAATTATCAGATGCGACTAATGACTAGTGTTTAATTTTTATCCTTCCCCGGCAACGGCACCAAAATGTCAAGCACTCTATATGCAGATAAATTACTACCAAACACACGGAGCATATGAAATTTATTGTCAACCCGAGAAAGTCTTTTTATTTCAAAGGATAAGTGCACAATATATGCTTAAACACAAAACCATTAGAAGTGAATACTTTTATCTTCTATCATCCATGTTCATCCCAAGAATCTATGCAATCCCAATTGCCTTCTAACTGCTATACTATAACTCTTTTCTATTATGCATCAATAAGAAATGGTATCAGATCTAATCACCAATTGCAAAAGGAAATCTCATTCGCATTCTAAAACAATCACTTGTCTGATCTAATTAATCTGGAAATCATAAAGCATAAACTGAATATTACTCTAGAATTTCAACTGAAGCAACTGTTCTAAGAAATTGAATTGCAGAAAGGAAATCAATCAACACATAACAGGAAAGCTAAATTGTAAGAACTCCTGGGATCACGTCTCAGCTGTAAGATGAACACGGCAGTGTGAACAGAAATTGAAATACATAAAGCAACCCTGACTCAGTCGACTGTTATTCTACACAATTCACCAATCTCACAGAAATATAATCTTTTACTGGGAAACCCACACAATAATTATTGCTGCTGCGTACAAAGGAAAAAATAAAGCATCACACAACGAGAAAGATAAAATCCTATTTTAACTCAGCAATCTCTGTGGAAGACGGGCCCAGTCTTCACACAGAGACGCTAGTTGAACAACACCCTCTTTAACTCAGAAGTAACCCCTTATATTAACAGAAGAATGAGTACACAGTTTTGGCTTGGCTGCTAATACAAAATGAATTAATTGTTTGTTGTTCAACCCCTGAGTCGAGGCAACTCACCCTATTTATACATACAAATCGTAACATCTAATCCCATAATTGGGCAGCCATGAATATCTCTGATCTTCAGGCGCCCTAAATAATCTAGCTGTTACAATGCGTGGCAGAACAGAAATATCCAAATATGAGAGAGAGTTATTAATTGCCCCAGGAGTGGCGGTCCTTCCAGCTCACAGCTAGACTCGAGCAGCAACATACTTAAGATAGCGAATTCTGTTACAGCTGCCCTGTCACAACTGTGCCTTGATTGATAATTCGAGCCCCAAGGAACCTTCTACAAGGAACGAACATCCCTTTCTTTATGACTTGTTCAGCCCCGATCTTCCTGCAATCCATTTGTCTCAACTACCTTCATAAATCGCAACATGTTAGCACAATTTGAGAGATGCACAGCTTTAATTATCACCATCATAAGCATTAATAAAATAAAACAATAATCAGCCATACCTTGGTAATTTGGTGGATAAGGTAAGAACAATAGGTTTGATTGCCATGATAAATAGTGTAGGACAGGGACAGGAAAGATGAATAATGATGACTAAAAAGGGCCAATTCTGGGCTCAACAGTCTCAGCTAGGAAGAGCCACCACAATCCACGGTCATCCATAGAGGAAACCAACATTTTTACAGAATTTTTAAAATTATGTAGCAAAGGAATCACTATTTTGATTTCTGTCAATAAAGAAACCACAGAATGTTTTCCTTTATTATGTTTTTTTCATGAAAGCATGGATAAAATACCTGCAATAACAAGAATGCTTTGAAACTTAAGTTACACCTCACGTAGTTCATCTCAATATATCCCAACAGCAAAGCTTCATCTTTTGTGGTGTGCAAAAGGAAAACGGCACCCTTTCCCGGCTAAACTATTCGTGGGAGATAAAATTTGAAAAGTTATGTTAGGGGTCCCATTTTGTTATTATTATTAAATTTCGCTTTTTTTTTTTGGTAAATTAAATTTCTTTTTTTTTTGGTATAGATAGAAAAAACACCTGAGTTTTCTCCTAAGGTTTTTAATGAAAAGGGGAAAGACCTTGGTACAGGGAGTTATGTAGGTGGACCAAAGGAAGGAAGGAGGGAACCAAAGAAATGCATCAAAAGGAAAGGAAATATTATCCTATTGTGGTCGATGACATGAAGTTAAATAATGTAATAAGCATGGCTTCTAAGGCATTGACTGTGAGGTTTATTTCTAGAAGGATGGGGACAATGAGTTTGTTTCAATAGATTCAAGTCCACCTATACTAACTAGGACCCTTCAGATGTATTGACTTGTAATGTAAACATTGTGCATATGTGATGTACGATTAATCCTAGCGTGGAGCTCAAGGCTAAGGCCCCGCTATTGAATTCTCAGCCTTGAAGGGATGATATTTTATGTTGTGCCATCCATGTTTTAGTAAGCCATGGAAATTGTAAAAACATGTAGATGATTATAATTCAAATAAAAATACCAAGGGGTTGGCTATGGATGCAACTAAATGAGGGGGCTATGTGTATCCACTAGGAAGAGGTCACTAGGGGGTTTTGCGATTGGACCCTAGCTGGCTACCATATGTCATCTTGAGAACCCCTTTGACTATTCTAGTCGTGATTTAATTCTGTCGTAAGGAAGTGGGTGAGAAATTCAGTCCATGAGAGTGATGGAGTATGGGTAGCCCTGAAATTAGTAAGGTAGGGTATGGGATCGGTTTGCTCGACCCATAAGCCACTCCATCTCATGGTAATTATGTGTTTTGAATGTTTAATTGTTCATTTTTCATTCAGCTGTGCTTATTTGAGTATGCATATGCATCCATGTGTTTTTATGAATTTCTTCAATGATGAATAGGGCCAAGTCTTGTTGAGGCCCAGGAGGTTTAGAATGTAATTCCGTCATGAATTTGGGGGAGAAATAGAAACCCATTTTTTGTTCATGTTCCCTCTGTGGGTCAAATGAAGGGAGGAGACGTGGCATAGTGGATTAGAGCTCTTTACAGAGTGGTAAAGAGGTATGGATGAGGATTGGAGCCGAAACACCTAGGTTGGAAGAAGGAAAATTTAGAGTTCTCAGGTTTGGAAGAAGATCATACACTTGCATGGGGATCTCCGAGAGCTTTCCAATATATGATACCAATTTTTCCAAAAATGGACTTAGGATGAGAAAGTTATCAGCATGAGAAGTTGGCAGTAACAGTGGTATATATATGGTCGACTTCTGACTTTCTGAACCCGCAGTGAAGATTGCAAATCACAAAAGTTGGAAGTGCGATTCTGCGAAACTGAGACCTTTGGAGTTCCGACTTCCGACTCCCACGTCGTGGATTATAGAAGTCGAAAGCGTGATTTGGCTTAGTAGAGAATTGGGTGTTCCAACTTCCCTACTCCCGCATCGCGGATTGTGGAATGCAAAAGTCGGAGGCGTATTTCTTCGACAACGTGTATTTGTCGTTCTGACTTTCCGACTCCCGCATCGTGGATTGCGGTAGTCAAAGGTGTGATTCTTGAAGTGGCATGTTGGGGTACCGAATTTCGACTCTGACATGCGGATTGCAGACCAAGCTATTGTAGTTATGCGAAAGTGCATAGTTTGGAAGAAAAAAATTTATTAGGTTGTATTCTAGGGAGCTCCCCCATTACCTCTAAAGGGAACCGAGGGGGTTGGGGACGTTACAGATATCCTAGAACAGTGATGTGTGTTTCTTTAAAATATTTTTCATGAATTTGGATACCTCAAAGACTATTCCTTTAGGGAATAAGGCATGTGATTCCTTCCTTAATTATGTAATATAGAGCCTCAAGACCCCGAACTACTTTTCAAAACCATCTAATGACATAGACATCCCTACTCAAACACTAAAGATACTTTCAAGAATCCATGTGTGTTTGTTCAAGTTGTTCTTCTTGGCCATGGATTCTCAAAAGGTTATTTTTTTATTAAGGCCCAGTTTTTCTCCCTCAAACATGTATAGGGAACCCAATATCTATACCAGGTTCTCAAAAAATTCTAATGGCACTAATATCCCCACTTATATGAATAATATGCTCGTAGAAGGTCATGTGTGGTGATTGTAGGAATTGTTCTTAGCCAAAGATGCTTGGAATTTCCTTTAGGAACTAAGTCGCACTCTTTTTCCCCCAACCATATCCATGGTGTTGGAACCTATAATTAGTCTTAAAATTCTCATTGTGCCACAAAACCCCACTCATAGGCAAAAGATTGTTAAGTTTAAACCAAATAGACTAGCAAGATCACTGAAAGAAACATAATCACAAGATAGACATAGAATTTACCCTGGGAAACCCTCATGGGGTAGAAAACCCAGCAAAGCTTTCCTCAATAAGATGATCAACCAAAATACAAGATGTGCTCTCTCCTTCTCTTCCTCCTTAGTAGACCTCCCAGAAAAGTGCGCTACTTTTATAAGTTGTACAAGTGTGTCTAATGAGGAGCTCACCTCCTCTATTTATATTAGTTCCCGACTGATTAAAAACCCTAATGGAGCCAACCTCTCCTGGGGAAGTCTAATAACCCCTAAAATATAAGATTAGGGCCGACCCCCACATGGTGGGTCTAATAACCCTAGTTACCACAACCCATCGGAAGAATAATCATCTCCGGATACATAATAGGGTTACCTCGGAGGGATGTAACATCTCCGGAATAATAATGTACAAATATAATATTCTTAGAAGTTACAATATTCAACAAAGATACCGTGGAAAGGTCTATTGTGGTTGTTCAACATATCATTCTTGGCTATATATACCTAGAAGATTCCTTTAGGTCCTAAGGCCCAGTTTCCATTCCTTAACCATGTCTAGATCCCAAAGACCCATACCTAATGCTCAGAAACTTCTTAACAATTCCCATATTCTGACTATAAGGACAAATATCCCCTCAAGAGGTTAGCTTTGGTGATTGGAGACATGATTGTTAGACCTTTAATAAGCATGGCTTCTAAGCATTGATTGCGAAGTTTATTGGTAGAAGGATGGGGAGAGTGAGTTTGTTTCAATGGATTGAAGTGCATGACTAGTAATCAATTTTAGCTTACCACATAAGGGATGTCATTTTCATCTAAGGTTAGATGTTGAGGTTTATACATCCAAACATAGTATTATTTCTAGTCGGTATCTACTGCATTTATACCTAGGTGGATTTACTAGTTACTTGATCAAATTAGTTATATATCATTCAAGTTCCCATGCCAATAAGTAAGCATACCATAAGGATAAAATAATTGTACTAAATTAGTCTACTTGCATAGACTCTCTTATGATTCTACCCAAGATATTTCCTCTTTATGCTATTAATTGTAACTACTGGCATGATATGACTCATTACTGTTTCTTGCAGCCTTATAACAAAGAGATCTATCATATGCATTCAAACAATTATGACTCATTATGATCTCTCTTCTCATTGAAATCATATGAGCCAAAATTTGACTGGTGATATGCCTTACAAATCTACTTTCTTAATTGACATATCAATTAGGTATACTAGGGATATTAGAATAATGAGAAGATATATACGATTAAGGTTAAGGTCCTACTTGGAGAAAACCTAAAAGAACCTATACAAATCAATACATTAGTTAAGGTCCTACTTGAAGAAATCCTAAAAGAACCTATATAATCCTTTTAAATATTAAGAATTTTTATCATTACTTCTTCCAACCATATGAAATTCTTATAAAGATAAAAGGAATTTGAACCATTAATCTATTTTTTTTAGACCAGTATTACACCATTGAAACTATTCTCCTAATGAAAATTTGATTACTTCCTAAGATATCCCTCCAATCGATTTTCAATGATGCCTACCTTACATCTACCACATATCATCCGATGCCAATATAGAGCCTCCACCTCATTTATTTATTTGCATTGTTCAATGAACCATTTTAGTGGTGGAAGTGTAATAGTTTTTACAGATGTCTGCATGGGAATTTCTATTTAGGTCATTGGAGAGTCAACGATGGGTGGCATATGAAATTATTGAACCAAGTGATCTCTAATAATGTTATGGCCATTGCACTGCACCTTTGAGTATCTTACTCACTCCCAAGCGATATTTTTTGAGTTCTAAAGGAAATGAATTTTCCCATACCTTCCAAGCCATTAAATGAGGGGATTGAAGCCAATTCTAACTCCTAAATACATTGATATGTTAAAATGGTGGTGACAACTTTAACATTTTGATCTCCTATCATACTAACAACATATATTAGTTAGTCTAAAGGTTGGGATATGTCCACATTAGAAACATATTTATATTTAACCCATAGAGCCTCCCTACGATGTAAGTTATAAATATCCTTGACAAGCAATATAATAGAAGCTAGAAATGATTATGCAATAAGTAAATTAAGAATATTATAAGAAACTAGCCCCCCCTAGCACCATCCTTATAGCATATTCTATAATAAGGTTTAGCCCAAGGGGGTCTTCCTGTGAGTCTAACAAGTAACGATATTATATTATACCTAGGATTGATTATAGGCTCATGGCGTGGTTATACATACAACAAATTTTCAGGCCCATCTAGATATAAGATGCTAAATATTCATGCATATTCGCTTTTTCATTTTTTTTGGTTTTTATGTTTTTGAAAAAAAAGAGTAACAAAGGGGCTGATTTCATCTTGTGGAGGCTGTATTCTTCATTTGTTGGCTGAGTTTGGACTGCGTGGGCCGTGACATCATCTGGAGAGGACAATTTACTTTCTGTTGGGTGCATATCCTTACATCCAAAAGGAGCTGCAATCTACTACATCGTTGTTGTTGACACCTACAGGAATCCACTACAGCGTTGTTGGGTACTCTCACTGTAGTCTTCCTTCTTGTTACGACTGTGCATAATGTTTTGGGTAGTGAAGGGAGTCTGAGAAGAAGACGATTTGGGTTGTTTTGAGGAGCTGGCATACACCAAAGAAAAATTGAGACACCAAAGAAGTCCATCTCACTTCCATAAATAATTGCACACGCCCAGGAAGCTACATGTTAGAGTTAAAGTAATTTCAAATTTGTTTTTCCACCTTAGAATTGCTGTTATAGTCATTGTAAACTCAAAGTTATATGAATATGATATTTAGGGTTTATTTTCCTTGTTATTTATGCAAAGATATCTCTATTGCATTTACTATTCACTGTTAGCGCTACGAAAATCAAGATCTGATATCTGAAACAAACTCTTCCCACACTGTCTTCCGCAGCGGAATTCTTTCCGGAATGCGGGAATAGAGTTTCCACAAAATGCTTCTTCCCCACCGTCGATCAATTTTGCTGCAAGCCTGAGTGTTCGTACAACTTACTTTTTCACGCAGCGAAATGGATTTCTGATCATTCGATTAGTGTCCCCACCAAATCAACGGTGGATTCCAAAATTTATTGAGTGCATCCCATAGAATATCGCGCACATGAAAATTGTTTCAAGGCTTGCAACTTCTCCCGGAGATATCACTAGTCTAATAAAGGGTAGCGACCCACGTACTAGACCTCACAGACTACCATCCATACTAACATATCACGGCCAACACATTTACACACCCTCATGACACCCTTAGTAACCCATATTAGGTCATGGTACCTTCATAACAGTCCCCAAGGAACTTTTAGTCAGTCACGACAGTCCTAGTAGGCCTAAGACATGTCACAACATCCCTTAGCAGGCTCAAGATAGGTCATGGGTTTCTCTAGAAAGCATTAACAGAATTTACACATATGAAATTGACGCAAACAGGAAACACAAACTAAATATGAACACTACGATGAATCTGAGAAACTCAAGAAAAAACTTTTCATTAACACTTCCAAGAAAGTTTACAAAGCTATAGTCCAACCACAGAGGTGTAAAAAATGAAAGTCGAACCCTTCCTCCTCCGTAGAGGTGACATTTACCCCCGAGACGTATCTCGAAACAGGGCGTCAAAATCAGTTACATTGCGGGAATCAAACCCAAAAGTAAGTCCTAAATCCTAACAAACTGTGGCATGGAAGATGCGCCATTCCCACAAAACATTTCAGGAAGGCACACTGTGCTACGCGTGACCAATCAAAAAGGGAAATCTCGATATCTAGGGATTTCTGGCTTGCTTGATGAAAATGACAACTCTGAGCATATTCTTAACACACTACGGCTGACTCAGCTGCTGGCGGGCCTTATAAGCTAATGATTGCTCAGTTTATGTATATCTTGCCACTGCTGATCTATAGGGGTGGCCATCTCAAATAGATCCTTTAGGAGAACATCCAGGTCAATCAGGGGGCTATGGCCAATAGCAGGGAGATCTGATTTGACAGTCCTGAATTGAGCCAGCAGCTCAAAGTCCTCGTTGATTTTATCGATGATTACCTCTCCCTTTAGCCCACCATTCATACCCTCAAACTTTGCATGGTTTACTCTTGCCTGGTTCAGTAGTTCGACATATTTTCTCCAAGGGATTAGCTTCCCCTCTGGACCCCAAAACTCAGGAAACCCTTTATGAAATAGAGGCTGGAACAATTTGTTGAACTTTTCTACCCCTTGCTGAATAATGTTAATCCTAGTAAGTGCATTCTGCAACATGTTGTGCTTTGTGGTCATCCTCCTTGCTGCCACCAGAACTGATATCATGTCATTAATCCCAAGGGCAATTAGTTATTTCCCACAGGCTGAGCTCATAACAACAATCACCTTCTGGGCCTCCTCCCTAGGCCTTTGTGCTAGACTTTCCTGCAGGGCTTTACATCTTCTGCTTGCTACCATAGCAGCCTGTTTATGCTCATCCACCATGACCAAATGCTTTTCTAATGAGGGCATCTCCTTTATCACTACATCCCAGAGCAAATGTTTAGCTTCTTGCAGATGAATTCAGCCTATGACCCTTTCCTCAAACCTGGGTACCTTCTCTTTGAGTGTCTTGATCTCTTCAGCAGAGTCTTCACTTTACTTAGAAGTGATCCTGTGCTGGAGCTCTTGATTGGCCTCCTTCAATTGAGTGATTTCCAGGTCCTTTAGGGACATTGCAGACATATCTTTGATCGCCAGAGCAGTGGGTGATCTATCCGCAGGGGTGCTATAGTCATTAAATTCATCAATTCTCTTCTGCATCTTTTGCTTCTCTTCTTCCCATGTGCGCTTTTTAGCCTCCAGCACAGCAAGGAGGCCTTTCCAATCCAAAACTTTATGCTGCAATGTCTCAATCTCCCCTTGTAACTGCATGTATGAGGAGGTAGTTGGATGTCTTTCATAGGTGTCTTTCTTTTCTTTTTGTAAGCCTGTATCTTGGCCAATAGATTAGCTGGTAAAATAGGATGCTTTGTTGCCACTGGCTGCTCAGATGCAAGGGGCTGCTATAAAGCGTTATGTGCTGTTAGGTCTGCCACTTGGTCATTCAGGAGTTTCACCTGCACGTTCTAGGACTTGTTTGTTGCCTTTTCCTACTTCAATTGGGTCTCCAGTTTAACCACCCTTTGTTGGGACCTGAGATGGGCTAATGCCTCCTTAGTCAGATCAACATAAATGAGATTGCTAACTCCCTTATGGAACACAATCTTATCTAGGATTGAGAACCCGTCCATCTTGAACTTGACCTCTGAAACTCCTTCCTCATTAGCGATGGCTAGGTTCAGGGAGTTTGTTGTAATATTCCTGGAAGTAGTGAAAGAGACTTTGCTTCCTAATAGCTTCCTTATCTTCTTGGACTAATTCTGAGTCTCAACATCGGATTGCTCTTTGAGCTACCCATACATGGTCAACATTTTCTTTTCAGTATTAAATTGCCCTTCAACAGCGGAGTCAAAAGAATACTTCTGATAATTGAGTAGAGACTCCTCACCCCCTTTCTTGATTGATTGTGTGGTTCGTGGGGGATTTCTCTATGAGTGTGTAGTGGTTGGCTTTAAAACCACTAGTGGTTGGGAGATCACCATCTGATTTACAACCTTTCCCCCAGCAGGGTTTACTGAAACAAGCTCCTCCTCTATCACTTTCTTGAGGTCATCAGATTCAAAATTAAACTCCTACTCCAGGTTGATTACGTCCTCCTCTACATCTATCCTAGGACTCTTGTGAGGGGTTTGTTCATCACATTCCATATCCTCCACCTTTGACCAATACCTTCTGCTACTACCATCACTGTTTAGGGGCAAGGGAGTAGCTGGGACTGTACCTTGCACTTCTTTAGGATCCTAAATTTTCTCTGTAGGAGTCCAATCAAAATCATAGGCAGGAGAATTTGCATCCTGGGACAAGTCGGGGATCGTGGAGTGAATAAAGACTAACCTCTGCACCTCGACCCTCCTTTGGGAAATGGTCCCCTTAGGATCGTAATTCTGTGCATGAGTCCCCTGAAACTTCATGGCTTTCAATACTTTCTACACCATTTGTAATGCTGCTAGCTTCTTCACAACGAAGGGCCCGAAATTAATAGGGTATTTGATCCAAGAGTTCTTCTTGTGAGTAGTAAAATGCTCCTCATCAGCAGATATCCTCTGCCTAATCAATTCTAGTGCGAATACTGAGGGAGTTAGGTAAACTGGTAGCATGAAAGGGGAAGCCGAAAAACCATATATCCTGATAATTGAATACTTCTGCATCAGGAACAAATCTCCAATACCCTCTTGCTGCAAGGCAGCCTTCATGTCTTCTGATATCCTCTTCTCTTTAGGGTTGAATAGTTTGGAGATGCTGAGGACAATTTTGTCCATGAACGGGGTGTAAGACCAGTCCTGGATCTTCTGAAGAGACCAGGGCCAGTCTTTGAACACCTCTAGATCCATGTCCTCAAAGGGTCTACCGGTTGGAACTAACTATGATGGCAAATAGATACACTTGGTATCTAAAGTGCTTATACAAATCAAACTTCTAAAGCTGAGAATTGATTTCTCCGGCCAAAAAATCATTGAAGTTAATTCCTGCTCTAGATTGACTCAGGTAAAGGAGAATGCCTAGCATTACTTCAGAGACCATGATATCGCTATCAAGACCTAGGATTTGAATCAAGAGGGAGATGGTTGATACGACAGGATTTATGAACAATTCAGAGGAGACTGGGGTGATAAGGGTCTTTGAGGGAACTGGGGTCATCAAAATGGTCTGGAAAAATTTATTCTTGGATTATAGGTCAGCTTTCCCGAACACCTGCAAAACCTCTGATTCGGTGAAGGGGATCAGGGCCTGACATTGGGCTTCTGAGAGACCCAGGGCAGCCCTGATAGCTTCTGGTGTAATTCTTCAAATGACATGGGAGTGGGTATCATCTAAGATGGCCTTCCTAGTGGCGGAATAATTGGAGGCTACCCTTTGGACAATATATGGGAGATGGGGCAATTGTTCTAATGTGAACCCTATTAAGGATGACTTTAAATTTACCAACAGTTCCGACTGGTCTCTAGAAGGTGACAACAAAGTGTTCTGGGCATCACTGACACTGAACAACCGCAAACAAGGATCATAAGCATCGTAAATTCGATCACAGATGATCTCCTCGGATGGGTCAAGGATTTTTATAGACAAGGCCATGGCGGAACTGTCTATTGGATGAAATACAGAACACAAAAGGGTTGATAAACAATGAAGGAGTACCTAGTGGTGACGGTCGATACTTCTAGAGGTTGCAGCTGTATCCAGCTGACTCGTGCTTGGCAGAAGTCGGATTTGCAGGGTGGTGGGTGTATTAAGGGACTATTAATGTCAAGTTTATTAGCCTTATAAACCATCGCGCTTCATAAACGTGACCTTTGTACCTCCAATCTTCGAGCGCAATATCCAATGAGGAGGGGCCCACCAGATTTCGTAAATTTGTTTTTTATCTTCAAAGTTATATTAATGGGTTTAAATATTAAATATCTTGTCTTTAATATAAAACCAAATATTATGTAATTGATGTTTGGATTTGGTTATTATAAGGTGGAAGCTTGTATGGTGTAATATATTGTTGTCATGTGTAGGTAAACTCTATTTTGGAAAGCATATGGGTGTACTAGATGAATATTCCTAACAATATATTGGAAGGAAGTTGAGAGGCCAACTCTCGAGGAGCCAATTCGAGAAATTGGGCTGGTTTTATTTTCAAATGGCCAAAAAAAGGGATTGGAAAGATTTGAAAATGAGGTATACTTTTTATATTTGATTCTTCAATATGATATTTTATAACATATGTCTTCATTGTAATTTGTAGTGGTTTTTTCTTACGTGATGTGCAAATTAGTTTTATGTAGGATGTCAAAGGAATATCAAGTCGAGGTTGAAGAATTCATAGAGTTTGCAAAAAGGAATTCAGAGGATAATAACACCACAAGATGCCCTTGTAAAAAATGTTGCAATGTTGCAGTATTGATGTTTCAGGAAGTACAAGACCACTTGATGATTCATGGTAGAACAAGTTCATATAAAACTTGGTTTTCCATGGAGAGAGAGTTCCTACTCAGGACTATATATTTGACAAGAGAAAGAAATGCCACACAACATAGATGCATGATTTGCTTCCACAAATTACACATGGTGATGAACACATAGTCGGACATCAATATGATAATCAGAATGATGAGTTTGCAACATTGCTTATAAATGATACTGAAGTTCTTGAGAATGACGATCATAACGAGGCCACCATGGTTGATGATCATATGGTTGAAATGGTGAATGATGCTTATCAATATTATAATGAAAATCTAGATGTGAATTGTGAAAATGGCCAAGCAGAATCAATGGAAGAAAAAAATGATATCAATCAATATCTAAAGTTAATTGAAGATGCGAAGGCACCATTGTACCCAAGTTGCACTAGTTTCACTAAGCTATCGGCCACTATGAAATTGTACAACCTTAAAGTGAGAAATGGATGATCTGATGCAAGTTTCACCCAATTGTTGAAGTTGCAAAGAGAAATGATTCCAACAAGAAATGCACTTCCATAATCTACATATGCTACAAAAAGTTTGATTAAATCATTGGGGTTGGACTATGAAATGATACATGCATGCCACAATGTTTGCATTTTATATTGGGGAAAATATGAAAAAATAAATGAATGCCCAACATGTGGCGAATCAAGATGGAAGGTTGATGCTCATTCTGAAAAGGTGCGTACTGGTGTCCCAGCCAAAGTGCTGAGTTATTTCCCTATAGTGGCAAGGTTGAAGAGAATGTACAGGTATGATTTTGATTTCTTATAATTCCATTATATCAAACACCTTCATGTACTACCAACCTAATATAAAATCATCTTCTTTCATCTACTAAGTAGTGCAATGCATATATGATTCTTTATGTTTTTGTTACAGTTCTACATATATTTCACAGAAAATGAGATGGCATCATGAGAATAAAAGTAAGGATGGAATAATGCGCCACCCAGTTGATAGCCCGGCATGGAAAACTATAGATTCTAAAGGGTCTGATTTTTCCAACGATCCTCACAATGTACGACTTGCAATGGAAGTGGATGGATTTAATCCTTTTGGAAATTTGAGTAGTAGTTATAGTGTATGGCTAGTAGTACTAGTCACATATAAACTTCTGCCATGGTTATGCATGAAAAGGAGCTTTTGTTTGTTGTCATTGTTAATAGCTGGTCCCAAGCAACCAGGAAATGACATAGATGTTTATTTGGAACCATTGCTAAATGAACTAAAACTAACATGGGATGAAGGGGAAAGGACATACGATGCTCATTCAAGGTCATTCTTTAATATGAAGGCTATATTGATGTGGGTAATCCATGACTTTCCTGCTTATGGAAATATGGTTGGTTGCACAAATAAAGGGTTTTGCGCATGTCCTATATGTGGAAGGAACACAGATTCAATGTATCTCAAATGTAGTAGGAAGTGTGTGTACATGGGACATAGGAGATATCTTCCAATAAATCATAAGTATCGTTCACAAAAAGGACCATTTAATGGGAAGTCTAAGCATCTCATTGCACCTACAATTGTACAAGTGTCAGATATTTTTACAAAAACATAAGGAAGGGAAGAGAAATGGGGAAAGAGTAAAAGTACAAAAAGAAAGATAAATTTAAAAAAAGGTGAAAATTCGAAGAATGACGTGTGGAAGAAAAGGTCAATTCTATTCAATTTATGATATTGGGAGGTATGTGCACACATTATCTTAAGGCCTAAAGTGTACAATGCTTGAAGGATTTCATTGTGTTTAATATGAATATATTGTTTAATTTTTCTTTGATGTTATAATTCATTGATTTTTTATACGGTTGGATGCAAAAACTCCTAGTGCATCACAATTTAGATTTAATGCACGTAGAAAAAAATGTATGTGAAAGTATTTTAGGAACCCTTATAGATATAAAAGATAAATCAAAGGATGGGAAAAATTCTCTTAATGACTTACAACAGTTGGGTATAAGGAGGTCCCTATGGCCACAACAAAAAGGAAAAAAAATATTTCTTCCACCCGCACCACACACTCTTTCAAAAAAGGAGAAAGAGATTCTTTGTCGTGTTTTGTTCACCTTAAAAGTTCCAGATGGATATAGTTCAAACCCTAGAAATCATGTATCTATGAAAGATCTCAAGCTTCATAGTATGAAAGCACATGATAGCCATGTTCTCATGCAACAAATCCTTCCAGTAGCATTGCGCCATGTGCTACCAAAAGCAGTTCGAAACACTATTTGTAGGATTTACTTCATTTATAGATGAATTTGTCCAAAAATGGTGGATCCAACAGATCTTGATAACTTATAAGATGATGTTGTGGAAACTTTGTGCTTATTCGAAAAATATTTCCCCCCTTCATTCTTTGATATAATGATACATTTGATTGTACACTTGGTGCGAGAGCTATGTTATTGTGGACCAGTTGCATATCGATGGATGTACCCTTTTGAAAGGTCAATTAAATGTTATTAAGTGCAAATCCACATAAATTCCATCATTTTATGTGCATATAATAATAATACATTACTAGCAACTTTTTATTCGGACTTTTGATTTCTCTACAAATTGTGTGTTTTTTTCTAGGAATATGAAAGTTTTCAAAAGTTATGTGAAAAATAAGAATAGGCCCGAAGGCTGCATAGCTGAAAACTACACTGTGGAGGAATCCATAAAATTTTGTGTTGGATATGTTGAAGGTATGGATAATATTGAAAGCATTCCTAGTAGAAATGAAGATTGGGACAATGAAGAAGGAGAAGTTGGACAATATGGGAAGGCCTTATCTAGTGGAACTTCTATTGAATTAGATAAAACTAGTTTGTTACAAGCCCACAGATAGATCTTACACAACACAGATGAATTCAACCTTGGATAGAGTAAGTAATAAGCACATACTTATGAAATCATTTTTTATTATAATATATCGCAATTTTTTCATAAATTGTTTATTGACATTACTTGAAAATAGGATGCACTTGATAGAAATTGCCAATAGTAACATCCAAGCCCAAAAAGATGAAGTCTTACTACAAAAGCTCCACAACCAACAATTTAGTGATTGGTTAAGAAAACAGGTAATGATATGTTCTTCATATTAGATTTAATTGAACTTCATTGATCAAGACTATTATGATGTATGAAGGTGAGATTCTTTTAATATATTTTGAAATTGCATGGTTTTCTAATGACATTTCAAAATTTCAAGGTGGAAGGAAAAGAAAATATTTTTGATACCCTTAAATGGTTGGCTCGTGGCCCAAGGAAATATGCAACTGAGTATGATGGCTACTTAATAAATGGGTGTATATTTCATCTTAAAATATTAGAAGATGTCAGGGCCACCCAAAATAGTAGTGTGTGCATAGATGCACAAACATTAATGAGATCAAGTGCAAAGGATAAAAACCCTATACATCAAACAACAACATATTATGGAGTGATTCAAGAAACAATGTTATTGGACTACTATTTGGTGCAGTATCCATTGTTCAAATGTGATTGGATAGATGTACACAAGAAGAATTGAAAGAAAGTTGATGAAATTGGTTTCACCATGGTGAATCTGAAGAGATGCTTGAGTAAGGATAGACTGTAAGATGATCCATTTATTCTAGCATCACAAGCGAAACAAGTGTTTTATTTACAAGATCCGGTAGAGAATGACTGGTGTGTAGTTTTGACATGCCATCTGAAGGGATCAAGAAATTGTAATAGATATGATTTGGAGTATGCAAATTTATCAAGTGTTGCAGATTTTGAAGGGACGAAATGAAAAGAGGATGAAGCTGTAGGTGATGGTGGCATGGATTATGTTTGACAAGATTGTGAAGGCACGTGGTTGGATGTTGTTCAGTAAGTAGCATGCATGATTTATTTATCAGTTCTCATTTAAGTTGTATCGGTGAAAACTTATATCTTAGATTATTACTTGGATTTACCTTTCATGCATATATTTTTTGTTTTGCTACTTTTTATGCATATTATTACTTCGATTTACCTTTCATGCATATATTTTTACAGTAGATAGATTGGGTGTGGGGAATTGAGAGTGATGTGAGTGGGGGGGAGGGGCCATATGAGCTTTAACCTTCACGTGGTTGGCCCTGTTTAGTAGAGAATAAGATATTCTTGAAACCAAGAGAAGCTCATTTAGGTATTTTCATTTAGTTTTTTTAGAATTTCATATATGTTATGCCTTTTTTAACATATCTATCAATTGCTTATACGAAAATACTATTTTGTCATGATATATGCAGGTCTTCACAATGGAAAGCAATATAATGACAATTTGTATCGTTCTCTAATGCATATTTGTAAGTTATCACCATAATGAATTTGTCAATTAGATATCTTATGGTCGTTTCTGCAAATTTTAATTTTTTTGGGTTATTGGTCGTTGAATGAATCGTCGGATGAACGAAGTCATTTCGTGTGTAGATTGTCTAGGTAAGCACGTGGACCCCCAATAGGTCATTGTTTTAAGGAAGAGGTTAGGCTTAGTATTTTGGAATCGTAACTTATCAATATTTTACTATTTGTTTTAAGGAAGAGGTCTTAAGACTGACTTTGCAATTTAGTTTCAAGGTTTTTTTTCACCTTTTTGATAGCTTTCAACTAACTAGGCAACAAAAGTACTCTTTCCATATTACAGTGGAGTACAGATTATTTATAAGAATCTACTTCTCCAATTACGCACAAGGCCTGCACATAACTCCATCCACAAGTAGCCTTGCTTGTGCTTGTGCTTGTGCAAGTGAAACAGCCCACCATAGTGGAGTATGAAACACCCTTTCTTTACCATCAGGCTAAGACTCCAATTTCATTGAAATTTAGTTTATCTATAATCTAACAAAAAAAAGTCTTTGAATCTATTTGAGTATATTGACAAGTGTGATTTGTCTCTTCACTGTTCCTGAGTTTAATATGTAAACTGTTGTGCTACTTCTCAATGGAATATTACCAAACTACGAATACAAGTTTTTTCTTTACCTTTACTGTTGCATCTGGCATGAAATATAGCCATTGAAATGTATCTAATCTATTTGTTCACTGCATATGTTACCAAGATATCTTTTAGTTGGAATTCATGAGAATGTATAATTAACTTTACGAAAAAAATACCTTATATAATGCCTTTCATAGTCTGTCATGTTCTTTAACTTATTGTATTGCCACTAAAATTAGAGAAATAAACATTGGTACAATTCTATCAAAAAAATGTTAATTTTCTGCTCTAGAACTGATTTGACTAGGCTATGATCATAAATAAAGTTGTTCTTCATCAATGTTTGAGAACTGGGCTGTCCTAAACAATTTTGAGGGCATTAATCATTTTTCTTATCTTTAGGTAGTAAAGGAGATACTCTAGTGTTGTATCTAAAATGTACGGTCCTACTTTTGTTTTCTTAAAATAAGGATACGAATAGTACAGTTCTGTTTTGTTGTTTGTTCCTTATATATTTATGCAATAAGCTTCAGGTAACATTTTTGTCCAGCAACAATGAAAGCTGGGGTATTCAGGAATGATGGAATGAGATAACAATTAATTGCTTCATAAATATTTGGGCTGAGACTTTAGCTCTCTCTTATCTATTAAACATTTTCAAGTAGTAGCATGTTTTCATTGTTAGCATGCATTGAAATGTAACCTCTATTGCATCGATAATTTGCTGCTCTTGGTTGTTATGTTTTCAGATGAAATTTTTTTGCTTGTGTTAGATGACAATGCAATTAAAGCATTTTCATTCTTTAAAGGTTGCTACTGAAATAGCATGACAAAATGAATTGACAATGAAAGAAACACATTTCACATGGGAGAAAGAAAGAACAGACTATAGATCAAATAACACATGAATCTCTGAACAGAAACGCCTGCAAGGCTTGCCGACTTTATTTAAAATAGCTTCAAAATTGTTCAAACACAGAGAAATACTCGGGCTCCAAAATTTTCAACCCCTTTGCCATTGATTACATTTAATTTATAGATGTCTTCGAGCCCCAGGCTCGGCCTTCTCTTGAACAAAAAAAATTATAACGTATTGACACCTAATCGAGCCATATTTGCCATTACAGACATGAGAGAGAGGTGGCAAAATTGGCTCAATAGCCTTTTACATCTACAGGTCGTTTTTACTATATGACCTCCTATACTTAAGAAAAAGACAAAAAATGATCTTGGAGATGCTCTTCCAGCTGGCCGCTCCTACTAACCGAATGCTCCCACTAGCAAAAATGTTTGCAATAACCTCGAACTCCTCATGCACCTGTCCTGATTCTCTCCTTGCGATACTTCTCGATGGACTTTCATTGGTTAGTTGAGGGTAGGTCCAGGGTGGCGAGCTCCTTAATTAACACTCTCATCTTTGTGTGTTCTCTGTAATAATAACCCGCGTGCATTGTCCTGGCTCCCCTGAACATTGAGGCTAACTCGAAATCCCTTGTCAATTTTTTAGCTACTATCTAACCTATCAGAGGCTCATCCATCCTTGCAAAATCCTCCTATTTTTCCCTACAATCTCATAGTTTAACCTTGTATTCCTCATTTGATAACATGGTTCCATTCTCCTCCCAAAACATAGGTAGGCCTTTCTTGAATAAGGGGTCGAATGCTTCCTTAAACAGCCTCAGTTGATTTGAGAGAATGTCTATCCCAGACTAGGTGATCTTCACCTGCTGATCCTTGTTAATTATTGTCTTGGCCCATATAATTGTGGCTACCCTATCCTTTATGCCTACTGTATCATCCTGCTCCTCTGACAAACCACTCAGAAACTCCACTGCATTTTCTGCATAATCTAAGGGCTTCTTATTAAGCTTTTCATTGGCCACTGCTACAGCCTGTTTAGCCAAATTTACCAAAGTTTCCTTATCCACTATGAAGTTCAAATAGGGCCTTAGGTCATCTTCTTGCTGGATGACATCATCCCAGATAATTTTCTTAGTCTCCTGCAGTATCTTTTGTCCTATCACTTGCTCCTTTAACCTGTCAAGATCCACCTGCATTCCCTTGTACTTGGATTCCCAAGCCTCCTTTTCCTTCTCTGCATTGTTCTTTAGAGTCTTCAGGTTAGCTACTTGTTTTCTCAATTTGTTCATTTCAGCATCTTCTAGGCTGGCATTGGCTATCTACCCCACTATGGAGAAGTCTCCAGACTCAATTGAGGGTGTGACCTCCATTTCTTGCTCTTTTTCATTTTCCTTTACTTTCATCTCCAGTTCTTCAAATTGGGATTTTCGTACTTTATTACTAGATTCTACAAGGGCTATGTTAAGCTACAGTTGCTTCTCTTTTTCTCTGAACTCCACCATCTGGGCCTTACAGTCAATCAATTCTTCCTTTAATTTTTCTTTCTCTTCCTCTAGTTTTTCCATCTCAGGGGCATTTACCAACTGAGCAACAGGCATCTTTAACTTCCTTTTTAAGGACATGATCTCCTGATCTTTCCCATCCAACAACCCTTGTGTGTTTTTTCTCTTGGCTTCTTCAGTCACAGAGGCTAATAATTGAGCTTGGAGCTTCTTCACCTACCCCTGTAGAGTTTTGCTTTCTGCCTTCTCTATCCTTAATTGATTTTGAACCTTGGATTTGTTTGATTGTAATTTAGACAATTCTAAGGAACCCTTCAGTAGTTTGTTGTATATAACCTCACTTGTTTCCTTGTGCAGGTTGATTGTGTCAGGATCTGGGATATCATCCAAATTGACCTTTAACTCAGTAGCTTTGTTTTTAGTGGCCAAAGCTAGATTTAGAGTATTCTGGGCCAAATTTCTACTGGCCACCAAGGCTACGCTCTTCTTAGATATTTTCCTTACTTCTTCATATAATTTTTTCTCTGCTTCAATGTTGTTTGGATTTTCCTCATACCCCTCTAGCAGCTCTACTCTGGTCATGCTCAGTGCTGCAGGTCCCTTGGGTGGTTTACCAAAAACATGTTCTTTGACTTCAAAATGGGGCATTCGGAACTTGACCTGCTTCTTCTTTGGCTTCTCTTCTTGAATCTTTGCCACTTGTTGATCAACTTCTTCTATTTTCTGCCTCTTTGAGGCACTTTCAGGGTCACTTTCCACATCCATTGGACTGTTGATTTCTTGCTAATTGGACTTCTCTGGGATGGCCACTATGAGAAAAACCATTTGCATTGTTGTATCTTTACTACATGATCTGGGTGCTGAAGATGAGTCTTCCTAAAAAAGGTATGCCCAAGTTTGGGAAGTCTCTGGGGGGTCAATGCCCATCTGTCCCTGCTCAATATACTCCATCCAGTTTTCCCTCTCAGCCATGCCAGCCAACTCAAAATGTTCATACCCCTTTCTATTTGTTGTTTTCCTTCTTTCTGAAAGTATGTGATGGGGGTCATAATTCACTGCTGCCTTGCAGGGGAATCCCATGTATTTCATTATTTGCTGAAGGCTTGAGAGAGATGCTCTGCTTTTAACCATGATGGATCCTACTGTCCAGGGAAAATTTATGTTCGATGCCTTCTTATCATCTAGGACATTCAATTGTTAGCTTCTGTCGTACAAAGTTCATGGTGAATATCCTGGGGGTGAGGAATGCAGGAAGCTCATATGGGGCATGGAAAAACCCATATACTCTGATTACAGTGCCCTGATTCAATAAAAACCAATCCCCTACCCCTTTTTCCATTGGGGGTTGCAACAGGTCTTTCATCTCGGGTATTACTCTAGGTAATATTTTCTGAAAAAACAGGAAGTAAACCTCAACTATGAGGTCATTCATGAACATCTTGTAGTCAGAATACATCTCTTTGGTAATATGCAGCTCTGGGACCTGTAGGTTTTCATCATTGGCTGCTAGGAACATCTTAAACAAATAGGATTGGAACCTAAAAGACCTAGTCTTAGGAAACTCCACAAGTTGGGAATGGATACTTTCTGCTAGGGCTTCGTCAAAATTTAGACAGGTGCATAGGGGGGGTAAATTAGGGTCGAATGGCTCAAGGGGATAGGTACTGATAACGAACAGAAGGCTAATCAAGGGTTCGGTTATATCATGGTCAGTGTCCAGCCCTAAAAACTGGGACAGCATCGAGATTACATATCTAGATTCTTCTATGAACAAGTTGGCTTCTCCAGGGAAAGAGTCTGCGAGGACAGAAACACCTGGAAGTAGGGAGGCATGGTAGACACTCTCCTTGAGGTTGTCTGGGTCTCTTCAGAAATGTTGAATTAGGGCTTCTAATTGATAACTCTGTGACTTTCGACAGAAATCTTCAGGCATGGCTAGGGCTTTCCGGACAGTTGGGGCATCTATGTAACACAGAATCTTTGATTTTGCAACGTCCATGACCGCCTTGCAGCTAGGGGAATAATAGTTGGAGCACCAGTCTATGAACTCGGGAAAATTTGGGGTCTAATTTGTGGTAAAAAGGTGAAAGGAAGAGTGGTAGACCTTGTGGATATCTCTGCCCTGGCTCTTATGGTTTCTAGTTTTTCTTTGGCGGCTTCCATGGTACTATTAAGGAACATGGTATCGAAAATGTCATTGTCTTTGTCCTCTATCCGATCGTTTATCTTACAAGATTCGAAACCTGGAGGTCCTATGGAGCCCGCCGTTTACAAAAGTTCACAGAGGAAAAGAGTGGCCTACCTGGTTGGTTGACCACGGAATGATCTTCCTCGCCTTTCAATGTGCACATGAAAGACAAGATGAGAATCCCTTTGTAGGCCGGTATTTTATAACATTATCCTGTCATATCATCCCTGCAGCTACAAAGATCGAGGACCCACGTCGGATTTCCGTTGGCCAGATTGATCCTTTTCCGTTAGATCCTTTGAGCTTTCCTACCACCTTTCTTCATGGTTTCCAATTCGGCCACCTGATAGCTTGCCAGCACTTTTGACTTTTGATAAACCCTGCATGTTGTCGATCTGGTTCCTACTCAGATCCTAGTCGTCCAACCATGTGTCTCATTAATTGTTCACAAATCTTTGTCCCGCCCAGTTACCACACAAGTATTATTTGTGAAGTTCACCCGGACTGTAGATCTTTTCCACACCACATTTAGGCCGTCGGAGGATGCAATACTTTAAGAAAAGTTTGCAAATATGAATTGTGACTGTTTCCACACACGTAATATCTGCGAACATGTTGTGAGTCATTGATCTGCACCCTACACCATTGATTGCTTTTGGACCTGCCCGTCGGCTAGTACCCCACCTCTGCTTAAAGAGTTTCAACTTACATCGCGAAGAAGGCTCCCGAACGCAGATTTCTTGACGCTAGATCTGACCGTCCATACATTTTTTCACAAGTTCCTTTGCATTTGGCCTTCGGCTAATTACTTCAAACCTTAGCTTTTTCCCACATCACTGCTTTCAACCTAATTAGTCCTACTGAGACTTCCTGAGCGATCAATCTTTTTCTTGAACTTTGGGCCTAACAGTCTTCCAGAACCCTTAGCACAATCTAGGTGCTAACAGATCCATCAAGCAACCATTAGAAACGATGCTCGTTCTTATCAATGAATACTTGAAATTCTAGTTATATGTTCACTTCATGAGTATGTGTTTGAACTTGAAAGCCAAGTCCTGCAAAACATTTCTGTATTACTATTTTTTTTATTGAATCCATGTTGCATATGAAACCTTTCAAGTTCAACCAACTTATAAGGTTAGATCCATTCAGACTACTTTCTTAGGTCTCTCAAGTCAGAAACAATGTTGGGATTATTAGTGTTTTCTTAGAATTACAAATGATGCAATCTTGGTCTTAATATTGCCCCTTTCCCCAATTCTTAAAGGGTTCTAGCTCAATGGTAGAGTGCCTGCTCTACAAGCAGGAGGTTGAAGGTTTGATTCCTTTGTGCCCTAATCATATGTCACTATGAGGGGGGTTCATAACCACCCCCAAAGGTTTGTAAAGAGTTTTAGGGGGGGGGGGTTCGAACCGCCTCTGTAGGTACCTACGAGGGGGGTTTAAAACCGTCCCCAAAGGTTTGAAAAGATTTTTAGGGGGGGTTTCGAACCACCTCTGTAGATACCTATGAGGGGGGTTTAAAACCGCCCCCACATGTTTGTAAAGTATTTTTTTTTTTTTGGGGGGGGGTTGAATCGCCTCCGTAGGTACCTACGAGGGGAATTTTACGACGGGGGTTTAAAACTGCCCCTACAGGTTTGTGATGATTTTTGGTGGCGATTTTGAACGGCCTCCATAGGTACCTACGAGGGGGGTTTAAAACTGCCCCCACAGGTTTGTAAAGAGTCTTGGCAAGGGTTTTGAACGGCCTCTATAGGTACCTACAAGGGGGGTTTAAAACTGCCCCCACAGGTTTGTAAAGAGTTTTGACAGGGGTTTGGAACCTCCTACATAGGTACCTATGAGGAGAGTGTATATTGACCCTTAAAAGCAAATTTGGGGGGAGGTTTATAACCGCCGCCAAAAGTTACTTCAGGGGTGGTTTTGATCTCTTCCAAAACTGCCCCTAAAAGCCAAAACTTTTAGCGTCGGTGTTATTAGGGGAGGTTTCTTAAAGACCGCCACCAACTACAAAACCGACCCCAAATTAGTGACTTTTGGAGGCAAAAGACAAGCTCCCCTTAAACTCAAAAAAGGACTTTTGGGGGGGGTTTCGAACTGCCCCCAAAAGTCCAAAAGCAACTTTTTTTTGGGGGGGGGGTTAGAACCACCCTCAAAAGTGACTTTTGGGGGCAATTTAGAACTGCCTCGAGAAGACACTTTTAGGGGCCATTTTGATCTCTTTCAGAACTGCCCCTAAAAGTCAAAACTTTTAGCATCAGTGCTATTATGGGCGGTTTTTTAAAGACCGGTGCCAAAGCCAAAACCGCCCCCAATAATGCCTTTTGGAGGCAGATGACAACCACCGCTAAATGTCAAATTTGTAGTAGTGATATACACATTTATCGCAAGATTTCAAATACTTTTCATCAAGTAACTTGTAAACTCTTGATAGTAATAACTTACCTTACAATTACATTTATTTATATGACAAATTAGAATTATAATCCAAATTATGCTCAAGTGCTTGCATTATATCATTATTTCTACACCATCTTAACTCCTAAACACTAGGACTACTATTAATGCTTCAACTATTCAAGTGGGTATTCCTTGTATTAACTTACTTATGTCTTAAATTTATAAAGTACATTTAGCTTATCTATCATACATCATGTACTTTATCCTATAATACCCTTATAATAAAGATCATACACCATGTACTTTATCTTGTAATACCCTTATGATAAGAGTCATGGTAACCATACATATATATGACATAAAAGAATATCCTTAACCACATGTTATAAAAGGAGTTATAACTTTAACTAAGTTATTTGTATAAAAATATGATAAGTATAACATTTCTAAGAGTACTTAATAAGCCTTCTAACCAACTTTAAGTACAACTAATTACTTATAGAACTATTGAACATTTCAAAGACAATCCATATCTTAATACACTCATACATGCTTCACAACTTAGTAACACATTTAACATAATAATTCAACATCATTTATAAATCTTGACTAAAGATAATAACAAAACATATGTAAAACACTTATCTGATTTTAGTATACCTTTGCAACTCAAGATGTGATTGTAACTTTCCACTCAACCTTTTGGCTCTTTGTCCGGCGTATGTTCCTTCTGCTGAGAGGCCACCCTCGAGTAGGGAAACAAATCCACTAGGGATGTCATCACTTCTTCAAGAGCCCTCTCTCTCTCTCTCTTATATTACAAGAGACTAAGTCTAGTCCTTATTCACACACCAAGCATATATTTCTTACATAGAAAATGTAAATCAATACAATAACTAGAAAAGTCTAGGGTTGTTCCTTCATGGACTCATTTCTCACATATTTATATAATATCCAAATATATATATTTCATATAGTTCCAAGTGTCAAGCTTGGGTTACGGCCGTATAGATTCAATATAAGCATATATATATAATGTACATTTATATTTAAAATAAGACTAAGGACCGAAGCAAAAGGGACTGCGCTCTTTCTAACTCAAACCACATATTTATAATATTGAATGGTATTTCAAATTACTATTAGCAATTCAAGCTAGGCTAAGAGTTGCACACTAGCTATCTAACTCCAAACAAAGTTATCAAAAGAACACATTCCTCTACAATTATGAAAATAACTTATATATCATTCCATACTTGCAACCCCAAATATTTTGGCCAACGCCCTTCCACAGAGCTCACTCACCGGGCTCTGATTCAATATATACTTAGAACTGGGCTTCCACCCTTCCAACCAAGCTCTATAATATCCCATGAATTTGACCTTTTGTTATGTGTTGAGAGTAGGCTCTGGAACACATGGATGACCTATGTGTTGGGCATAAGCCCTGATGTACATAGATGACTTGTATTATGTGCTGGGCACAAGCCCCGAAGTACATAGAGTGTTGAGCATAAGCCCTGGAGCACTCCAACTTGATGTTGAGCATAAGCTCTAGAGCATCAAATCTTTGGCCATTGTATCCCTAGGTGTATCTCACAAATACATCTTAGTACTAGTGTTGAGCGAGAAGCTCTGGAATTGCACTAGCATAACGCCCATGTGAGAGTGTTGAGCCTAAGCTCTAAATAGCACTCGGGGTTACTTTAATTAAAGGCGTTGAGTTGAGGAAGGCTCTTAATAGCACTAAGAGTCATCATACTTATTTGAATTGAATAATTGAATCACTACTCATCTCTCATCAAGGACTGAGGAAACTGCCACGAAATACGAGGTAATCCAACATGAAAAAGATCTAGGGATACCTAACCTAGCCGACCATCCATACCCACCAAAGGCCTTGTCAAAAGAGTCTACCTTATGTATTTAATGCATCAAAGTTATAATGCTATACTTGAATTAATCAAAGGGAGAAATTATAAAGGAGCCTCACTTTTGTGCAAAATTATTATGTATACCTACTTCTATATAGATATATATAAAGATATTATATATAAAGAAAGTTATGAGAGTAATAAAAGACACACAAAGTTATATAAAGTAAAGTCTATAAATCTACATAAATGGATTATACATATCTTTATATTATTCTTATAAATTAAATAAACAAAATATAAAGTTTACAATAGTTAGTGCAAAGAAGAACAAAATAAGAGTCTTAGACAAAACTGAAGTTTATAATTAAATAAACCTTTTAATTATATGTTATAATTCAAACTAAGAGTCAAAATGAAGTTAATATTAAAAATAATATTATTAACTCAACTACCATTCCAAAATATCACCTATAAATACAAGGACAATTTCCAAAGAGGGGGAGCTATCTATCTGATTATCATTACTTATGGTATGAAGAGAGAAATGGTTCAAAATACCGCAAGAGGAAAATATCAGCCTTCTGCCTTAGGTTCTCCAGATTCCTTTACATGTTGGAACCAGCTCGTGGGGATCCAATTTAAAACCAAGAACGGTTCCGGGTCATGGTTGGGAGGATCGTGGCAGTTCCAAGGTCATTCGGTCACAATCTTACAGGTTAGCTGAAGATCATTCTTCCATTAACTAGTTTATGAATTGTGCAAGTTATCAAGGGAATCTGATTTGGTATTTTCAAGGTAAGAGTTTTAATCTATTGTACTTCAAGCTTTTGTAAGTTTATAGGATGAAATTTATTAGTCTATAATTTTCTCCTTCCCATATTTGCTTCTTGTTAAAACTAAATTAATTCTTGAATAAATGGCATCACTAAGGTTAAGAATTTATTTCTTAACTATTTAGAATATTAGTATAATTAATATTTTTCTCTAGGTTGCACGAGAGAAGCCCTCTCATTTTCCTTTTTCTTTATAACTTATAAGAAAAAAACAATCTTCTCAGGTTGAGTAAATTTTCCAACCCCAAAACACTCCTATAGAAAAAATTATGAGTATTTTCGAGAGTTACCTCAAAATGATTCGGATTAGGTTATTGTACAGACCCTAGTTCTCTTTAAACACATGAAATCCAGTTCCAGCAGAGCTAGCCAAGCTAGCTCATGCTAGATCCCTTTCCTTTAAGTTATTTTCTGTATTATTACATTACATTATGAAACTAAATTTTCACCAAAGTATGGAACCAACGACAGAGATAAAAATTCCTTGGTGCGAACCTATGAAACCATCCATAAAACAAACAATTTACTGTTTTGTTTTCTACATGCCCAAAATCATAACCATTACAACAAAGTCAGGGGTAGAATCCCTTTTTCAACTGTTTTTTCCCTAGATACAAAAGTTTAAACTTATATCTTATTCAAACAGAGAATACGACAAAATAAATAGGAAAACAGGTTGAACCCTAGAATCTTTTATTTCAGTATAGACGTAGGGCATTTTCCTTATTTAGCAAATAAGAAAAGACATCCTGAGGATAGAGTTATTAATTAACCTCGCTTTAGCTTAAGGGGAGGGGCATCACTTTAACCATAGGACCACACTACAAACACATATAAGTAATGCCCAATTATATAATTTCAACACTTTACACCTACAGGCTGGAGAAACACTTACCAGCATTTAATGGTTATATCGTTTTCCCCCAAAAAGGAAACTACGATTAATCCAAGTACTCACCCTTATTTATCAAACATTTTCTTACGAAGCTATCCACTAAAAACGTTAATCAGAAACCCCATTAGAGTTATAGGTAGGGCTTGCCCCGAAAAGAAATCATCAAAGATTTAAAATGCTTAAAGTGACAGATTTATCACATTATTGAAAATTAGCTTAAGACGGGAAAATGAACTACCAACCAAAAGTCATGTCTCTCCAAAATGAACAAACAATAATTACTGAGGAGCATAAAAAAATCCATCCCTTCTTAAAACTAAATTTTAAAACAGAGTTACTATTTAAATATCAAAATTTAAAATACCACGTAGATTATTGTATAAATAGAGTACAAATAAATATTTAAGGCTTTTCCCATAAAATTTAAGTAAAACAGGGAATTCGAAATACTCAACAACATAATTATAAAAGCACCGCCGTAAGCATATTTAACATTTAAAATACTTAGAATATCGGTGGAGTCTAGTTCCAAGGATCAACATTATAAAAACGTAGTATACATTACACACAGTAAGCAAATGCATTGTCCCAGAAATGCTTCCACACTATTTTCGCTGTAATTTTAACCTATAAAACTAATTCATGTAAATAAAAGAACCAGAATCAACGAAATGAGTAGGATCTTTTCCCATACAAAGGACAGACTTAATAGTTGTAACAATAGCACAGGTCGGGCTTCCAAAACCCATAGGGTTCACTTTCCGAAGTATATATATGTATATGAAAACTCAGTCTATTGAATACATATAGCCAAAACACATAACAAAACCATACAAACTGGATTTCGACTCCCTTTTATACAATGCTGAAATTTCTAGATTGACATCAAACAGGAAATGTTATTTAAAAGCCAGTTTTGCAAGCATTATTTTAAAACGCAGAGATGGTAGATTTAGCAAGTCGTATAACGAATTCACACCGAATAAAGACATATCGATAAGAAGAAAAATGAACATTTAATTATTCAGAAATTCGATAGCACAGAGTCAAATTCTCTTAAATCATACAGATTGGGTATTTAAATGGATCCATGCCCGTAGGCTTACACAATAAGAACATCGAGCAACAGCTGGAATGCTAGAGGAATAAAAGAAGAGATTCTACCACATAATCAGGTGGCTAGTAACTCGAGGTAACTCAACGTAGCCATTCAAAACCTTAGCTTCCAGGAAATCGAATACATTTCACACCATAGAAGAATGTAGGTACCAGAGTTTCCCAGTTCTTACCAGGACCCATGGATCCCAAACCTCCAAGACAGAGCTTCCTCCTGCCAAGCTAGAACGCAGACCTCAAATGTGACCCCCCTTCCAAGTAAACCAGGACAGAGGTCAAATAAGAACCAACACAGAGAATGGAAATATAGTTACAAACTTCTAATTAAACAAGTAAAGGTTCTACGACTTACCTGTAGCATCAACGTTGTTGCAAGGTCGTTGTGCTTGCACAGGTGCAGCATTCTCCTTCCCACCTTGAATATGTCTAATAGCTTATCTCCCTTTCCCCAAATGACCCACGCATAAACAAACCCCAAGTGTTGAATGCAATAGGGTTTAAGCATGCAGCCAGCGTGGATTCCAAGCATATGGCCATCACGTGGGTGCATTTAAAATCAACCTACCTCAACTAAGGAAAGAATCTCTTACCCTTCTCCTTTAGTTGGATGTTCAATTTTGTTGCAATGCGCTTTTGATGGGAGCTTATAGTTAATACCAAGGGTAAACCCCCCTTTTTTGTAAACATTTGTGTATTCTATTAGGGTGCTAACTTGGATCACTCTTGAGGGAACATGCAAGCACGTAATTAAGATTTCCTTAGCTCACATAAATCTAAGACAGACCCTAGGGGCCTGTAAACACTACATTCGAAATAAGAAAATCAACCAACTGAGTCCATCAACGTACAATCGAAATAGGAGCATCAGTTACAAAATTGCAAAGTCCAGCATACAAACTGAAAAGATACATCAAGGCTATATAATCACATGGAGCATAACTAAGTACTTCATAGTATGCCTAAAAGTAAAGAATGCTAGAGTAGTATATCATTTAAGAATAGGTTATCATAATTCAAGTATGAGCTCTTCGTTCATGGTGTTTACGTGTGTTATTCAGACTAAGTACTAGTACCTACATTTAAGAGGTTAAGCCAATAAATACTCTAGATAGCTATAATATGGATAAGTTAAGTCCTCAACTGCTATAAACTCCCCCTTAACAATTTTTTTTTTGGGGGGGGCGGGGAATTTAAGGGACATTACAAGCTCCTGCACCAGAATTTGGATTTCTATATATATTCTTAATATTTACAAAACAAAATTATTGGGCATGCCTGTTAGAATAATTTTTTGTAATTAATCTATAATTTGGGCCACACATGTAAATAATTAAAATGTGTGTGCTATCATTTAATTAAGCCTAAATATAGTGATCTAATTAATAATTGATTAATTGGCTTAAGGGTATAATTGTCATGAGATTATTGTGTAGATACCATTAGATAATTATTATTTCTATGAGGGGCGGAAATATAATTGTGATAAAATTAAAACTGCTCTAGCGGTTATTGTGAACTGCCCTAGCGGTTTATAAATAGGGTTATGGTCCCCATTCTACCATTACGCATTCCAATTTCTGAAAATCCTCTCACACAGAAGTTGACACAGAATCTAGTGGCTAGAATTGGAAGACCATCTCAAAGGGTTCTCTTCCTGTAAAGTTTTCTCCTTCAATGGATTCAGGTATGCTTCCGCTATTAATTTTCTACTCATTGTTTTAATCAGAAGATTCGAGTATATATAAATTAGGGTTTTCATTTTATGATATTAACAAGTGGTATCAGAGCCTACTTCTTGATTAATTCTTTGAGTTATTAATTTAATATATATATATTTGTCAATGGATTCAGTGGATCATTTTGATAAAGTCAATAGAAATCGATTGTATTAATATAAAATATACATAAATACATTTGGAAATTTTCCTACTTTCTGTGCTTTTAGCTATTTTTTCTATAAGAGTATACATAGATACATTCATTGGTTAAGAAGAGAGGTGCAGAAAAAATTGTATTTGAAGTCAAAAGTATTACCTTTCCAATTGATTTATCTTAGAAATTTTTTCTGGGAATAGTAGGTGATGATTCTGTTAAAGTTTCAAATATATATATATGTATATGAGTATAAAACGCCTTTATCCCTTGCTGCTGCAATATTTATCATGTTCTTATAATAATATATTAAGTTTTAATTTAATTTTTGTATTAAATAAATTTTTTCTTGGTTTGGCACAGTTATTGTATTTAGTATATAATTATTGATCAAAACTGTGAATTTGAATTTGAATTTGATTTTTTTATTACTATTATTATTATTATTTAAAAGCATTTTATGATATTAATATTTAAGTTATTGATCTAGCATTTTAAATAGGCTAATTAAAGTGGAAAATCAACAAAGTGACATCTTTCGTGTAGATTAGTCTGTTCGGGGTGTTAGATATTTGTGTGTATGTGATTCATGCGGGTATTGACTGGCCCAAAGGAAAGTTAATATTTGGTCAAATTGCATACATACCTGTGGTGATAAATATGTGATGATTATAAAGGTAACTTAATGTGAATAATAAATCAATCCAAAGATAGATTCATTATTTGACATAACTTATTATCAATGTTTGATCACTACAACAAGAATACCACTTACAGTTAATATTACTGTCCAAAGACTTGATATTAATGTTGTGCTAGGTATCTTGAAATGTCATAATTTGTTTTTAAATTTAAAGATTATGTGTTTAATTGCTTATTTTATGTGAACATGATGGTTTATTTGATTCATTTTATTTTGTTCTCTATTCAGCTTTTATATCAACTACTTCTATATCTGCCAACATCAATAATGTCCCTATGTTAAATGGAACTAATTTTAAGGACTGGAAAGAGAATATGATGATTCTCTTAGGCTGCATGGATATAGATTTAGCCTTGAGAATGCCCAAACCCGATGAACTCAATGAGGATAGTACTCAAGAGGATGAGGTTTATTGGGGTAAGTGGGAACGTTCAAATAGGCTAAGTCTTATGATCATGAAGCGCGGCATTCCAGAAGCTTTCAGGGGTGCGGTAACCAATGAGGTTACTAATGCCAGTGACTTCCTTGCATAAATTCAGAAACGTTTTGCCAAAAACGATATGGCTGAAACGAGCACGCTTTTAGCAAGCTTGATTTCAATGAAGTACAAAAGCAAGGGTAATGTTCGGGAGTACATCATGGAGATGTCTCATCTTGCTTCAAAACTTAAGGCTTTGAAACTCGAGTTATCTGATGATTTCCTCGTGCATTTGGTTCTCATCTCTCTTCCTGCATAATTTAATCAATTCAAGGTCAGTTATAACTGTCAAAAGGATAAATGGACTCTTAATGAGCTCATTTCATTTTGTGTGCAAGAGGAAGAGAGATTGAAGCAAGACAAGACCGAAAGTGCTCATCTGGCTAGCACTTCCAAGGATAAGGGCAAACGAAAGAATAAGGATAATAAGGTTGCTGCTTCTAAGGGTCCAGAACAAAAGAAACAGAAAGTTGAGGTAACATGTTTCTTCTGTAATAAGCCTGGACATACTAAGAAGGAATGTACCAAGTATGCTGCTTGGCACGTTAAGAAAGTTATATTTCTTACTTTGGTCTGTTCCGAAGTTAATTTAGCTTCAGTATCTAGAAACACATGGTGGTTAGATTCTGGTGCTACTACTCACATTTGTGTTTCTATGCAGGGTTGCCTGAGTTACAAAAAACCAAGTGATGCTGAAAGATGCATCTATGTCGGAGATGGTCAGTCGGTAGAAGTAGAGGCAATAGGGCACTTTAGATTATTATTGAAATCTGGTTATTTTTTGGATCTAATAGATACTTTTGTTGTACCGTCTTTCAGACGGAATTTAATTTCAGTTTGTGTTTTGGACAAATCAGGTTATTGTTGTTCATTTGGAAACAATAAATTTACATTATCTATTAATTCAAATGCTGTTGGAACCGGTTTACTTAATGTTTATGATAATCTATATTTGTTGGAAACTGTTTCGTCCTATAATGAAACCTTGCATGTGGAATCACGAGGTACAAAGCGTAAATTGAATAAAGATAATTCGGCTTCATTGTGGCACAAACGCCTAGGTCATATCTCTAAATCTAGAGTTGAGCGACTTGTGTCCGATGGGATTTTGGAATCACTTGACTTTTCAGATTTTGATATTTGTGTTGAGTGTATTAAAGGAAAACAGACCAAAACAAAGAAATTAGGTGCCAATAGAGCTACAGACGTCTTAGAATTAATTCATACAGATATCTGTGGACCATACCCTACGGCATCTTGGAATGGTCAACAGTACTTTATAACATTCATAGATGACTATTCAAGATATGGCTACCTATTTCTTATACATGAGAAATCACAATCATTGGACGTGTTCAAAACATTTAAAGCAGAAGTTGAGTTACAACTCAACAAAAGAATAAAGAGCGTCAGATCTGACCGTGGTGGTGAATACTATGGTAGATATGACGGATCAGGTGAACAACGTCCAGGACCATTTGCTAAATACCTAGAGGAATGTGGGATCGTCCCTCAATACACCATGCCAGGATCACCTAGCATGAATGGTGTAGCAGAAAGACGAAACCGAACTCTTAAGGACATGGTAAGGAGCATGATTAGTCATTCTACTTTACCCAAAAAACTCTGGGGTGAAGCACTCAAAACGGCAGCTTATATCCTAAATCGGGTGCCAACTAAAGCGGCTGCTAAAATGCCTTATGAGCTTTGGACGGGTCGAAAGCCTAGTTTAAAGCATTTTTATATTTGGGGATGTCCAGCTGAAGCGAGACCTTATAAGCCTCATGAAAAGAAACTGGACTCTAAAACAGTTAGCAGCTACTTTATTGGCTATGCAGAGCGATCAAGGGGTTTTAAATTTTATGATCCTGCTATTAGGTCAATTTTTGAGACGGGAACTGCAACATTTTTTGAGGATGTTGAGTTTGGGGGGAGAAATCAGGATAGGAATATTGTCCTTGAGGAGGAAGAGGGATCTACTATTGCTTTTGATAATGTACAGGTTTCACTACCTATCATTGATCAAGAAGTAAATTTGGATCCTCAACCAACAGACAATATTGTTCAACCCTTAATTGCAAATGAGGACATTGCTCCTGAAGAACAAACTCAACAACCTCAAGAAAATATGCCATTAAGGAGATCCACTAGAGAGAGGAGAAGTGCAATTTCGGACGATTATATCGTATATCTCCAGGAACGTGAGGTAGAAAGTGGAATGATGGAAGATGATCCAATCAACTTCCAGCAAGCCATGAAAAGTTCCAACTCTCAGAAATGGATTGAAGCCATGAATGAAGAGTACAAATCTATGCAAGACAATAAAGTTTGGGAACTTGTCCCATTACCAGTTGGTACGAAGCCCATTGGTTGTAAATGGATATTTAAAACCAAGCGGGATTCAAATGGTAATGTAGAAAGATATAAAGCACGTCTTGTAGCTAAAGGATTTACTCAAAAAGAAGGAATTGACTTCAAAGAGACCTTCTCTCCAGTTTCTACGAAGGACTCTTTCAGGATAATCATGGCACTAGTTGCACATTATGATCTTGAGTTACATCAAATGGATGTTAAAACAGTGTTTCTCAATGGTGACATTGATGAAACAATTTATATGGTACAAGCAGAAAATTTTGTGTCCGAAGACTCAAAGAATATGGTTTGTAAATTAACTAAATCCATTTATGGGCTCAAGCAAGCTTCTCGTCAGTGGTACTTCAAGTTTCATCAAATTATTGTCTCATGTGGTTTTGAGGCAAATCTTATGGATGAATGTGTGTATCACAAATTCAGTGGGAGTAAGTATATTTTCCTGGTTTTATATGTCGGTGACATATTGCTAGCCACAAATGATATTAGCATATTGCACGACACCAAGAGATTTTTATCAAAACATTTTGAGATGAAAGATCTTGGTGATGCCTCCTTTGTCTTAGGAATCCAGATACACCGAGATCGTTCTAGGGGTATTTTAGGATTGTCACAAAGGACCTATATTGATAAAGTCCTCCAAAGGTATGGCATGCAAAATAGCAAACCAGGTGATACCCCTGTCACTAAAGGAGACAAATTCAGTCTTAATCAATGCCCTAAAAATAGTTTAGAAAGTCAAGAAATGCAGAAGATTCCTTACGCTTCGGCTGTGGGGAGTCTAATGTATGCTCAGGTATGTACACGTCCGGATATTGCGTACATTGTTGGCATGTTAGGCAGATATCTAAGTAACCCTAGAATGGATCATTGGAGAGCAGCCAAGAGGGTTATGAGATATTTACAGAGAACAAAAGAGTACATGCTTACATATAGGAGATCGGATCAGTTAGAGATCATTGGGTATTCTGACTCCGACTTTGCTGGATGCCAAGACAGCAGAAGATCCACATCAGGCTATATTTATCTGTTGGCTGGTGGAGCAATTTCATGGAGGTCTGCCAAACAGACACTCATAACTTCATCCACCATGGAAGCAGAGTTTATAGCATGTTATGGGGCATCCAATCAAGGAATATGGCTACGAAATTTTGTCACTGGGCTGCGTGTTCTGGATGGTATTGAAAGACCACTGAAGATATTTTGTGACAATAAATCAGCAGTTTTATATTCCAATAACAACAGGAGTTCTACAAAATCAAAATACATTGATATCAAGTTCCTAGTTGTAAAAGAAAAAGTACAGAGTGGACAGATATCCATAGAGCATATTGGAACAAACTCCATGATAGCGGATCCGCTTACAAAGGGATTACCACCCAAGGTCTTTCATGAGCACACTGCTCATATGGGTGTTGTCTCATTTGAGGATATCCAAATTTAGTGGGAGTTTATATTATTCATTGTATATTGCTCTATGTTATGTTTAGACTTTATCTATACATTTGGATTATGTTCTGCAGAAATAAAGTATTCATTTTATTGCACTCTGTTAAATTATGCTAAAGATTTGATCTTAATAAAGTTAAGTAGGACCAGTTGGAAATAGGCATGAATAGATCACATTGCATGTAATTTCCATGCTATGCACTCATGATTGATCTATGTCATTTAGCTGTGCAGATATATGTGACCATTGATTGGTCTAGTAACGATTGATGTAACAAAGGCCACCTTGATCCTATGTCAGTATAGTTAATGGACGAGATTGTTTGGATATACCCTAAGGACGTGATAGCAAATTTTGAGCTCATAAGGTTAAGCACATTTATTTGATTACATATGCATGTGGCCCAGTGGGAGATTGTTAGAATAATTTTTTGTAATTAATCTATAATTTGGGCCACACATGTAAATAATTAAAATGTGTGTGCTATCATTTAATTAAGCCTAAATATAGTGATCTAATTAATAATTGATTAATTGGCTTAAGGGTATAATTGTCATGAGATTATTGTGTAGATACCATTAGATAATTATTATTTCTATGAGGGGCGGAAATATAATTGTGATAAAATTAAAACTGCTCTAGCGGTTATTGTGAACTGCCCTAGCGGTTTATAAATAGGGTTATGGTCCCCATTCTACCATTACGCATTCCAATTTCTGAAAATCCTCTCACAGAGAAGTTGACACAGAATCTAGTGGCTAGAATTGGAAGACCATCTCAAAGGGTTCTCTTCCTGTAAAGTTTTCTCCTTCAATGGATTCAGGTATGCTTCCGCTATTAATTTTCTACTCATTGTTTTAATCAGAAGATTCCAGTATATATAAATTAGGGTTTTCATTTTATGATATTAACACTGCCCCCTTCAAACCGAGCTCCTGCACAAGACTTTGGCTCTCTCTATATATTCTTAATACTTACAAACAAAAATATTGGGCATGCACCCTTCCAATCGAGCTCACACACCAGAATTGGGCTCTATATATATACTTAATACTTGCAAACAAAGGAATGGGCATGTGCCCTTCCCACCGAGCTCCTGCACCAGAATTTGGATCTATATTTATATTCTTAATATTCACAAACAAAAATATTGTGCCCGCGTCGTTTCCACAGAGATCATGCACCAAACTTGGGCTTTATATATGTAATACTAGGATACATACCAAATGCCAAGGAAACTGATTCCAGGGATATTCCCTCACCTACCCATTCCAGGCACATAATACTATGAAAAAAATACAATAATAAAAGAAACTAAGGCTACCCCCTCAATACAAGACTCATGCTTCATCGTTCATAAACAAGAATGCAAATGAGGCTCACGCCGCTCTTTATTTAAAAAATATATGCACAGAAAGATAGTTAGTAGCTATTTTCATACAAGAGATGGTTTGCACCCCCGTAACTAGATACAAGACGCTTCCTTCCCTAGAATGGTGACGCACACCCTCCTCCCTCCTCAAAATGTTCTACTTTAACCCTACGGATCTACCTCATTCGAAGGATCCACCTTTTTTTAGGGTTTCATATTAACTGTAATAAACCCCCGTAAAAGATACAAGATGCTCCCTTCGCCAGAAGGGTGATGCGCGCCCTCCCCCTCCTCAAACTATTCTACTTTAACCCTACTGATCCACCTCATTCGAAGGAGCCTCCTCTTTTTAGGGTTTCATATTAACTGTAATAAACTCCAGTAACCAGATACAAGATTCTCCCTTCCCCAGAAGGGTGACGCGTGCCCTCCCCCCTCCTCAAATTGTTCTACTTTAACCCTACGGATCCACCTCATTTGAAGGAGCCCCCTTTTTTTTAGGGTTTCATATTGATGGTAATAAACCCTCGTAACTAGATACAAGGTGCTTTATTCCCCTATAAGGGTGACGCACACCCTCCCCCCTTCTCAAATTGTTCACTTTGACCCTATGGATCCACCTCATTGAAAGGAGCCGCCTTTTTTTTAGGGTTTCATATTAACCATAATAAACCCACGTAAAGAGATACAAGATGCTCCCTTCCCTAGAAGGGTGACGTGTGCCCTCCCCCCTCCCCAAACTATTCTACTTTAACCCTACGGATCCACCTTATTCAAGGAGCTTCCAATATTCAGGGTTTCATATTAGTCGTAATAAACCCCCATAACCAAATACAATACGCTCCCTTCCTCCATAAGGGTGACGCGTGCCCTCCCCCCTCCTCAAACTATTATACTTTAACCCTACAGATCCACCTCATTCGAAGGAGCCTCCTTTTTTAGGGTTTCATATTAATAGTAATAAATCCCCGTAACTAGATGTACAAGACGCTCCCTTCCCCAGAAGGGTGACGTGCGCCCTCCCCCTCAAAGTGTTCTACTTTAACCCTACGTATCCACCTCATTCGAAGGAGACGTCTTTTTTTTAGGATTTCATATTAACCGTAATAAACCCCCATAAAAAGATACAAGATTCTCCCTTCCCCGAGAAGGGTGACGTACTCCCTCCCCCCTCCTCAATCTGTTCTAATTTAACCCTACACATCCACCTCATTCGAAAGAGCCACTTGGGTAAATCCATGAATATGGGTGTCTATTTTGGAGGGTCTTATGAGAAAATAAATCTGATTTTTTCATGTTTTTCAAATTTGGGTGAACAAAAGTGATATTTGTATTTTGAATTTCACTTTTCAGTAAAAAGAAAACTTTTAGAGAATTATGTTAGATTTCTATTCATTATTTTCTCAATTTTTTTTATTGAGATTTGATGTGTCAATTTGGAAAATGTTTGACAATATTTTCTTATAAAATGAAAGGACTAATAAATAGTCATGTTTTTTTACGGGGCTGAAATCATTGTTAAACTTGAGTTTTGACAAAAACAAATATGCTACTACAATATACACAAAATGTATTAAGACATGACTATAATTTCGTAACCAATGGATCTATATACTAATTATTATAATTTTTTGAATTGGATCAATGCGGAAAGCTTGTCAAATTTACTCTAAAACTAAAACATCTAAGAATACTCTTTTGAAGTAGACACTCCAATTAACGACCCCATATTTTTTTCAATTTTTTATTGTGTATTTTTAAAGTTATGGATTTTTCATTTCACCGCATTTTGAAAGCAATGAAACCAAAATAGACACATGTTAACAAAAAAAAATTAAATTTATCAGATATCACCTAAACACAACAAAATATATACCAACGGAAATTAGATTCAATGAATAAACTAATGGTATCAAGTCCGACAATCGATCTGCACTGTAACAAGTGGTTTTTCCCTTCTGAAAATGGAGAATCATGAAAATAGTGAATTTTTCAGATATCAGAAGGTATTCGATAAAATAATTATTTGGTTGAATAACAATTTTCCGTTAACAAACCATTAAAATTAACAACGGTTGTTCGGCCGAAAAATAAAACGCAAAAATATTGCGTCGACCAAGAAAAATGAGGTCCACTTTTACAAATTAAATTATTTGAGATTGTATAAATAAATATTAAATGAGTCGTAATTTCACATCTATTTTTTCCGTAGAGGTCTTTAGAAAATATTTTTTAAGGGGTTTTTGCAAAGGATATTTCTTTTTAAAGGGTTTTTTCAAAGTTGATTTCTTTCCACGGAGTTTTTCTTCAAAGGAGATTTATTTCCAAGGAGTTTTTTTGCAAAGGACTCTTATGAGATTTTTTTAAGTGATTTTTTTCTAAAACTGTTTTTTAGGTAAAAATGTCAAAGGAAATTTCTCTTCGTGTTTTTTTAAATGGTTGAAAGACTCAAAAAAAAAAAGTTGTTTTTAGATATTAATTTTTTGTTTTTTTTACTATAAAGTGTTGATTCTTTAGTTTAACCTATATAGATTAGACAATCATGGGCAATATAAAAACCGCAAAAGAAAAAGTGATCGTAAACGAGATGATGATGCCCATAGGGAAAGAGAAATACTCTAATATCATGCCAAAAAAGAAAGGGTTGCACAGACATAAGAGACACTTATTGAAGATGTAAATAGATATTTACATCATAATGTTGATCAAATGGATATTGAAAATCGAGTACAAGAAGAAGACATTGAAGTTGAAGAGACCATTGTTGAAGATGTAAATACGGATTTACATGCTAATGTCGATGAAGTCAATATTGAAGATCAAGTTCAAGAACAAGAAATTGGACGTCGTATATATATATCATGTATTTTCCAAATTCATTTTTTATAATGAATTGTAATTTTGGATATATGTTAAATTAAATTTAACTGAAATGTATAGTTGCTTTCGCCATTGATGATGAAATGTTGGAAAACATTGATTGCAACAAATATTGGGAAAAGGTAGCCACACACATTGCACGATATCCTGCTACGCAAATTTATGAAGATAATCTCAAGCAATATTCAATAACAGGACAGGCGCAAATTTTGAGATGTTTATTAGTGTCCAAGAAGTTAAGAGGTGCTACGTCATTATTGGGTATTCACAAGGAGACAAAAGAGTTGAAATTGAAACATAATGTGATAGAAAATATAAGTGATGCAATAAAAAAATTTGGAAAATCCAAGAAGAAATATACCAAAGTTGCACATAGAGCAATTCACATAGAAATTATTTCAGCTAGTAATAGACAAAAACGTTTGACAACACAACTCACAAAAAAATAGGAAACTCAAGAAATACATTATACAAACATAACAAATTTAGATTGCAAATAGATGAAAATGATGAACTTGCTTGTTGGGAAATTATTTGTAGACATTGTTATAGAGATAGAATGAGAGAGGGTGTTAAATATATTGTACATAAATATTGGTTGGCACATGCTCAAGTTTCACCAATTTCAAGGGATGTGATATGACGAAGAGTATCAAGAAATAAATACGAAATCCATGCAAAACATATAATGGAAATGACACAAGTACAATTGTTCAGTAAATTCAAGGAGGATCATCGTGGAATTAATATGTCAATCACTACATTTGTGCAACAAAAACCATGGTATGTTAGACCTATTACTATTCGTGACACATGTTGTTGTCATTATCATGTGGAATTTGAATTATATTATGACACTTTTCTAGAATTTGGTAAAATGTTTTGGACAAATTCACCACCTCCGCCCACAATACGTGAATTCATATCTCAAAATATATGTGAGAGAGATCATGATGAACTATTTTACAATAAGAAATATGTCAATGGAAAACATTGTGATCATTGTGGAAATCTAGTTTTATTCCACAACAAATATCCTATTGATAATGATCAACCGTTATCAAATGTAATCATTGATTGGAGAAAATATGAATACATCAATTATGCTACAAGTTTTAGTGATGCGATTTCTAGACGAATCGATTTGCGAGAAGATAAAATATGTGTGACATATTTTCTGAAGAAATTTGAAAATGAAATTTATAAATACACCAAGCATTCACATAGAGAACGATGGCAAGACCTTCAATTCAAACAGTCTCATGAAGTTTTTCCCCTCGAAACAATTTTTTCTATAGTTGATTTTGTAGAAAACTACACATTTGCTGCACAAAAGGAGATACAAAGTGAATACTATCATTCTGAGCAAGTTTCAATATTTTTCCATGTTCTATATAGACATCCTTAACACAATTTTGATGGCATTGAAAGCACGTGTGACAATCGAGATGTGATTAAATAATATCATTTTTATATCAGTGATGATTGTACACACGATACACATTTTGTACAGTATTGTATTGAAAATATTTTCTATGAATCATTAAAAAGATGTGAAGTCAAATTCAATGAACATTGGATATGGTCGGATGGATGTGCATGACAATTTAAATATCCATGATCATTTTTTTGGTTATGTCGACTTCATAAAGCATCAAACATTAAACATTGTTGGAATTTATTTGAAAATGGACATGGAAAGGTGAATATGATGGTGCAGGAGCATGTGTAAAAAGAGCACTTCGAAGATGGAAAATGAACCATTCTTCCACACGATTTCATTCAGCTACAGAAGTTGTCAAATGGTGTCAATTACATCTAAGTTGTGACTATAATCAACATTCAAAAGATGTACACAGGTATGTACACATTTTTTTTATTTCTATTAATTGTCAATTTAAAAAAATATTATTTGCAAGTATAATATTAAAGTATATACACTAACATTAAAAGTTGTCATTTTTTATTTGTCATATATTGTGGAGGTTATTTTTTCCTATTGGAATCCAAGATATAGATAGAACAATACCATACAAGCCTTGCACCATACATGGAACTAGATATTTACACTCTATTCAAACAAAAGCCTTCACAAACGTGTTTTCATTTGACAGTAGAAAGAAATCATGTTTTTTTCATATTTGCACTGAAAACGTTGAATCTATGGAAGTCTGTGAAAAAATAACAAACAACTATGCAAAACATTGGAAACACACAGAGATTAATGCAAATAGAAAAATGCCACTTGCAAGCTTGGAAGAATTAGAATCAGAAGAAATAGCAGTATCATCTGATGGCGATAGAATTTAGGATCTTGTTAGAGAAGGTAGTGTAATAAACTAAAAACAATGATTGTTCATTTCATATAAATAATGTATATAGAGAGTACAAATTCATTTTTGATTGTTCATTGTTGTCCATCCCCTTATGTACTAGAATATCCCTTCATATGGCTCGAATGACTTATCCAATAAAGAGTGAGATTTTAGCCACCACCGTAAGGATGATATTTATATTTCTTTTTCAGTTTGCATTTGTCAATTCTGGTCATTGATTGCATCGACAAATAAAAATAGTACCCTCCTTTCCTCATTGTATCTAGAATACAAATTATGTGTCAAGTCAATTTAATTCATTTAAAAACCCTAACCTCAATTTTAATGTAGAGGAGATGTTTTTCACTGTGATTGCACCGTTAGACAACAAATAAAAGGTGAAATATTATTTGATGTGATTCACTGAAATAAAGATGAAGTTATTGGAGGACTAAGATTACAAAGGATTTACCTATGAGAGAGGATCCATCATCTTAAAAGGTTATTTTTTTCAACAAACCTTGGCCTAACTGAAAATTATATTTACTTTCAATATTAGGAACCTGGTTCCATATGTTATCAATATAGTCATTTAGTATGTGCATCTCAAATAAAATAAATACAAGTTCCATTGAAAAAAAATAAAAAAAAACTAGAAAATGGAAATTGTCCAAATATGACCATGAACGAATAATTGGCAGCCTTCCGTTGCAATGTTTTTAACCAATATTTCAAATTATATCCATCTTTTGCATTACAAATATACATATTGGATATATTTTATTCTACCATTATTAGATTTTTATTGAATCTTCAACCAAACATTGTTTAATCTTCCTTGAACAAGGCAGGACAAAAGTGTCTTCCTACGGGATACATTTGATGTACTTGTTGTTAGATGTGTGTGTAGTTCTATAGGTACCCAAAATATTGTAAAAGGTTTTCATACTCTAGAGAGGAGTGCATGTCTCGTGCAGTTGGAGCTTATTGTTATGCCAAAAAGTTGTTGCGACGTTACAAGGCCAAACCTAGAGCAAAGAGACATTGCCTATAACATCATATTTCAAAAACTAATCCTACAAGATTTACAAGGGGGAGTTGAGGGATAAAAAAAAAATTGGGGCTAGTTGGGGCACGACGCCCCCCTTCCACTCACTATTTCATCAAGTGAATTCTTATTTAATGATGTCTTGTAGACTCAAAAAAAATATCATAAAATAAGGGTTCAAATATATACATTTTTTAACTTTTTACTCCCACTCCATCAATCTCTAATTTGTGATGCACAATTTTCTTGGAATGATTTTTCTAGCAATTGAAAAATGAATACATCAAGATAGTTGTAACGTTTTATTTGCACATACATTGATTGATGCTAAAAATAGTAGAAAGAACTCATGCAAAAATGTGACATTTAAAGTTGTCCTCAAGCTTACTCCTTGTTAAATATTGATATGGTATGCTCTTCTAGCTAAGTTAAATGGTGTTTTTATGTTGGTTTTTTTTTAATTTGTTAAAATATTTTATCAACATTTAAATTTTGTACATGAAGAAAATGTATGTTTATTTGAAATTTGTATATTGTTGATTGTCAATTGTGTACATGTATTTAATTATATTAGATTTACTTGAATATATCATATAATAGTCATACATTCTCATATACTTTACAATGTGTCAATTAACATTGATTGCAAAAATATTTAACATAAAGTATTTTCCTTGCTTACTCCTTTTTAAAGGTTGGTACATGGTGTGCTCCTAGCTAAGTTAAATAGTGTTTTTACATAATGTCATATTTTTTAATTTGTTAAAATTTGTTGTCAACATTTAACTTTTGTGTGAAGACAATGTATGTTTATTTGAAATTTGTATAGTGTTAATTGTCAATTGTGTATATATACAAGTATTTAATTAGATTTACTTGAATCATTAAAATGTACAACTAATAGTTGTTTATATGCTCAAATGGAATTGAACAAAATTATTTAAGTTCACATAACTGAAATCATGGCAAATGGAGATAATGAACATTTGATTTTTAATCACAAACAAGGACTCTGGGATTGTGAAGCTTATGGTAAATTAGAGAAATGGTTATTTACAACAAACTGATGAAAATTCATCAAATTGTTGTCTAAAATCATTTCTCTAATTTAACATAAGTTTCACAATCATGGAATCCTTGATTATGATTAAAAAACAAAAAATTGTTATATCCCCATTTACCATGATTTCAGCAGCATATATAGTTCACCAACTATGAAAGTGTTACCTGAACATTAAGCATGCACCGTACATTATTTAAAAATTTAAAGTTTGAATGAGTTATATAAGATTCAATTTTATTACATACAATCTACAACACACTTGCAAACAAACTTGAATCAAATTTACAAACTTTATCTTTTCCATTTAAGCATAGTTATGATGAGATCATATTTTACAAAACATGTGTATGTAACATGTGTATTTTAAACATTAAAACATGTGTACTAAATACATGGATTAATTTGAACATTACATACTCTAGATATTTCAACCAATATCCTAAAACCATTTCAAGATTGAACATTAAACTTTCAAGTTAAACACAAACATTAGAACATATACGTTACAAATTATATAAATCATAAATATAAAATTAAATAGATTTTACATAATCTAGTATACAACACTTCCATATACAAATAATTTATATAATGATAAAATCATCTAATTTACACAAGAGTTCATTAATTTAAAAATTACAAGTATGTACATATTTTACATAACATTTCAAGATTGAACATTAAACAATAAACCAACATTAAAACATATGTTGCAAATTGTACTTGCATCATTTGTACATTAAATTCAATCTTTTAACATAATTAGTCTACAACACTCCCAAACTACAACACTTAACTACAGACTGTATCCGAGGACAATTGGAAAAATAGATGTTTGACAAAAACTAACTAGACTATATGAAACTGTTTAAGTAACACTCAAGAACCATTTAGTACAAGTTGTGGATCATTTACTGAGATTCAATCTTGACAAAATTGAATTATACTATTAAACTAGATATAAGATTGACTATCATAGTATGAAAGAAAGTCGTAACTTGTACATACATTTAATAATATATACATTCATGAACATCGTGCAAAATCATATTCTAAGCATTTACCACACAAAATTATGTTATGCAATTAACCAAAAAAAAGTTAGATAATCCAAAACAAATACACAATATGTAAGTTCAATGTACATATATAATCCAAAAATAATGTTCTTGAATGTCCAAAACAACTACAATATATATATCAACATGCAGATATATGCAATATAGTCTAAAGTTCAAATGGCCAAATCAAAATGGCAATATGGGAAAACATAACAAAAAAAAACCAATATAAACTTTTTGTAAATCAAAGTCCACTAATATTCTCCGCTGCGGTCTTCTCTTTGTCTTGACAAGTCCCAACCTGCAACATGTATAAAAGAAAATTATGAATCTTATAAATTATTTAAACAATTTTAAACTAAATTCAAAAGCTAAAATATTAAACTTATGAAAATAAAATTGAAAATCCTTGAATAACAATTATAAACAAAATTACCTCACTACCAGTGTCCATGTCCATTAAATGACCAATATCACCCGCTGTGGTATTCCACTTGACTCGACAAGTACCAACCTATAGCATGTATAAAAGCAAATATGAAGATCTCATATTAATTAAAAAAAATTAAACTATTAAATTCAAAAACTTAAATAAACTTACGAAAATAAAATTTTAAAAATTAATAATTTATAAACAATTACCTCACCACCAATGTCCATATTTCCCCATGTTTCCTTAAATTTAAATTTTGTTAATAAATAAAACAATGTGTAATTAAAATAAAATAAAATTAAGCAGTTCACTTAAAACCAAAAAAAAAAAATTGAAAACATGCTTAGAAGACTCATAATATCATAAAAAAAGTTGGAACCTAAAAAAACTTATGGATAAAACCATTTTCAATTTCAAAATGTGTTCACATTAAAAATAAGATACATAGATTACTTAAAATTCTAAAAAAACATACAATATCTTTTAAACATAAATATAAATATGTTTAATAAATATACCTCTCTAAAATGATTTTCTACATTTTGACTGGTGGAGAGTAGAAAATCATGTTCATTCAACGATCTAGAAAACTACAATCAATCAACATTTATGTAATGTATTTAGTATTATATATCGAAATATACTTAAATTCGTAGATATAATGTAACGGAAATTTAAATTCAAAGTGAATAAAACAATTATAGATTGTATGTACATAAACAACATACCTCTTTTATACTCGATGTGTCATGGAATAGGACATCTAAAGCTGTACTACGACAGACCTTAGCACAATCTCTAAGATATTCAATGCTCATTGCGTCTACCTCATAATTGGTTTTGTAAACAAACTTTTGATGAATAGTGGCTTGATCCCTCTCTCGAACTAATCCCACATCAACTCCTACAAATTCCGATGTTAAACCTTCGACAACGGAATCCCTTGGAGTTGCCCCAAGTTGGGATGTGGGCTCCATCTCCGATTTTAAAGTCACCGGCCTAGATGGGTGAGATATATGGGATGGAGGTCGAAGAGGTGTGGGATCTCTAAGAGAACATTTTCGATCATATATTCATTCCTTTTCAACTCCATAAAAGCTAGAATGAATATCAAGATAGTCTGGCTTCATATTTAAAAAAAAATCTATATAAAAAAAATGGAAAAATAATTAGGAACCTCGTCATTCCATGGAAACCTACCATAGTATTAAATGAACCGATCATATAATGGATGTGCAAGTTAAGGGTGCTTGAAATATTGCACTTTCAACATTTTTCGCTTTAGTCCTTCTTTGAATTTAAACATTGAATTGGCATATTCTTTGGTCACTCTCTCCTTCACAACAACTCACTTGTCCAAACCCATCACTTGTTCTCTTCTCCTACACATCAAGTCAATAAAACCATCCATAGTTGGTCCAAGACCCTCATATACCTCAATGAATATTTGCAGTGACCGCAAAACAATCTCTAGACTTTGTTAGCTCTCTGGAAGGAGATCCAAACTAGAAAAATCATGTTGCAAGTTGTCATATAGTGAGATCTACAACTTTCAAGGGTCATTTGTTGAACACCACTTTCCCATGGAAGCTCCCCAGGCATATCAGATGGATAAGTTTTTATGGGTGTACAAGCCACATCTAGTTCAACATATGCCATCCTTGCTTGACCTTCGTCCCTCTATGTAGAATGATGACCCTCTTATAAACCTTGTTCTGCTTCAAAGACAAACACGTTTGTGTAAACATACAAACTTTTTGAACACACACAAAATTACAATTGATACATGTATTAAAACATAAATGTTCATACCAACAAAAGGTCGAGATCGACATTCTCCCATAGAAGATACGGGGGAATCATCTGTGCCCCTTTGGCCTAACTAGTGATCAGATGAATGCGAACTATACAACAAGCTTGAATCTCAAGGTGAATCCGAAAACCTTCGATTATCAATTGAGACACCAATTCTTGATGACCGTGATGACCTCCTCTTAGCAGATATTGTTGTACAAGTAGACTTTATACGCTTTTGCCTCGAAGACCCCTCTCTTTCCATTCGATAAAATGTCTACATTTACACAACTATCAACTCATTACATATTCAAATTTTACATGTTTTGATATATAAGAATTCCAAACATTTGACATCCATACAAAATTTCACATTTTGATTTTACATTCCAAACATTTATATACATATAACGAGTAATTTTAGTATTGAAACCAAATATGTTTGAGGATGTCTAGATAAAGTTTTGTGGAGTAATTATTGATAAGAATTAAGAAACCAATAAATAAAAATAAATAAGGGGGAAAATGTTGAATTGATCTATGATAGAAAATATTTTAGATAAAGAAGACTAATCCCATAGATCTACCTAAGGGCCCTCTCTTATAGTTTTCTAATAGATATTTATATCGATGGAAGATATGCAAGATTGGTTACAAGCTATTAAACAAAAAGAGTTTTTAAATAGACTAATTCTTTATTGCGCCGAGAGGCGCTCTATAGCCCAGTATGAGGGAGATCTTGTAACATGTGTGTTTGTCGAGTAATAAAATAATACAAAGTAAGCAAAAAATAATAATACAAAGTAAAAAGTAATAAATATTATGTCGGCCATAGACAAAAAAGAATAATACAAAGTAAAAAGTAAATATGAGACTTAAACTAGAGACTTTACTTTTTATTTTTAATACAAAGTAAAAAGTAAATATGAGACATTAGAGTGTTTGTCAAGTAACAAAATAATACAAAGTAAAAAGTAATAAATATTATGTCGGCCATAAACAAAAAAAATAATACAAAGTAAAAAGTAAATATGAGACTTAAACTAGAGACTTTAGAGCTTAGGATTAGGTGGCTCAAGTATTGCACTCAAGGAGCTATTCAAGGAGAGGTTTGTACCTCGGGAGATTTGATCCCTCTCTGTGCTTGATAGAGCCTAGGATTTGGATCTAGACTGGTTTGTCACGTCAATTATTCTAACCATACTAACTTCCTAAAACATCATTATATGCGATGTAATTAAGTATAGGATGTAACTCTATACATGATCGATTTTATGGTAAGCTAGAGTACCAACAGATAAAACAATCACATAGAACTACCATCTTGAATTATAAAATATCATTATACAAACATTATAATTATATTACTATCATATAAAATTTCATTACACCGAGTGTAAACGAGGTGCTTACAACCCAGTATGGGGGAGATCCTGTAACAGATGTCACATGTAACGTTTGTCACGTTATGTTACAACTCAGTATGGGGGAGATCGTGTAATGGATGTCACATGTAACGTTTGTCACGTTACGTTACAACCTAGTATGGGGGAGATCATGTAACGGATGTCACATGTAACGTTTGTCACGTTACGTTACAACACAGTATGGGGGAGATGTTGTAACGTTTGTCACATTTATCATGTTTGTCACGTTACGTTACAACCCAGTATGGGGGAGATGTTGTAAAGTTTGTCACATTTGTCACGTTAATCACGTTACGTTACAACCCAGTATGGGAGAGATGTTGTCACGTTTGTCACATTTGTCACGTTTGTCAAAAAATTGGATCCCTATGGATGCTTGATAGATCTGAGTTTGAGATGGATCTACGCTAATTATATAATGCTACGAATAAATATAAAGTACATAAATTACAATCATGTGTCTAATTCAACTATATCATAATCTACATACAAATGCAATTATGTACACCATCAAATTGAAATAAAAAAACACCATCATATAATATAATAATATAATTAAATATAAAGTGTGAATAAAAGTAGTCATCGCCCTCTTTATCAAAGCCATTTAGTTCCACCACTAGGGTTTCTATATAGATAGATTGCTTTCTATGGCTTGGTGGTATCATTGGAGGATTATATTATACAATATAAAAGGAGTACGACAATAGACTGAATTTGAAAGTACCCATAGTTCATTGGTTGTGTGTTTTTGTTGAGTGATATTATTTCTACTCGATGGAAGTCTGATGCATTGAAGAACAAGGATCTGATGATGCCAATGAATGAAAGGCGAAGATTGAGCATAATAAATCTATAGAAATGCATGTTATTTGACTATGATCCACCATAGAAATATTCGGAATTGCTAACAAAGCTTTGATCTACCATCTAAAGCCTCAAATTGGAGGAGGGGTGAGGTCTTTGGAAGGCGGCGGCCTTGTGAAGGTGAGGAGAAGAGACAACTGATATCAATTGAAGGTGTGTGGAGGAAGAATGCGACGCTCAAAAATAAATAAAAGAGAAACCCCTTCCAAGAAAAGGATTGGCTTCCACTGCTAGGAGTTGCAGAGGGAATAAATCAGCTCTTCATGAACATATGTATTCATCGATCCACCGTGTGAAAAAAGGATATCGGAACCAACGTTGATAAGTTAAAAACTGTGAGTAGAAACAGGGATACTTGATTGTTTCTTTGGCTACCTGCGTCATACGAAAGGACATTGACATTGAAAACGAGCAGGCTGCGACAAGAAGCTGCCTCTGAGGAAGGAATCAATATGGGACATTCAGCCTGAAATGTTTTGCAGATAAGTTTATGGTTCTTTAATTATTTTTTTCACTGTTGTATTTCATATCTTTACACATCACCCTCATATAATAAATCAATTCCAATATTCCTGGCATGTAGAAAGGAAACCCTCAAATGTTTACAAACATTATGTGACATATATGTAGTATGTATTTAGTGTTAAACAATTTTTCCTTTACGCTGGATGGAAGGATGAACACGGCCCAAAGGAGGGCGTGACCCCTGTATCTGGTTCTCTGCACTTCTAATATATTTTAAAACGAAACTTCTGCACAAGGACGGGCTCAACCCAAAGGAGGGCGTGACCCCTAGATCCGATTGTCTGCATTTCTTCTACCCTTTTGAATGAAACTGCTACACTAAGAGGGTGCGACCCTATTAATTTGATGAATGCATATTTATACACACAATTATAAATCTTAGCTTGGATTCTCATAGTAGATCCATCCCTCTCTAAGTTTGTTCCACGAGATTTAACATTGGGTTTCCATGAAGATTTGGGCATCTCTCATCAACAATGCACAAAGACTTGGATCAAGTTTAGAGGCAATGGATTATGTGAGAATTGTGGTGAGACTGTAAAAAAAAAATAGATAGATAGATAAATTATTGTAGGTGTTGGTATAAATCAGTTTGCGGCACCCAATGATCCAATTCTCCTGAATGTTACAACCTATATTCAAGCGATCAAAGTGACCTACATGTTGCACATTTTGTATCGACAATACAAGCTCTGCCAACCATGTTACACATCTACTTCACTCCATGGTAAGCTAACAAGAAAATCACAGTCACTCTATAGCAGACTTACCTAGCAAAATGAAGGTTGAATCCGGCTCTCGAACAAAGATCCAAGCTCCACATCTAATGTCGCGAACGACCTCGTCACTCCGCAGCTGCTACAAGCACATCGGAAGGTGGCATAAATGGATGGTGCCAAGGTGTCAGAATTGATAGGATGTCGAAAGTGTAGGGATGGTCGAGCAACACAGGCTGCCCAGACGACAGGGCTGTTGGCAGTGACAACGTGCCGAAATGGAGGGGTGGAACGGTGTAGAAAGCTCGCCAATGTGGCAGGGTGGTCCAGCCGACGTGGTCTTAGAAGTCAGGGTCGCAGCAACAGGGTGGCCCTACATTGCTCGGCAGTAGAATGAACTACAATGACAACAGTCGACAATATATGTAATAACCTTGTTCGGCAGAACAATTATTCTGCCGAATAGTTGTCAACATAGCATTTTATTTGGCTGAATAACCCTATTTATTTCACCGAATAAATTTCAACATTCGGCTAAATAACTCTCGCTATGCTTCTCCACCTCCGACTTCTCACGGAATCACGAAATAGACACGGATTTTTGCGATTTCACCGGCCTTTTTATTTAGGGTTTCATATTAACAGTATTAAAGTTCTTAACTCAATGTGATTCTTAGTTTTCATAGTTATCACTTTAAATATTTATAAATATATAATAATAATCAAACTTGGCCAGAATGTCTTGTATTTTATACATATTTATAAAACAATCATTGACCAAATTTATATATTTATACGTAGTTTTATTTCTATCATTTTATAAATATTCAAATAAATGAATGTATATATATGTATATACATTCAATAATATTTTTATTAACTAATTTCTTTCTCAACTATACACATTTGTAGCTATATGAACACACATATATCTCATATATGTATTTTAAGATACTTAACTTATGTGTATCTTCTTCATACATAAATACTTCTTGTAATATTAATGGTCCATTGCGCCAATGGTAATCACAAGATTAAGCTTAGTAACATTACGTAGCTTCTCTTTTAGGTTCATAGTCATAAATAACTTGTAAGCCATAGGCATTAGCTATTCGTTTACCGGCGAATACTAATTCCTTCGTCATTGATCTTATGGCTGTCCTAAACATGAAACGACACTTAAGTCATAAGTAAACAATTTACTCTCTTCAAATGTATGCGGCACTTAAGATGACACTCATAATCAATAACTTAGATTTTCATGGCTTGCTAGCCATTCACCTCTCCCACTGGTAGATTTGTTTGGCCCCATTGTTTAGTTGCGTCACACCTTTAGTCTCCTAAGTCTACAAATTCAAATTACAACTTAGGAAATCACAACAATACACAAAGTTTATGGGGAAGGCCTTGGCCTTAAGCTCCTCCCCATGAAATGGTACACTTTTACACTAACAAAAGTATAGGGGCAAAAAAGAGATATTACACTTAGCTAAGTGCTCTATTTCTTTAGCATGTTTTTGGTCTCTCAATTTTAATTTTATACAAATGACATTGCTAATTGCTAATTAAAACAAGATTGTAGATTTAGTTTTGAAAATAATGTCTAAAATAATATTTTATATATTTGAAAAAAAAATGATGAAAACTGAAAAGACAAGAAAAAGCTTATGTGAAAAGCTAAAGTCGTAGCAAGCGAGACAAACCTGCCCACATATTATGATCATCTACTTTTAATTCAAATATTCATGATTAATAAAAAAAAGCCATAAAATAACGTACCAAGACCTTCTAGCCTTGAATCTAAATAATAAATTAAATAGCAGTTTATGTGCGTACATATACATAAATAGCAGTTTATGTGCGTAAATATACATATGAAAACATTCTATTAAATTTTCTTATGATAGATAGACAAATTTTATATTTTCCAAGCAATTTAATAAAGAATAATGAGCACGAGAAAGAAGGCTCCATTAGATAATGAATAACACGTGGATCCTTAGTGTTACGCAAACAAATAAAAAATTAAAAAATGTAATAAAGAATAATGAGCATGAGAAAGAAGGCTCCATTAGATAATGAAAAACACATGGATCCTTAGTTTTAAGCAAACAAATAATGATACACAAAGGATATATATATAATCCAAAGATTGAGAGTAAGAGTATAATATATATCCAAAATAAATAGACTTAAGTAAAAATAATGTATTCTATCACTATGATTCTTTAAACATGATTATGAGGAAATGGTATAAATAGTCATGAAGAGAAAACAAAGTTAATACACCATATTATTGCCTATCAAACAATGGATTAGATATTAGCTTCCGTCCACTTGCGAACTAGAATTCGTTTAAATCAAAATAATCTATAAAGCTTATATAGGTTAGCACTAGGCCAAAGGACCCAAATCCATAATCTTTCGAGTTCCAAGCATGTGATTGAAGGGTCTTCTCAAATTATTGAAGATCGAAGTTGATATTCAAGATGCATACAGAGTTCACAAGAAAGTTTGGGTCAAGATTCTTATGGCTAGATCTAAATAGACTTTGAGAAGAGGGTCCCTCAGTTTCACTTGATGCATTGCTTCCTGTAAATAAATCATAACATATTAATATAATGTCAAGTAGCCATGTAGTACCTAAAGAGTCTACTTTAATAATTAAATTTTATTGTCTTTGTAGCTTTGAAGTCCAGACAACTCCATAAAATTTATTTAGTCACTAATTTGTACTTAAAGTTTTGGATTTTCGTATAGATGTTAATATATACACAAGTGTTGAGCGTGAATGTATCAATAATTTGGATTTGGAAAAAGTTAGAACTACTATAAGGTATTGGATATATTTCTAGGAACTATCTAGACCGGCATCAAACATCAACATTATATTCTTTCATTCCTAATATGCATCTTAATCTACATCTATATTATTTCCATGAGTTCAAGTAGTCAAATTCTGGATTGATACTTACTGAAGATGGTGCTACAATTAATGAGGATACTTCCAGTACGTACAATATTTGTGGCCAACCTCACTGCACAAGCAGTAAATAATGCATGCAATCCAATGATGAAGCAAGATTCAAATTAATGTTAAATTAACAATATCCAAACTCTTCGAAGGCTTAGTGTGGAATTTTGAAAAATTTTGAAGTTAGTTTTGTTGGATGTTTAGTACCTTTAAGCATCGATAAGGATAGATTTTGCATATTCCAAAGGCCCCATGATAGAAATTATATTGCCCGGATCTACATAACTAGTCAATCCTCAAAGCAGCTTTGTGATTCTCCTTCTGCATCTGTGAACAATCAAGTCCAGTTGATACACCTGATGCATTGCGTCATATAAATAAATGATAAAATATCAATATAATGTCACGTATCCATCCATTACTTAAAGAGTCTACATTAATAATTAAATTGTAATGTCTTTGTAGCTTTGATGTCAAGACAGCTCCATAAAGTTTATTCAGTCACGAATTTGTTAAAGTTTTGGATTTCTGCATAGATATCAACAAATACACAGTTGTTTGGCCTGAATGTAACAATAATTTGGACTTGGAAAAGTTATAACTATTACTAGGTATTGGATGTGTTTCTAGAAACTATATATACAGGCATCACACAACAACATTAAATTTATTCATTCCTAATCTCCGTCTTTATCTACATTAATCTCCGTCTTTATCTACATTTGGACTAATTCCATGAGTTCAAGTAGTGAAATTATGGATTGATACTTACTGTTACTGTAGATCTATATTTGAGCTTTTTGTTGCTGTCATTATGAGGACACTTCCAGTCTGTACAACATTTTTGGCCAAACTCCTTGCACAAGCTATAAATAATGCATAGTCCATTGAAGAAGCCAGATTCAAATTAATGTTAAATTAACAATATCCAGACTCTTCTACGGCATAGTGTGGAATTTTCAAGTTGGTTTTGTTAGATGTTTAGTACCTTCCAAGAATCGATAAGGATATATTCTACATATTCCAAAGGCCCCGTGATAGCAATTATATGGCCTGGCTCTGCATAACCAGTCAATCCTCAAAGCAACTTATGTGTTTCTCCTTTTTCATTTGTGAACGCTCAAGTCTATCCATGCAAGATAAGAAGATAGCTAGTCCATCTCATTCATGCTAGTCATCTTCCTCCACACAACATTGCTCAGAGGGCTTAGAGTTATTTTGAGACAAGAAGATGAAGGACTTATTCCAAAATATATGAAGTAGATACATATGGGACAAAACCATAAATTACTAGGAAATTGAACCATAAATTCGTTATGTCCAAACATATAACATAAGGTTTCATATTCATAAACATAAATGCATTTTGAAGACATTTTGGGCATGCATGTTGTCTAGGAATTGAATCAATGAACTGGCACTAGTTTAATAGAAAAAAGGCATTTAATGTTGAAACCCTACTCACCGGAGCCCTGATGGGAATCTACTGATGTAATATGCATTCTTTATAATACACTTATTAAAAGCAAACGCTTCCCTTTTTATATCTACAATGTAATCACTTATAAAAGAGGATCCCTTTTGACTCAAGTGTAACCTTTGATACTGATGACCGATTCTGTAACTGCATGTCAAGATAAACAACAAAACGACAGAAAACAATCACACAGTCACATGGTTAGCTTGTATAAAAACTAGTTTCCAATCTTTTGTTACATCAAAAATTAATCCTACTCCTGCTTTCATATAGGAGAATAAACAAGGTTAACCAAGCTTCAACATAAGAACCAAAATTGCCTGACACAAAAGTTTCAACATCATAAACACTTTCTAAAGCTAGAACCAAAAGACAGAATGTTTTTATGACCACTTTTCCAAAAATGTCCAGATTTTGTATACAATTATAAAGTTACAATTCATGACACAACAATAACTAAAATTTTAGTCCCTGAAAATGATTTTAAAATTAATTTTTGGTATTAAGATGTTTTTGAAATATTAAAAAAAACTAGGTTTTTCAAAACTAATTGTAAACAATTGTCATTGAAATTTTTGAAACAACCTAATTTTATTTTAAAAAGTTGATCAATAATAATTAAAATTTTACTCTCATTAAAAATTACTTTTGAAATAATTTTTGTATCCAAAATGTTGAGTTTTCCAAAACTAATTATAAACAATTAGTACTGAATTTTTTTGAAATGGTGCAATTTCATTTTTAAAAGCCATCTTTTCATTTTCATAGTATAAAGTGTTTGTGTGCACTTAAAATGATTTGAAGATTCACCATTTCAAATGGAATAAGACCCCTAGATCCAAATCCTAGGCTCTATCAAGGGCCAAGAGGGATCAAATTTCCCGAGGTGCAAAACTCTCCTACAAAAGCTACTTGAGTGTAATACCTGAAAAGTTATAGTTGAGGAACAAACGTTACTTTTACTTTGTATTATTTTTTTTGTTTATGGCTGACATAATATTTATTTCTTTTACTTTGTATTATTCTTTTTTGTTTATGGTCAACAATATGGACAAACTCGACAACACAAACATTACAAGATCTCCCTCATATTTACTTTTTACTTTGTATTATTCTTTTTTGTTTATGGTCGACAATATGGACAAACATGGACAAACTTTACAAGATCTCCCTTGTATTTACTTTTTACTTTGTATTATTCTTTTTTGTATATGGCACTGTGTATTATTCTTTTTTTGTTTATGGTTGGCAATAAGGACAAACATGAACAAACGTTACAAGATCTCCCTCATACTAGGCTTAGAGTGCCTCTCGCGGCAATTATTCAATCCATCAACATAGCTTAACAATAATTAAGCTTAATAACATTTGTGCTATCTAGCAAATTGAACAATAATGCAATTAGAAAAATGAAAAGAACATTATTCTATTCATTCTCTACTTGAGGAGAATAGGTGTATACACATATTCATTGTTTCATCATAGTATCACAAAGTGTTCTATGACATCCCATATCTTAGTTTTTATTATTGTATTTAAACATCCTTGCAAACAAAAAGGCAAAGAGCCAACAGAACCAAAAAAAACTAGTAGGTTGGTTCTAAAAAAAATTAGAGGAAATATCATAATCTTCACATAATTATTTCAAATAAAAAATCCCCACATTAAAATTCCATTGTTCAAGTTTTGATGGCAAAGATGTCAAACAGAATTCCTTACATTGAGTAGAATTCTTCACAACAAGTCTCTATATAATCCGCCATGCAAGTTCAATGAAGTGGCAAATAATGATGTGCAAGTTGACAGAGGAATGAAAAAAAATGCTAGATATACGAAAGAGCCGAGAAGGTTAATATCAAATCCTGATAGTCAAGTAGAATTTGAGCAAATAAAGGACTATTCAGCAAGAATTCTCTTTTTTTCTTTTGAAAAACATTGACGCGATTTCCCACTGATTCCAGGTTTTTTTAGTCTTAAAGTTGAGAGCAGACTAAATATTTTGATTCATAAAGCATTTAAGAACATTTTTTTCATATGTTAACATAAAAAAGTAGTAGTTGTTGCTATAAATCCACAAGGGATAAAAGTAGAATAAACGTATAAATTGCCTTTAAGGCACAGGAATAACTATTTAGAGATTTTCGAAAGAAAAGACTTGAATAGTTTTCCTGATGAAACTGGATGGCTTGTGTATTCAACGTATATTATATTAGTTGCATCATGTAATTCCAGTTACTAAATAAAATAAAATAAAATAAAGAGAGAGATTCCAAAAAAACTACGTGGAAATACAAAAAGGATTATGTAGCAGTTTCTGAGCCTTAAAAAAATATTCAGAGATATATATGTCTATGTTATTGGGAAGCTATTTGTAATATGCAAAATATATATATGTATATGTCTGATTTTTCCAATAACTTTTGCTTTCTGTTTTCTGTTATTAGATATGCAATATTAAAAATTGAACATAGATTTGATCACTATGGATTCTTGATTTTAGTGACAATGTTATCTACTGTCAATCTCAATAGGGCTTCTAGATAGAATTTATTTAAATAGAAAACTATGGAGGAGATGCTCTTGTTGTAGTCTTCTTAAGAAATTGCTGTAACTACTCGACATCATTATTGTAGCTCTAGCATATGCAATGTGCATACCATTATTCCATCTTGGTTATCTCGAATGCATTCTAAGTTGTACTCATATTTGTATGTTGTGGTTTGTTTGCAGGTCGTGCAATGAAATGAGTTGTGATGTATGAGTTGGTTGCATTTATTTCATAGTCTTTGAAATGGAGGTTCTTAAATACTCCTTGAACTTGCACAATGGAAATTTATGCTTGGCAATCTTAATTTATTGAGAAACATGTAGAACAATAGTGGGGGAGCTTTTGCTTGATAAGAATTGAAGATAGAAAGCATTGTAGACAAATGAAAAAGCTAAAGTGGGATTTGTAAAAAGGTATGACGGGATGATTTAAAACTTGTTTTCATTAGCGATTTCAAGTTCTATGATGATATTTGAGGGAAGGCTGGGGAGTGTTGCTCTTATTTTCAGCAACAGGCACAGATCACTAAACTCGTAAATCTTCACCTACAGAACAGTCGTAGCTGACTGTAACAACTCACTGTAATCTCCAGCACAGTCACAGCTAACAGTAACAGCTGACTGTTTCAGCAAACAATAATCTACAGGACTGTTGCAGGTGACAGTAATCTACAACACTGTCCCAGCTAACTATCTCAGCTATGTTTTGATGATCCCTGAGTTGATAAACCTTGACTATTTCAGCATACTATGTTTCAGCAATTCTTAAATGTAATTTGCTACAGCAAAACGAAACATTCCACATTCAATCATATATTCAACAATGGGTTTTCAAACTTATAAAAAAAGAGAGGAACATAACAACAATATTACAAAGTTGAAACTCTGTTTCATATTTAACTCCATCTCCCTATTACAAAACCAATACTACATTGGTATTTATACAACAGAAATATAGTCGGTCATTTAATTCAACTTGACCTTTCGCTGCACCAAAATTAACTGTTCATAATTTAATTAATTATCTTCCCATTCATGAGCTGTAACAGGAACGATGGACGCCCCTTCAATCTTTGAGAGGCTGCATCAGAGTTGGTGAATGTCCCTATGAATTTAATGTGTTGCAACAGTGATGTCCCACGCTACTCCTTTAACATCCGACCAGCTGAAACATGTCAATGAATGATTCTTCAAAGGAATGGCTCTTCAAAAAACAATGTAACACTCTGCCCCAATAATTATTCAATGAACTATGACAGAGGTTGTAACTACTTCTTTCATAAATCGATGTGGTGTGCTGCCCCTTTGAAACCTTGACAACATGACACAATCTAAACGGTGTGGCGGTGGTTCGCTCTTCAAATTTTTGGCAGCCACTCAACAGGGCGATGAATGTCATTTCAAAATTTGTGGCGGTGAGGAAATTAACCGCTGCCAACAATATTGACACAAGCAAGAAAGAATAGTAAACCCAATTTACTGCACGAGGTTTTTCCATTGCTTAGAACATGTTTTTTTTATTGAACAATTGGAAAGTTATTTGTTTTATGTGCTTTATTAGAGGTCAAAATTAGTTTTCAAAAGTGCTAGATATTAAAATTTATCCATGTTGAAAAGCTTGTAAACACAAGAATTGAAGGAAAAAATATGTACAACATTAAGCATTGTATCAAAGCAGCAAAGGGTTAAGATAAGTATATATTTCATTAAATATGTTGAAATGAAATATGTTTCATTTTTTCGTCAAATTTTATGCAAGGTTTACAAAAATTGTAAAAATAATAGCAAAGATGTTAAAATTGATTCAAGTGAATTAAGTAAAGTGGTGGGTAGATTGCCTAGGTCTTTGATTGCATAAAAGACAGAAGATTTGTTTTTGCAAATTCATCATTGAGTACACCGACCAATGTTGCTGAAAAATCACAGTATCTAAGATCCTCTTGAGCCATTTTGACAAAGGCACAATGGTGTAATTATTAATGCTAGTTGCTCTTGTATTTTGGAAAAAATAATATTGTAGCGTTCATTCAATTGTAGTTGCAATCAATTTAAGTTTTTTGCAACTTGTTAGCTCAAAAACAACAAAAGATACAAAAGTTGTTTTGCAAAGTATCTAAAAAACAAAAAACTTTGAAATTGACCAAAAACATATTGTTGCATTATCATTTATTGTGTCTCTTTACTTGATGTTTAGTTCATAATTAGTATTATTTGTATAGCATGAAATGACAATCGCTGCAATGGACCCAATAAAGTAGGTGTTTGTTGAGCTCAAGAGCCCATATATAGTCATGTATAGATGTGTATGGTGGTAGTCTATGCTCTTTGAAAACTTGTGGTATTGTTTCAACTAAAATTTGTTATTGTAATAGAATGCAATACTTTGCATCACCTATGTTATATGGTCCTTTTCTTTTTATTCTAAAATATGAAATTTGGATAAGGGTACCACGAGAAATGGTTAATGAAGTGAGATATAAGATTGTTGTTGATGTTCACTATTATTGTTAGCTTCCTATATTTATCTATACCTAATCGGCATGAATCAATTGTGCTTTACTGAATGAATTTGGATTTTTATTTTGTGCAAGTCCATACAAGACCAAGATGTCTCCTTCAAAAAAATTTGTGTATGTTGTCTAACAAAGTTTTATGATACAAGATGGCCTAGTTTAATCCTAGAACATATAGGATATGGAACATATTAACAAAAAAAACACAAGATTGATACAATGAATAATTGGTTTGGGCCTTATGGAACACTAAAATTTTATGAAGAACTAAACATATTATTACATTTTTATTTTGTCTTGATCTACTATCTGCGGCATTTTAGTATGAGACTTGTTGCTAGATTTGTTGTCAAAATCCATGTTGAGAATGCGATTGCAATTGGGAATTTTCAACTTGAACATGAACTAATGATAATTCAAGTACTTGTTATGACTTTATGTTTGTTGTGAAATCATTTGACTTTTTTCTACACAAGACAAATAGACAAATGATGATAAATACAGAAACAATTACAAGTGTAATGGTTGAAGCTATTAGTTTGTTGGTTGTATTTATTCATCAGTTTAAAATACTAACATGATGGAAGAAACACAATATGCATCTAAATAGTTAAAGTAAATATTAAGGAAAGCATGTGCTGTCAATGCGATGAATGTTGAATTGGCTATCTTCTCATGAAGAGAATTTATGATGCAATCTAAAGGTCAAATAGTAGCTTGAATGTGATGCCTAGTGGGCTTCGTTGCTTTTGTTGTATGTAGCTTGAACTTGTGATTCTCCATGAATGAGCAAATTTTTTTTGTGTGCATTATTGCTTTACAATGTGTCAAAGTTCAAATCACCAACAATTACAATGTGTTAATTTTGATGAATGCATTTTAGCATACTATGCATAAAGGAATAAAGTTCGTAAACCAATGTATGTGGTGAAATAAAAGTGTTTGCTAATTTTGTAATAGTTTTGACAATTTGAAATTGGTAATTTGTTTCAATAGAGCTTGTTGTGTAATTGTTCAATTTCTTGATTACTATGCTATGTTTATAACATGTGAGAACACCATGAATACAAAATGAAAATATATAGCAATATTGTTTTGCAACTAGACTTTATTTTGGAAAAAAGGTCATTTTTGTTTCTTGTAGACACAAGACATCACTTCTTACCTAGTGTTGATGTATATGTAACTTCGGAATGTATTTTACCCATGTATATTGTATTCCTATAGAGATGTTATTATTCCTCTATACGAAAGTGATTGTATTCCTATAGAGATGTTATTATTCCTCTATACCGAAGTGTCGTCATTTATATTGTAAGTGTCGTAACTTATACTTGATGGGTTATTAGACCACCTTGATGGGGTCGGCCCTGTATGAGTCATGTGGGTAAATGGGTTATTAGACCACAAGTGTGGGGTCGGCCCGGATTAATGTAACCATGGGTTATTAGGCTAATTTAGACAAGTCAGCCCCACTGGTTTATTGGGCAGGACAAGACAAGTATAAATAGAGATTGAGAGATCTCTATTTTGATGATCTCATTTACTCATTCTTCCATCACTCGAAAAGTGGCGCACATGTGAGGAGGAGGATCAGCTGCTAGGAGAAGACTATCTCTTGTACTTTGGTTGTATCATTGCTCTATCTATCTCTGAGAAAGTTGCGGGGTTTTTCACCTTCTTGGTTTTCCCCAGTGAAACTCTGTGTCTCTTGTGTGCTTGCATTATTGTGTCCATGATTGATATGCTGTAAATATGCTATACATGTTATTCTCTCAGTTAAGATCCTAGATCAGATTGAAATTTCTGAAAAACTAACATGGTATCAGAGCTAGCATGAAAAAAGGCATGGTATGGCATTTATGACACTTGTTGCACTTGCAAAGCTAGGGCTTCATATAGCAAAAACTGGTCATCGTATTACTTTCTTTATAAATCCATTTCGACGAGGTTTCAGGATCTGAAACTCTTACATGTTGAAGATAAGATCCCCATGTACCTTTTGTCCGAAGAACAACTTCTAATTCGTTGTACTTTGTGTTTTATGATCTGTACAATCTAGGGTTTCTGCCTCTTCCACATCTGAGTCATAAACAGGTGACCTAGGAAAAAAGGTCATAATGTGGGCTAGGAAGCTCCAAATGAAATTTTGTAAAAAGTGACAGGTAGGGAACGGACTGTACTTTCACAGACCGAAGGTTCAGAGGCTGAAAGTGAACCAGTGACACGTGGAACTCTGTACAAGTTCGCTCTCCTGTTTTATCCCATAAACAGGTCACGTTGCGACACTTGGCATAACTCTCTCTCAGAGAATCCAATTGAGGTCAGACCTGCGGGGTTGGAAATATGACAGGTCGAGCTACCACAAGTAGAAGTTTCGAACCCTGTGGATTCGTAGTTTCAGAGTTACACCAGAAACAATCAGGTGCATATTTCTGTCAAAACAGAATTGGATTTTGAGCACCTTCATTCATGGCTCTAAGAATTAGGGTTTCAGAGAAAGTTGAAATTTTTGTAATCGGAGACCACGGCTGAATTCTACTCATCAAAATCGAAATTTAGAGACCAAGATCAAATTTTTTGGTTGGGCAGAAGGCCAGGCTTTATCAAACCCTAGTTCGGGATCTTGTCTAGAAGATCCGAAAGTTTCAAAGGCACTTTTGAGGGGTGAAACTTTGTAGTTTTCAAATTCTGAGTATATCAGCTTGATCGGCTCATCAAGGTGCATATTTCTATCCTTTCAGAAGTTTGAATCTTTAGGGTTTCTCTGACAAACCCTAATCCAGCTCCACATCGAGTTTCTGCAAATCAAGTGGATTGGATTAATCCTAGAAGAGAATGGATTGGTCACCTGCATAAGTGAAGAAGTTCCAGTTTCAGAGGGAGATAAGTCTAAGGCCTTACATAAGAAGATTACAAGCAATCTCGACAGGTATGACTTATCTAGGTATGTTTCGAGATTTGTTCATGATTAAGTTTATGGTATGTTTGTCTTCATTAAGGTTAGTACAATCTTGATTAACTTTAGACTTGTCATATCACCTTAATAAAATTATGAATGCATGATAGAAGATATTCATTGATTAGGATTTTGAAACTTATGATTGTACTAATGCATTGTGGTGTTGTATGAGGTTGATGTTGTCCGCTAACATGAAAGGTACATCAAGAAAGACAAATCATGTTCTAGTTCAAGAACATATGACCATGTTGACATGAAGACAAAGGTTCATCCATTGCCATGGATCACATAGAAGATCTACTTACGAGGTATGTATAACTTGGTTCTATAATGGTTAACCTATGAGATATGCAGGTTACTAGCACAAGTCATTGAAGAGAACAAGAGGACATTATGCGGGTATGTTAGACATAAGTTAGCTAGCATGCTAATCGAGGTATGTTTTTCCTATCTCAAGTTAGAATCCGACCTTGTGTTAGGATCTCTTATATAAGTATACATGGCATGGCTGATAATGATTATTCATGAAGTCAGAAATTTAAGTAATCAAATGTTTAGGCATATTATGCTTCTTACTTTGATTGATGATATGACTAACCAGAAAAGTCCTTTGGTCAAATAAGAATATGCATGAGTAAAAGAAGTATTCCCTGAAACCTTGAATACTAATGTTTATAATCTGTGTTTGAAATGATCATGACTATACATGTTTATGATTATTGTGTTTTGATTATACTAATGAATGTATGATTATGTATGAGATCTCGAGGATAACACAATGATTATACTAGTAAACATGCATAGTGATCAAGGATGGATATAAGTTCAAGGACAGGTAATCCAGGAAGCAAAGATCAACAGGGAGCACACTCCAGTAGTTTATGCAAGGTTGCAGACATTCAGAGGGATTTGACCGCTTCTCACAATCCACATCAGAATGGAGTTGCAGAAAGGAAGCAAAGACTGAGAGGGTGTCCACCCTACAACCAAACAAAGAAAAGTATTTGAAATTGTCATTTCTTGCATATTTGTTTGTTTAAATAATATTGTTCAATGATGTATATGCTTATGTTCCTAGACTTAGACTTAGGGTGTGTATTATGCATATTAGAATAATTGCATTAATGAACAGTATACTACTAATATGCATCTAATGGGTACGTGGCCTATGGCACTGTACAATAATCCATTGCTACTTATCTAGAATGAAACCTCTTTGCTAACATGTTGGGAGTTGTGCACACTCTTAACAAATGTTCTGGTAGAGATTGGAAGGCATATAGAAAGTTACAGGATATGGATAAATGTTGTATTGAAGTATTGGCTAAAACAATTGCATGACTGTATGACATATTTCTTTATGTGTAAGAAATTGTTCTGAAAACTATGAGATGTTTCTAATCATGCAATTTAACTTGTCTTGTAGGAAAGATCGTATACCATCACCTACAAAAGAAGGACTACAACATTTATTCTAGTAACAAATCTATCTATTGAAGATATTGAAGATATTGAAGTTCCCAGGATCCGGGATGAAGTAATGGAAGAATGCCATGATCCATCAATCATGAAGAATGATGGTTGGGATGTGATCCCAGACCAAAAGGGAAGTCTATTGTGACTTCCAAGTGGATCTATAAGATCAAGCATGCTGCAGATGGTAGCATGGAGAAATACAAAGCGAGGTTGTAGCTAGTGGCTTCTCCCAGAAAGAGGAATTGATTATGAAGAGACTTTTGCTCCTATAGCCAGATACAGTTCCATTAGATCAGTACTTGCTTTGGCTGCAGTGATGAAATGGAAGATACACCAGATGGATGTCATGACAGCTTTCTTGAATGGTGTAGTCAAGGAGGAACTGTATGTGGTGCAGCCACTTGGTTTTGAGACACATGACAGAGAGTCATATGTGTGCAAGTTGAAGAAAGCCTTGTATGGCTTAAAGCAAGCTCCTAGGACTTGGTATGGTAGGATAGATAGCTTTCTATCTAGTTTGGGCTTTACCAAGAGTAAAGCGGATTCCAACCTTTACTACAACGTTGAGGAAGGATATCCAGTGATACTACTATTGTATGTGGATGACCTGTTTGTAATAGGTGAGGATAGATTGATTGCCGACATGAAGAGGAAGATTGCTTCGAAGTTCGAGATGAAGGACTTGGGGATGATGCATTATTTTCTAGGCAAGGAGGTGTGGCAGAGTGCAGATGGGATCTTCCTTAGACAAGGGAAGTATGTAGTAGAGATCCTGAAGAGATTCAGGATGATGGACTACAAGGCCATGGCCACACCTATGGCGTCGAACTTGAAGCTTTTGTGTGATGCTTCATCTGAGCTAGTTGATGTCATTATGTATCATCAAATGATTGGGTCCTCTATGTACCTGACGAACACGAGACCAGATATTTGCTTTGTGGTGAACACATTGAGCTAGTTCCTGACAAATCCGAGAGGTGCTCACCTAGTTGCTGTAAAGCATATTCTGAGGTACCTGAAGGGTACGGTTGATTATGGGCTCAAGTATGATGCGAATCAAAAGTTTAACATGCAGGGTTATGTTGATTCAGATTGGGCAGGAAGTGTTGTAGATAGGAAGATCACTTCAAGGTGTTGCTTCAGTAAGGGATCAGGTGTGATCTCTTGGTTTAGCAGGAAGCAGTCCTGTGTAGCACTGAGTATAGCCGAAGCAGAGTATGTTGCAACTTGTTTGGCTAGTTGTGAGGCAGTATGGTTGAGGAAGCTACTGTCTGAGTTATTTGATCTCCCACTGGATGCTACTGGTATCTTCTGTGATAACCAGAGTTGTGTGAAGCTGTCTGAGAACCCGGTGTTCCACGACAGGTCGAAACACATTGAGATCAAATATCACTATATCAGGGATATGGTGCAGAGAGGAGCAATGAAGCTCCTGTATATTGCGATGGATGTTGCAGATGTGCTGACGAAACCACTAACCAGAGTGAAGTTTGAGTACTTCAGGGAAAGGCTTGGTGTTCTTCAGATTGATGACACTTCGAGGAAGAAGTGATGGACACATTTGCTGGAGCCATTCCAAGCATGGTGAGAGGAGGATCCTTCACATGGCTGTGGATGTAAGCACTGGATGATGAGCATCAAGATGATGCTCCAGTTACTGCTATGTATATGCATCATGTTGGATGCTTGTTATGATCAAGTTGGATCATGTATATGTATATGCATCATGTTGGATGCTTGTTATGATTAGTTGGATCATGTATATGTATATGCATCATGTTGGATGCTTGTTATGATCAAGTTGGATCATGTATATGTATATGCATCATGTTGGATGATTGTTATGATTAGGTGGACCATGTATCTGTATATGTATCAGGTGGATATGTTGTATGGTCAGGTAGATCATGTATGTTGATATATATCAGATGGATACATTGTATGATAAGGTGGATCATGTATCTGTGTATGTATCAGATGGATACATTGTATGATCAGGTGGATCATGTATGATGATATGTATTAGGTAGATACTTGGTATGCATCAGGTGGATGCATTGTATGATCAAGTGGATCATGTATCTGTGTATGTATCAGATGGATGACGAGCTTCAGGATGTTTCTCCATATGACATGCATCAGGACGATGCAGTGATGATGATCAGGATGATCATGTGTACATCAGGATGATGTATGGTGAGTATCAGGTCGATACTCTGTGGCCGTGGAACAAGTTGTGCAGATAAGCATATATTCCAGCCCTAGGAGGTTTGCAGATAGTCTTTCAAGGTTTTTCCTATGGCATGTAATGTGGCCCTGGGATATCTGGCAAATGCTCTTTCGAGGTTTTGCTTTGGGAGGACATATAATCTGGCCCTGGGAGATTTGAAGATAGTCTTTCGAGGTCTTTCCTATGGCATGTAATCTGGTCCTGGGATATCTAGTAGATGCTCTTTCGAGGTTTTTTCCTATGGCATATAATCCATCCCTGGGAGATCCGATAGGTTGAGCTGTGTGCTCATAATCAGTCCTGGGATGCTCTTTCAAGGTTTTACCATGACCACATGTAATACACCCTGGAGATCTGGACAGGGTGAAAAAGGCCTCAGATGCTCTTTAGAGTTCTTGCTAGTCAAGACACTCTTTAAAGGTTTTGTGGTAGGGGTCACATGTAATAAGTCCTGGAGATCTGGATAGGATGAAAAAGGCCTCAGATGCTCTTTAGAGATCTTGCTTGTCAAGACACTCTTTTAAGGTTTTGTGATAGTCACATATAATATAGCCTTGGGAGATCCGACAGGAAGGGTCGTGTGCTTGTAACAGCTCGGATGCTCTTGCGAGGTTTTGTGACGCACATAATAAGTCTTGAGAATTCCACAGTATGTCCAGTGATGATGAAGACCTGCAGGTGGTGGGCCTACATCCAGTATGAAAAAGGACTGGCTCTATAGAACTTCCTATGACAAGTAGATTCAGAGATTGATTGAGATAGCAGCAACGATGACGATGACGATGATTCGATGATGATGATCCAGAGAAGAAGACTTGTGCTAGCAGATCTGTGTCGAGAAATACCTTCCTAGTTAAGAGGGAGTGTTGATGTATATGTAACTTCGGAATGTATTTTACCCATGTATATTGTATTCCTATAGAGATGTTATTATTCCTCTATACGAAAGTGATTGTATTCCTATAGAGATGTTAGTATTCATCTATATGGAAGTGTTTGTATTCCTATAGAGATGTTATTATTCCTCTATACGAAAGTGTCGTCATTTATATTGTAAGTGTCGTAACGTATACTTGATGGGTTATTAGACCACCTTGATGGGGGTCGGCCCTGTATGAGTCATGTGGGTAAATGGGTTATTAGACCACCAAGTGTGGGGTCGACCCGGATTAATGTAACCATGGGTTACTAGGCTACGTTAGACAAGTCGGCCCCACTAGTTTATTGGGAAGGACAAGACAAGTATAAATAGAGATCAGGAGATCTCTATTTTGATGATCTCATTTACTCACTCTTCCATCACTCGGAAAGTGACGCACATGTGAGGAGGAGGATCAGCTGCTAGGAGAAGACTATCTCTTGTACTTTGGTTGTATCATTGCTCTATCTATCTCTAAGGAAGTTGCGGGCTTTTTCACCTTCTTGGTTTTCCCCAGTGAAACTCTGTGTCTCTTGTGTGCTTGCATTATTGTGTCCATGATTGATATGCTGTAGATATGTTGTACATGTTATTCTCTTAGTTGAGATCGTAGATCATATTGAAATTTCTGAAAAACTAACACCTGGTCATAGTCATTGAAAACATTGTCAATATGCAATTCCATGATTCGTGTGTTTAATGAGTATATATGAAAAAGTAGCCATTTTATGGTATTAATTGGAATCCATATTCAAATTGTAAGTAGGATTTATTTTGAAGCCTACTTATCTCCCTAGAAATTTTTTGTGAAGTGCAGAAATTTGTTTCTTGCAATTTGTTTATGAGATACAGTTGGTGCATATCTCTAACATGAGATAATGTAGTGTATACAAGTCCATGACGTTTAAATCATTTTGGATGAAATGTTACATTGTAAATGTAAGGTCTTGTGACCCATGTATTGTTTTTGCACATGCCAATTGGATGGGAAGGGACCTTATTTATTGATACCATTTGTATAGATATTATTGTGATGGGTGTCCATCTATGTGGAATGTCAAGTGCAAAAATATGTTGCATTGCGGAATGTAAAGTGCAAAAATGTGTTGCATTGCTTCTCATTACCTTGAGTTGATTAATGGTGATCTAAATTTGATCCACACTATGATGACCTTGTCCTTCGTATAGTGTTTGAAAAATCCTTTTGCACCATTCACAAGACCATATTTGAAAGAATAATTTTCTCTAACTAATTCTACAAGCATATTTCCTTTTAGGACAATTGTAGAGGGCAAGTTCATTTTATTGTTTTCACAAGAATTTGCTTCAATATTATGATTTTTTTATCAAATGATTCTAATGTATAGGATTTTGATTGGACAAGTGGCAACACATTTTTGTTGTGTTGTTCTTGACATACTTGTTTTTGTAAAAAATGTATGGAAATATCAGATCATTTGCTAGAGATCTATAGCAATGTTTTGCTTAAATAGTTAAGCATTTAACATTTAACATGGGATCTTCTTGCCTTAAGCATTTAACATTTTTTTTGTTTAGAAGTTATAGAGTATTGTGTCAAATTGAAACTTTGCTTGTTCATAAAACCAAAAATTTCTTACAGATTGTACTTGGCAAATATCTCCTCGAAATAGGACAACAAGTTTTCCAAAATCTTATGTCAAAGTGTGCATGATTTATCATATCCTTTTGTCAATGTTCCATAGCCTTTTGTCAATGTTGCATAGCATTCTAGAATCTATGAGAAACACCTCATTCACTAGCAAGCGTCAAAGTTGTTCCTAGTTGTTCATATTCTTTAGTTAATGTCTTGAATGTGCCATAGCTTAACAAGAGAATGTTCAATAGCGTCAAAGGCAAGTGAAGGGATGAATGTGCATTTACACCATCTACATTGTCTGCAACTCTTCTAATGAAAGCAATTATGATCCCATTTTTCTTTAAAGGGTTTCTATGGAGATCCTTGTTGTAAAAGCATGATTATGATCCCATTTTTCTTTAAAGGGTTGCTATGGAGATCCTTGTTGTAAAAGCATAATAAACCATGGTAAATTGTTTTTTCCACATGTCGTACTTGTTCATGCTCCTCATGTTAAAAACAAATGAATTAGTGTAGTTGGATCCTCTTTCTTTATCGTTATTTATTCTTTCTCCTTGTTAAGATTTTTTCTAATGCCATAGTACTCTTCTTTTCTTAATATGTATGGTTGTTTAGCAGATTCAAAGGATTTAGAAGATTTATTTATAGGTTTTCTATACATTGTCTTTTGAATTAGATTATTCTTCATTTCATATTTTTCAAGTACACAGAAATTAATTTGTTGTTGTTCCAATTTTTGAACTGCAAATATTTGTTTATCTTTAGATTCAATTGTTTCAAAGGCAATGCCAATGTTTCCCCAAGTTGTTCTTGTTTTATCTATAAAATTTTGTCCAATGGAGTATTTGTGACAAATATACTTCAAACAATGTTTCATAGTTTTTATAGGACATTTTTAGTTTCTCTATAGGGAAAATATTTTTTCTCTAAAAAAATTATCTAGGTATTTTTATTTATTGTATCAAATGTAAAATATAATATATGGACATTTCTTTTCCTAAGACTACAATTTCAACATGAGTAACGAGAGGCATATTCTTCCAACCATATATGTTCAAGTTAAACATGTCTTGCAATATACTTGTAAACAATTGAAGCACATATAATGTTTTGAGAATCATCTCGTTCTTGTCACAATAACTCGGGGTTCTTTAATATATATGTTCTTTTGTAAACTGGTGTTGTTTTAATTCATATTATTTTTCTAGAAATTAAGTACAATTGCAAGAAAAGGACAATATAGATAGTTTATCAATTAGATATTTGTTACAAGTTAAGAAGCGCATTTCCAAGATTGAAAATTGCTTAAATGTTTCCATCATTTCTAAATATGCATTGTTATCCTTTTTTGGAAAGAATCCATCTGGAGTGATCCATTTTTGTAATGTAAGAGATACAATATGTTGTTGTAGCATAGGCATCTAAGATAAACAATGTGCATCTGTGTTTGCATGTCACATGCTTAGCACTTGTTTGGAAAATCAATTGATCCATGCATCCTATGGATCTTTTTTTTTAAAATCATAGTAGGATGCAATAGAAAAGAGATAAAAGGAAGAATGTACTCTTCCCTAGCTACTTTGAGACATTACAAGAACATATCAAAGGAAATATTTTTAGGGTAGATTTTGTGATTCAGATTCTTTTCAGGTTTCTTCAATATTTCTATCATTACCATCTTCCAAGGGATGCAGAATAACAATTTTATCCATTGGAGGTAGTGGGAAATTAAACTTACAATTAGAACATTGATATTTTTGTAACTCCTTAGGTGATGATGGGTTTGGGTCTTAGTCAACTCATCGGTAAAAAATGATGAATAAGAAGACAAATTTATATCAACAAACATTACCATGTCATGTTTAGAGGGTTGTTGATAGATAGGGCTATTTTTTTCCAATGCAATCCACACTCATGTCCATTGCCTCTAATATGAAATCCAGTGATGGGAAGTAGTCTTCTATGTCTCCAAACAATTCATTGATACTTAAGATTAAATTTCAAAATGTCATGATTCTATGTTTATAGTAAAACCTAGAGTTGTCGGGATGATGTCTTATCAATTATTCAAGAGTTTCTTCGCAATTTGTTTTACCAATTTCTTTTAAGACTTGTTTCTAGTTTCTTGATATGCATTACACAATGGAAGTCGTAGATATTCGACAATAGTATAATTTACAAATAATGTTGGAGGGACAAGTTGTCGTATCATTAATTGAAAAAACATATTTTCTTACATGTTCAAAGTAGTAAGGAGAGGTGTGATGCTCGTGAGACAGCGATGGAAAATTGGCAATTTCAATATTTTTTCAAGGTTCTTTCTGTATTTGAGGTCTTTTACAACATTTTTTTTTCTTTTATATCTCCTTTTTAATTGAGATCAAATAAGAACTTGAAACCTGGTTGATGAGAATTCGAATTTATTTTAATAAAATATTTGTGATTTGTGATGTCATCAGGTCGACTATATCCATAAAATAATGTTGAAGAAAGGAGTCCTTTAGAGAACTTGTCTTGGAAAAGACCCAATGGTTGGAATCCTTTAGAAGTTAAAATTTTTAATATTTGATTATCCAAGTCATTTAGCTGAGTTCCTTCATATCCATGTACCATTGTTTCAGAGATAAGTTCTAGGTCTTCATCATCTTTAGCTTCATCACTAGTATCAACTGATTCTATGTTCAATAAACCATTAATATTTCTTTCAATGTCACTATTTAAAATGTCTTCCCATTCATTATTAAACATGACACCCTTGGATCTGTAAAGTGGAGTCTTTCACTCCAGACAACATAAAAAATAAGGCATAGTCATGATCGGTGATGAATGAGTCGGGAGAGTCAAGATTGGCGAAAGCGAGGGTTTAAAGGGTTTTGGCAGCATACCAGTCCCGCAAATGGAACCGACAGCTAGCAGGTAGTGTTTCAAAGGTGGCGGCTACCCTGTTGACGCAGAGGGTAAGCATGCCGACCCCGTCCTTGGGACCTTCGGGTCTGGTCGGGGATGAGGACATGGGTATTGGAAGTTCAATCGGATCGGAGGCAGGGATGTGTTGGTTGTGGAGCCAGATCTTCCAGTCTCATAGATGATATTGTCTTAGCCGTGTACCCAAGAGGACTGTACAATCGTTCCCCAATGTTGGGGTTCGGAGCAATGCCCTTGAGAAAAAAATTTGGGGTTGCTTTCGCCAATAATTTACGAGCCCATGGTTTGGGTAACCCATGGTATTTTCCCATTGTATTTCCCTTATAAAAGAAAGACATTGGAACATGGATAGGGTTGATGTATTAGGTATTATGCATTGTAAAGATCTATGAGATTATAAAGAGAGACTATGAGAAAGTGAAGAGGAAGTACAACAGTTGTGCTACAGGTTGTATCCCTTCATTTGTTGGATGGTATAGTAATAAGGACTGGAAATTTCAGTGTGGGTGTAGCCCATCTTGGGTGAACCACGATATATTGGTGTCTCTCTTGTAATGTGTTTGTGTAATTTGTATTTCCATCTTGTTTATTGTTATTGCTCTGCGATCCTGTTTTTCTAACAAGATGAAAAAAAAATCGGGCTAGGGGCGATGCCTCCCTAAAACCCTCACCATACCTAATATACAAGTTAAATCTGACCAAATAAGAGACAGTATCGAGCAATGGAAGGAGAAAGATTTGATTGGAAAATTTGTTGGGATTTGGCCGCGTGAGAAGGATCTGGTTCGATGGATCAAGAATACTTGGAACCCCAAAGGACATTATGACCTGCATTTGGGAGCCAAAGGGTTTTTTTCCATTATCTTCTTCAATCTGGAAGATAGGGATAGGGTTTTGGAGGGAGGCCCTTATTTATTTCTCTCATCAGGTCTGTATCTTAGGCCTTGGAAAGAAAGGTTTAACCCAGAGACAGAGAATATGAAAGTAGCCCCAGTCTGGATCTGACTTTACTCTCTCCCTTGTGAGTACTAGGATCTAGAGATCCTACAAGACATTGGAAATACCTTGGGGGAGTTTTTCAAGGTTGCAGAGAAGACAAAACTTGAAAGGTGTACTTCCTGTGCCTGGATCTGTGTTTATATGGATCTGTCCAAAGACCTGCCTGAGGCAATCAGTCTGAATTGGGAAGATGAAGAATGGATCCAACCTTTGGATTACGAGTAGATCCCATTTAGATGTAGACTCTACCATGAATATGGTCACTTTGGCGGGAATTTCCATAAGATACCTCAGGCACAGTCACCTACCAATACTGCTCAGGAAGGTGCGAAGGATAAGACGGATTTACCCAAGTTCGTAGTAAGTGGAAGAACAGAATGGGGGATCAGCAGAAGAAGGGAAAGGAGAAGGTCGAGAAAGGGTTCATAAGAAAATACCCCTTTCAGATCTTGGAGGAAGTGTCAAGGATGACAAGGTTGAAGGAAAAGGAAAGAATCATTAGGAAAATGTAGAAATGGAAGAGGAAATGGCATAGCCCCAGGTAGCTCTGCCTGAAAATCAATTGGTGGTCATGGAGGAGGATGAGGGCGAGGAAATGGAACTAGGGGAGCTTGACCTAGATGAGATCGAGAAAGAATGTGAAAAAAAGGGTAAGGGCTATGTGTCTCGATGGAAACTAGAGCTTCTGCACGAAGCTATCATCAAATCTAAAGCAAGCCAGCAGCTTGGGATCTCCTTGGACCCTCACAAAGGGAGAAAAAGGAAATCCCCAGAGGAAGAATTGCAACGAGGCAGGAAATCGAACAAGCAAAGAATTGCGGAGATTGGAGTGAAACTCATCGAATCCGGCTAGTACCTGACGATCAAGGCGGCCTTTTCTAAAGCTAATAAGGTTACCCAATGAATCTCATTTCTTGGAATATCTGAGGGTGTAATCATCCGAGGAAAATAAAAACGCTGGCAAGAATGATTAAGAAGGAGAAATCGGATGTTCTATTTTTACAAGAAACTAAATGCAACTCTAAAACCATGGAGAAGTTGGGGCAAAGGATATGGAAAGGATGTAAAGTAATGTCGACAGATGCTATAGGTATGGATGGAATCTTAGTAGTCTTATGGCTCCTAGACTCTTTACAATTGACAGATTGGAGAGCCAATCAGTTTTATATTTCTTCTAATTTTACAATCGTTGGTTCCGGGGCCAAAGGAACGCTAGTAAACATTTACGGCCCAAGTGCCTTTCCTCACAAACAATCCTTTATAGGATTTCTATCATGGTTAGTTGAGCAGGTTGTTTCTGGCTTGTGGATTGCGGGAGGTGATTTTAATCTCATTACCTCCCTTAGTGACAAGAAGGGCGGCCGGAGGGTTTTGGATAGATTCTAGGAAGCTTTCAGGGAGTTTCTATCCAATAGCCCGTTCATTGATGTTGAAACTGGAAATGGGTGGCATAACTGGAATAACAAATGAGGATGGCAAAACCTTGTCACATCCAGAATTGACAGATTTTTTACTACGGAGGATATCGCCCGTGGAACTCGCGAGGTCTATGCTAGTGTGATGCCCTCAGTAGGATCTGACCACTGGCCCATCTGCCTCCATTGGGATTGGTCCAATAATGTCCTTTATAAACATTTTAGATTTGAGCAGTTTTGGTTGGAACATAAAGACTTCAAAGATTTGGTGGGGCAGTGGTGGCAGGTGTTAGCACAAGTTTTGTCCTAGATGAAATGGAAGGTTAGATCCCGGAAAGGAGTGAGGAAGGCCTCGGTGTTTGTGCAAAATGGCCTACAGGAATGGTATGTGGGGCAGCTTGATCAATATTTTGTAGCTCAAAGGATGAAATGACCGAAGCATAGGTCTAAACAGGGCATAAAGGATTAAAAAGGGCAAAAGCCCGCCTCAATTAAACAGCGACACACATGGAGGGCGGCGATCCGGGGTGATGAGGATCCACAGTTGAGAAGTAATATCGTAGAGAAAGTGGCGATGGTTTAAGGGGAGGCGGTATGCGTAGACCGCGAGTAGGTTGGGGGTTAAATCAATGGTCGACGATGTAGATCGATGAACAGGAAATACTTTGTGGTTATGATTTGTGTGATGAAAGGGAATTTTCATATTTGCGAATTTTTGGTAGAGGGGCGCAAGTTTCAATAGCCCAGAGCCAACGGAGCTCGGATCTACAGCAGAGAGTAAGTTCGCAAATTGAACTACCGCGGATGGGCAAGAACCCCAGATTCTGCGAAGTGTGGTAGGGGCCATGCCATTCGACGGTTTGGATGTGGGGGAGACCAAAATTGACGGTGTTGAGTCGATCACAAGAATGAAGGGTTAAAGGACACCTCTGCTGCATATGAATCATTTCCCAAAGAAAAGGGGCCACATCAAAGATGCCATTTTTCATTTCACCAGCCACGAAAGTCTAATCTAGATTGCTCAAAGCCACGCTGGAGCGCAGTCATCATCGTGTTGCGTGTGAGGAGTCCTGCCAAGCAATCATGTCAAATAATTATATTGATCACCATCTTATTATATCATATTCCCCAACATTTACTATCCGCATCCATGATCGAAAGGGTGGCAAACTGATCAGCCTCGATATTTTCAGGTAGGATCCACTTATGGTAGAATATCCAAAGACCAAGGTGGTTTTCATGCTAGAGTAGGCGTGGTCTGAAGTGGAGGATGATCCCATTCCCTCGTCTCCTATAAAATTCGACCATGTAGATGAAAGTTCATCCAGCGAGCTCGAGGATCCCAAAGAGCGACACGTGCCCATGAAAGCTTAGCAGAAGAAAAGGAAAGGGATCCAGGAGGTTGAGCAGCCCACTCGCCAAACTGCAGAGATTCTCAAATATTTCATAATCCCCACTAAGGAAGCGACACCTCCTCCTTCGATAGAAGAAGCACCAGAAGTTGATTCCCTCAAAGTGGAGGATTTCTTCGACCAGCAAGGACACATAATAGCCACGACGTAGGGTGGCAGCCTATTCACGATGTTTTTATTTTCTGTCACATCATTTTGGTTTAGACTTTTTCAATTTTGTATGTAATATTCCTTATTTTTGAGTCCTCTTAGGGCCTGCCAGCTGCCCAGGGGCCGTTGTGGTCCACAATTATGGAGTGACACCTACAAAGTCGGTCATGTTTTTTTATCAGCTTTCATTCTCTATTGTAATTATTTTTCAAAGGGTCGTGGACTGAGCCATACAGGTGTCAGCACAACCATAATTGTTTTATGTTAGAAATTTCGAGCCTGGAGGCCTATAAATTCCCATGTAGTAGAGATAGAAAAAGGTTGGAAAATCAGTGGGTTGAGACTTGGGAGAATTCAGCTCTGTTTTTTATGTAATCTTCAATATAATTACAGTGCTTAAAGCTGGTTTATGGCAGAGATTCATGTGTCATTTACATTGCAATCTATTTTCTTTCCTTATGTGAACGTGCATCCAGATACTTTACTTCCATTATGTTTTATTTTCACGTCTGAAATCAGTGTATGATAGTGCAAAATTCTTAATCATAAGCTCTGGCTATTGTTTTCATATATCCACCAATTGTTTCTTCTAAAGTTGACATTGAATTCATCCCAGTTTGATGCTCATGTCAATGGACTGTCTTCCATTTCCTCCTTAGCACCAGACAACAGCATTTTGACTGCAAATGGGTGGCTACCTTGCCTCTGTTTTATTATTCTATGCGGCAGCGCTGTTTTTTTATATATGTGTTACATTTTAGACTCCATTTCCCAATGGTTTCTCTCGTGATTATCTTACCAAACCCTTAAAAACCAATTGTCCTATTAGAAATCTGACCTTCTGAATGTGCTTGATTGAACATCCTGAGCTAGAAGGATTTGTAATAGTGAGAGATCCCTCTCTGACTGTACTGGGTCAGAAGTACAGTCTAAAGTGGTTTTGTGGTTACCCCAAAGTGTCCTTCTCCCACAAAATCGAGGGTCATTTTGGTTGCTAACAGCAGGAGCTAGTCCCCCCGGAGGGTACTGGAATGTTCCAACTTCAAAAAAAAAAAAAAAAAAAAACTTCAAGAACTAAAATCCAAAATTCATACTTGGAATAAAGAGGATTTTGGTAACATCTTATAGGACAAGAAAAATTTGATGGAGGACCTGGAGCATACTCAGCGTAGAGGTATGGCGGAAGGCTGGGATGAATCTTTAAGGGAGCAGGAGCAACATCTGCTGGAACAACTGGAAGCCAGAGAAAGGAAGGAGGAAGTTTTCTGGAAGAAAAAATCCAGGAACCAATGGCTCCAATATGGGGAGAAAAACACAAAATTCTTCCACAATACTGTCATTCAAAACTGCCACAGATCAAATATTTTCAAACTCAGGAGAAATGATTGCAATCAAGTGGAAACTAGAGGAGAGATTGAAGATGAACTAGTTAACCACTTTGCTTTGGTATTAAAGGAAGATGGGGTTGATTGGAGTGCGGTTATTTCCCAAATCACTCGCCTCATCCCCAGACTTGTCACCAGGGATCATAACGATTTGTTGAATAAACTTGTTTCCATGCAGGAAGTTGAGGATGCCATGAATTAGATGGCGCTCGGGAAGGCCCCTGGGCCAGATGGTTTTACTACAAACTTCTTCCATGTATTCTGGGATATGATTAAAGAAGAGGTGTTAGGAATTGTGGAGGAATCCCGCAGGTGTTGTGGGGTTTTAAAATCTTTTACTGGGAACTTTATTTCTCTTATTCTGAAGTAGGAAGGAGCTGACTCGCCCGGTAAGTTCAGACCGATAACCCTGTGCAATGTTATTTACAAGATTATTACTAAAGTGATTGCCAACACGCTCCAGCCTCTACTTCCTTTCCTTATTATCCCGGAGCAGTCGGGGTTTGTTGAAGGAAGGAAAATTGTGGATGGAATCATTTTGGTACACGAAACTATTCATTCCTTGAAGCTCACAAAGAAACCTGGTATGTTAATCAAGTTGGACATTGCAAAAGCCTATGATAAGCTTAGTTGTCAGTACATGTGTAGCATATTGGCTGCCTTTGGGTTTGAATGGACTCGGGTGAATTGGATCATGAATCTGATCTCCACTCCTTTCTTCTACATCTTGCTTAATGGCTCTCCCTCTCGACTCCTACAGGCCTCTAGGAGTATTCGTAAAGGTGATCCCCTCTCACCTTTCCTCTTCATTCTTATGGCTAAAGGTTTGAGTAGACTCATGCAGAAATTAGCAAGTGATGGTAGTATCAGAGGCCTTCAACTCCATCCTAGTTTGGAAAAGAAGACGCACCAACTATTTGTTGATGACACCATGTTAATGGGGCACCCTTTAGTCCAAGAAGCTTGTATCTTCAAAAATGGCCTAAATCTCTTTGAGAAGGCATCTGGGCTTGACGTCAATCCTACTAAGTCTTAAGTGTTCTTCTTTAATACTGCAGAAATTACCCAACCAAACATTCTTCGGATTTTGGGATTTGAAAAAGGTTCCTTTCCATCCAAGTATCTGGGAGTTCCTTTATCTGAAGGCACCATTCGTAATATTTCCTGGAAAGACTTGATTGAAAGGATCCAAAGAAGACTAACCAGTTGGATGCTTAGACCTTTAAATCTCCCTAGCCATTTGGTTCTGGTAAAGTATGTTATCCAAGCTATACATGTTTACCTATTTTCAATGGTCTCTGCCCCCAAATCGGTTCTTAGAGAAATAAGGAGTATCCAACGAAACTTTCTGTGGGGAGGTAGGGACGAAAAATCCAAGTTTGCATTGGTTGGATGGGATAAGATCTGCAGACCCAAGGGAAAAGGTGGTCTGGGCATTAGAGATCCTAAGATTCTTGGCGAAGTCTATGGTTCTAAGATATGGTCGGATTGCAACTGGATGGAAGGACCAATTAATAATGAGGATATTAGGGCATTCGAGACCATGCTTCGGGAGTGATTCATTCACATCAAAGAAGGCCATGACAAGATTCGATGGGGTTATAGTTAGAAAGGAATTTTTAGCATAAAGGAGGCCTATGAGATCATAATTAACAATGAAGAAGGAGGTGACAGTTTCAGGAAGAAGATCTGGGGGACGAATCCATGGCCTAAAATTGCATTCTATTGGCTCGTTGCCTGGGGAAGAATTTTGACTAGTGAAAACCTTCGGAAAAGAGGGATTCATGGACCTTCTCGTTTCCCCTTATGTTTCCTCTATGAAGAAACCTCGAGGCATTTATTGGATAGCTGCACCTTCACCTCAATGTTATGGGATCAGGGAGCCATGATCTTCAGAAGAAGTGATGGGGTTAGAAATTACCTGGATCAAACCATTAAGGAATGGAACTCTAAAGCCTTTTCAAATCCGATCATCCTTACTCTGTGGCAAATGTTCCGAGGGATGGTCATATGGAATGTCTAGAAGGAAAGAAATAATTGTATCTTCAGGGACAAAAGTCATGAATTTGAAGAAATATGGACGAAGCTGGTCATGAACATGAAAGAAACTATTAGATCCATGACTTGGGGGGACAAGGACAAAGATCTTTCGGAGGGCGATCTGAGCATTTCTTAGGGTTGGGGGTTATGCAGAACTGATCTGTAGGATCTGCACATCAAACCCAAGTTATGTCAACCTTCCAGTCTGAATGTCTAGTCCCCTCCTATGGCGTAGGTCTTCAAAGTTAATTTTGACAGAGCTTCCTGTGGTAATCCGGGAGTGGAAGGTTTCGGTGGTGTTTGCAGGAATGAGGCTGGCAGTATCCTGAAATTTTTCTTTGGCCACCTCGGCATTGATTCCAACAACTCGGCTAAGTTGGAGGGCCTTATTCAAGGAATCCACCTGGTGATCAATGAAGGTTGGTTTCTGGAAATATTGGAAGGTGACTCACACATTATTATCCACATGGCTAATAAAATGGCTAATAGCCAATCCTCCGCCAAAATATCCACCAGCTCGTGTCTTTTGCACAAACTAGATCATTTGAAAACCCTGCTTTCTAATTTCAGTGCCATCAAGTTTAGCCATGTCCGACAGGATGCCAATAAAGTGGTGGATCTTATGGCCAACCAGGGTATCACTGGATTTGGGGCCCTCTCGATCGGTACCTTGGAATATTTCAGGCAAGACACCTAGACCATTAGTTGCTGCCACTTGGCTATATCCGATCTCAATAAATGACTCTAGCAGGCAGATGGTGCCTCTCCACTTCCGGATTTCGACAGGGGGTGTTTAGGGAGGAGTAATGGAGAGTCACATCATCTTGGGTTTCCACGCGAGGAATGACATTCATCTTCAGTTTAAAAATTGAAATGAGTACTAGTGCATACAAGTCCTGGCAAGATCCTAGCGAAAGGAATGCTCCGTATCTCTTTCCTTATCTAGTCATTAGTTTATGTTTAATGATCTTTTATGGGGATGGAAACTTCATGATGGATAATCTGTACAAGATGAAGAATGATCAAAGAATTGTAGGCGGGATGTTAAGGACAACTTTGGTTATTTATAGCTATGCGGAGGAGAGTCTAAATGGAAAAGTTCTGTTACGTCTTAGGGCCATTCGTCCTTCTGTGAGTTGCAAGGATTCTTGGGGGAGTGTGGGTTTTATTTTTTCTTTAGTTCGCCCACCTAATATTTTTAGGGCTAGGGGGATGTCTCCCAAGTGTAATGTCATTTTTGATACTGCTTCGGGCTCTGGTTCTAGTGAGCGGCGTGGTACTGCAAAGCATTCTGCTGATATGGGAAATGTTAGGGGTCGGGTTACTAGAGCGTAGGCTAGGGCCCAGGAGGCTGCTCTATTTTTCCGTCAGCGTATTCCCTCTCTAGTCTGGGATGAGTTAGACCAGATTGAGCAACGGTTGTGGGACACTGCGCGAACCATTCCTATGGACAATTTGCGCCGAGAGGTGGAGGATTGGGTGTCTGACCCCATAACTACGACAGGCAGAGCCTCTGCCTACGATCAGATGGTGATGGTTTGCTGGGTCATCAAGAATATCCTGGCTCATGTCTCTATGGCTAGCTATCATAAACACTAGGGAGACGAAGAGTCAGTCCGGGCCTGGAAGGCACACAACGCCGATGCTCATTTGATGCACCTTAATATAGGCACAATTGCTAAGAAGATTGGCCTGACTTTTGTCTATCCCGACATGGAAGATGTTGAGACAGCTAGTCCCAGCACTCATCGCAAGCAAGCTACTTCTCAGAAGCCGCAGGCAGACAATAGAGAGGGTCGGACTGACAAAGGCAAGCAGAAGGTGGAGGAGGGTAACAGTGACGTAGCTGCTCCCTGATGTTGCTATGTTGATTCTAGACGACATGGTGGTTTCTGATTGCTCTTTCTTTCCTTTTTGGCTTTATAGCTTATTCTGGGTTGATATTTCGGGTAGTCTGTATCTAGAATTATGGGGATGGCATTGGGTCCAATTTTGTTTATGGCGATCAGGTTGTTATGCTAAAGGTTTTTTGGCTGAAAAGGATAGTGAATTGTAAGCCTATGGCAGCGTTGTAAGCGCCTTTTGTAATCCATTCCAAGCAGTAATATAGTTCTTTTTTATTTACAGAGAAAAAAAAAAGTGGAGTCTTGCACAATTCATTTAGAGCGAGCATAATATTAGGTGTTTGAACATTTCCAGATAAATAGGAATTCTTGTATTTGAATTTTCTTTTTAACATCACTACAATTGTCATTGAGTTTGATAGACTTATCGAACTTCCTTTTGAACACTATCCAATTCTGCAGGCACCTTTATGATTGTTCTAGTAAGTGCAATTTGAGTTTTTTAGTAGCCTAACTATATTATTTGTACAAAGGCCATACTTGGTGACACCAACCTTTCTTCTAAAGTTGTTCATGTTGACACATAGTCTAACTTCAAGTGTTATGTCGAATTTGTGAAGGTGCCACAACTGTAGGCAATTTTTTATTGCATAGACCCTTTTTGGATTTTTTGTAGGTTTCTTGACTAATTTAAATGGTCTTTGAATCATTTTCAATGTTAAAGATGTATAGGTCAACATAATGCTATTTTCAATAATAGCCATGTATTTTTGGAATTGCATGCACTCATAGATAACACACACATGCATTAGTTGATGTGTTTTAAATCGAGTTCGAATATGCTTTCACTACATTTGATTGTTTTGCACATTTTTTTTTCTTGGTGATCAAGGACATTGTTTCTTTTGCATTTCTTATTTTAGATGTTGTAATCTTGTGATTTTGGTACTAGGAACTTTGGATGAACTAGATTTTGTTCTTTCGCTACCTATTTGTTGAGAACATTGCATTTTTGCACTTTCTTCTTTTTGCAATTTTTTATTTCCATTTTGTACATGTCTCTTTTGCATATAGTGTCTTTTATATTTAGCTATGTAGTTTAGATGTGTAGGATTTTCAATGCGATTGTTGTTGTCAATGTTTGTGCATTGTAGCTTAAGTTCAAGGATTTTGCATAGATATCTATTTGTATTTGAGTACATGCTTTGGATAAATGTAGTTGGAGCGGTTTACTAAAATTCTTTTGAACCAATGTACACAAATGCATATTTGAAGTTCTAATAGAAAAAATCATGAGATAGAATGCCTTAGAGGAAGTATATGTTGAATGAAATATTTTAGTGATTGTGTTTGTGCAAATGTATAAGTTAACATCGAATAATTCACATAGCCATTGCAATGCAAATTCACTTCCCTCTTTTTTCCTTAGTTGTACAACATCGACAAATTGACAATATATCCTTCGCAATTAGTAATAGATTGATCATTTCTTATAGTATTGTCATTAAGATATCTAATCAAGCAATTGATTTCCCTTTGCATTATAGCAATTGTAGAAAGTTTATGCAATTGTCTTTTTCAAAGAAGGGAGATGAAAAAATTATGTCGATTTGAAAACGGATTCAAACAATGAGTTATGCCACTCATTGACAATAGTATCAATCACATAAAACTCTTGTTTTGATATTGCCTCTTCAATAAACAACATGTATATTCAACCAATTGTAGTATCATTTCGAAGTGCGCATGAAATTGGTTCTTTTGGCATAAGTCCCACTGTTTGTCTTGATTTACATGAAAAAAGTGGCTCGAAGTGACCACATTTGTAGCTTGATCATGGAACAAGAGGATTTGTTCATATACATTGATATCAATATTGAAACACAAGTTTTTTGTTTTCTTTTCAAACAACCAAATACAGACCAAAACATTTAGCTAGTTTGAAAACCATTTGATGCAAAAAATATCACCCCATAGCTAGTTCAGAAGATTTATGCAAGCTAGATGCAGATAAAAACATTCTATGCAAATATGCATTTGTTCTTCTAGGAAATCATTAGTCAAATATTTTCATTGAATGAAGGGCTTCAAATTTTTGGCAATCAAAACTAGTTCTAAAATGATTTACTACTCCTTATCTTATCTCAATACATGAAAAACAAAAATGTATTAAGACTGCTAATACATTGAATAAGAAATATCATGGATGATAATGGAAATGTTTTAACCAAAACAAGCTACTCTTAGCCAACAGATGATCAAATTTGTTCACATATGATCCTTGCATTACAAAATCATTTTTCCCACTAAAATAAGTTCCTTTGTCAAAATAATTTCCCTCTTGATGCATAGCAACCACTTTGCAAAAGCACTAACATCAAACAATGTAGACTGTATGGATCAAATGGAAACTAGAACAAAAAAAAGAGATGAAAAAACCAAGATGCCTTGTTATCTTAATTATATGTGTCCTTGGAAAATGAAACCAACAATAGATCTTCATGAAAGAACAAATGTGTAGGTCAAATTCTTATACAATGGTGAAACTTTTGATACAATATAAAACAAATAATTATAGTCAAGAACATGAAAAATGAATTGAAGCATATATCTACAAAGGGAAGGAAGATACAAAAGCATAATATTGCAAGAAACATTGTTATAAGGTTCAATAAGAATCTTGATGGTGCTTTGCAAAGTAAAATTCAATAGTTCACTAAAGGATTTAATAATATCATGGTATTTTTGACAAACAAAAGTGTAGTGAGACAATAGTAACTTTTTTATATCCATAGTTGTTATATATATGCTATAACCTAATAAGGTTATTGGATTGAATACACTTTCTTCACTTCTATATAACATCAAATTTCAGGGTGCATTGTAGTGGGCAAAAAACAAAAAATAAAGCCATTTTCCAAAAGAATAAAGTTGTCTATTAGACCAAGGTAGCAACAATCAAGATTTGAACCAAGAAATGTATAAATCCTTGAAAAATTTGCTATAAGAGGTTCTGACAATGCTTGCCATATTCTCACAACCCTTTGTAAGAAACCAAAGGCTAAGTAGAGCATTTTTTTGCATTTGTCCTATGGTACAATAAAACAATGATTGATTGGGAGAAACTAGATGTAAAGGGAAAAAGTGTAGAACTCATCGAAAATGCAAAATATCCTTTACAACAATTTGTGATATTGCTTATTATTTTTTCTTTGTCCCTTGCAAAATGGTAGCAACATGAACGAGTTTTATTCTACATGCCTTTGTCGATACAATGAACTTTAGCCATAAAGTGCAAGCAAAGAATCATTGCTTAGTTTTTTTATTCTACATGCCTTTGTCGATACAATGAACTTTAGCGATAAAGTGCAAGCAAAGAATCATTGCTTAAGAAAAACTAGATGCCAAAAAAGAAAGCATAGAACTCACCAAGAATGAAAAAGAGCATATATGCTAAACACGATGAAACCTCTTGCTAGTGTTCCTTTGTTCATTTCAAATTAGTAAGAACATAGACAAGTTCTTTGTTCTATGGTTTTGTCATACAATGAACTTTTCAAAAGGATATGACATATCATTCTCTCGTCATAAATTTAAAAATTGCATTGAAAGAACATGAGATTTTGACTTTCAAAGATTTTTTAAATTCTCAAATCTGGTTGGAGAATCAAATGATAAAATGTTACCATGCAACATATCCCTGAGTATGTTTTCTATAATTTTTGTGTGCATAAAATTCCAGAATTAGTGTTAGACCAAGGACATTGATTTTGATCCTGTTGGGAAACCCAATGAGACCAAGCACAATGATTTCAGTACTCCAGAAAGTGCCATTAAAGCTATTTAATGTAAGGAGAAGTTTACTTAAAACTAAAGAACGTAGGCACCTTGATAAGGCTATAATGCTAAATTCCCAACAACTAGTTAGCACAATATCAGGAATTAATATTTATGAGAGTAAGGTTAAACCCCTGAAGACCTGACAAAATTCATAACATCCAGCTTCCTCAAATTTCTGCTTGCATTCAAGAAAAACGACTAATAGCACACTATGAGGTTCATGACACACCAAGTGTTCGATTTTATGAGATGCCATGACTAAATATGCAATGTAGTAACTGAAGAATGCAATCTCAATAAGGTGTTACAGAACATAAAATGGATGTGAAGATAAAATTGTATTTTTGAAATAAAAATATTGCCTTTTTAAGAAAATAAATATAAACCATTCCATGAACTGTATAGTCATTATTGCACATTCCTAATCAGCTGGGTCGTGGATTGTGATAAGAGACATGTCTCCAATAAATTTGACGGGATTCTGCACTGCCTTAATACTAACAAAATTAAACTTTTGCTACAGAACTACAACTCGTTCTGCAGTGCCTCTGTATTAGGAGAAGTGAGCTTTTGCTAAAGAATAAAATCCCATTATGCAACACCTTTATTTTTAAAACTTCAAAGTTTCACTGCGGAATGAAAACTTCTGCTAGGATGAATGAATAAGAGTGCCCTTTAACAAAAATTCCAAAAAATTTTGGATTGAGAACATGGAAATAGGTAGTAATTTTGAGTGCTAACAAGACAAGTGACTGGGTCGTAGAGACAGCTCTAGCGACAAGACTTCCACGTTGGGGTCAAGACTTATAACAACTAAATTTGCTAGGTGTTAAACCAGGGTTTGGCTCTACATTATGCTTCTCACATGAATGCCAGCTCACCACATAGAAATGACAGGTAACTGGTTATGCAATTGGCTTCCACTTAGACTCGGAATTAAAACACGGTATGATGCTTAGTGAAAAGTGTAAGGAGGTGTTTTGCTGTTTTTTGGGTTTTGGGTTTTTTTTCAAAAAGTAAATTTATTATTTGGTCATTTTTAGTTTCTAATATAGTCTATATTTACATAAAATATGTATTTTTATCATAATATTCTTCAAAATTTACAGTTTTAACTAATAAATTATATGTTTTATATTTAATATTTCTATATATTTTTTTTTCAATCCAAAATAATCTCTTAAAATATTACACAAAATGCATACTCCTTACATAGAATACCTCCATTCACCCTATTATATTTACAATGTATAAGTTGGATGCTAATCCCGTTTATGACTTGTCTCATGGATACCTCATAGAATTATGGAATCAAGCGTTGAAGGTTTATACTGCATGGTGAGAAGAAGGCATGGCGCGCTGCTCCAATAAGCTCACAGCCTACGGACTTTGACCAGCATGCGGACTTATTTGGTCCTTAGGAAACTCCTCTATTGAATATACTGTTGTGTGGGAATATTCAGGAATTTGAGAGCCTGTGTTGTGATCAAAGTTTGTTGTTTGTTGTGTGGGAATATTCAGGAATTTGAGAGCCTGTGTTGTGATCAAAGTTTGTTGTTGATATGGTTTATTAAATTTCTTCAATTTCAGTTGACAGGGGAAACATAATGATGATAGTCAGACTTCAAGTTTCAAAGTTTGATGGATTGCAGATTATTCAAGATGATGTTAGATTAATTTTGCAGATTGATGGATAGGGTTTCGACACTGAACTATCAATCAATCTGCAAAATCAATCCAACATCATCTTGAATAATCTGCAATCCATCAAACTTTGAAACTTGAAGTCTGACAATCATCATTGTGTTATCCTTATCAACTGAAAGACCAGCAGTCTAATAAACCATACCAACAACAAACTTTGATCACATTACAGGTTTTCAAACTCCGGAATATCTTGAATAGGCAGAGAAAACAGAAAACTAATATCCTGAATAGGCAGAGAAAACAGAAAACGGACTGAAAAGACATTTCCTACTTACATGCTTGTTCGTTAATGAAAATGTACATATATAGTAATACGTTGCTTAACTGTCTAATGGTATAACCGTTTGAGAGAACTAAATAAGATTAGGTTCTTTTAACATATACGTGGCTCTGGGCTATGACGCCTCTGTTAGAGTTGTTTGATTACGGGCCCTCATGCCCACATTTGGTGATAAGTGCGGCTTGCTCGACACCATAGTCGACGTTAAGTGAATTTTATGAGAACAGGGTTCAAACTTTGTAATTTACAGTTTCATTTCTTAATATAATGGAAAAGAAAATATGTTTACCGACCTTCATGTCTACCCTGTGGGTATTAACCCCAGCTTCCATTTTCATTTTGTTTATATTTTTCTTTGACGCATGAAAAATGGAATGGCCCAAAGCCAAACTCTCTAATTTATGAGATGTTTTAAAGCTTCTCTGTGACCTTCTCTGTGACCTGTATATATGGTTTATCTTGATAGGCTTCCGTAAGGCCTGATGCTGTGAATGAACAAACTTATTGTAAATTTATTCAATGTATTTTTGTGCTGAATAAAGACAATTGTTTATCTTTATTAAATGCTTCAGAACAACTTCATGGGACTAGACCCCAACACATTCCTGCTCTCTGTAGTTACAACCATACTAAGTAATACTAATGCCATATTAAATTACTTCCTTCCCTTAACTGTTCAATGTATTGTGCTTTGCTTATGTAACCTAGAGGCGGCCCTAGGGCTCGACCTAGGGTTCGTGTGGAAGTTGTAGATGTTTAAATGATTTGCAATATATATTTTATATATGTGAACATGATTCAAAACCCCTAGGGTCTCATCGTGGATGATAGAATATGCATGATTAATTTCTTGTATAGTGATTGTATAAGTGTTTTAGTTATATGAAAGGGTTTAGAAACCTTTAGGGTTCAAACCACGATTAAAAGTTGTTATACATAATTTTTCCAAAAGAGTATCGACCATGTATTATATTTTATGGTTCAAATGTTTATGTATAGAGTTTTGATAAAAAGTCCATAATTTCATTTGATTGGTAGGTAGGTAGGTTTAAGGGAAATTGTCACGAATAATACTTTCATAAATATTAATTCCTATATTTATAATTAATAATTTTATGAATCATATAGGATAATAATAATTATTGTTTATTTCTGGTTTGATAACATCGAGTATTTTTAAAAGATAAAAGTTATAAGGACATGATAAGTAATTTAACAAAATAAAAAAGACAACAACTCTTAAACTTTAAAATAATAATAACATTAACCAAGAGTACTACTAGTTATTTAACCTAGATAAAAACAATTAATAACACTCCAAACTAGATGCCATAAATCAATACCTTAACTTTGTTATAAAAAAATGAAACAACATTAATTAACCAATTTAATCTTTTAACTATGTTATATTAGGAGAGAAGTAGAAATAGTTTATGTAGCATAAATAAACTAGATATTTCTTAGACAATAACTCTATGCAATCCTTTACAGATTTTCTAAACATATAAATCAATAAAAATATTAAATTACGATAAAGAGATGAACAAAGGTGTGTAAAGAACTTATATGATAACCAACCAACTTACTATGGAACAAGCCTATTCCTCCCAACCTTAGATTTCACAAGGATTCATAACCTCTCAACCCTTGCAGAGATCACCATTGAGCCAAACCTAGCTTACTAAAGGATAATGACTTAGGGACTCTGTGAAATGTAAATCTGAATTAAGTAGACTTGCCAATAGGACCTCTTTAATTAGCTTTGTGTCTCCTATGTAAATCTTCCTTCTTCATTCCATGATTTTAAATCCAAGCCCCAAAACAATGATGGGATAAATATTGAGCACTCAAGATGATAACCGTGATGGACTTGTACTGTGGAAATGGGAAAATTTTCATTTTGCAATGTCCCTTTATCTACTATTCATTCTTAGCTTGCTTTTAACCATTTTAACATAATGTCGTTCTGTCTGTTTTTAGCTAGGTTCTTGTTGGCCCCAAACAAATTCCCCTTGATTTTCCAAAATCAAGGGGCCCCCATATAAATTTTGTAAATTCTTAGTTTTCAAATTATATTCGGTTTGTCTTGTTTGATAGAGTTGATGGTTTGATTGTCCTCGCTCCTTGGTATTTGATTTTTTTGCACTTTTGATGCGCTTCATTGTGCTTATTATTGGAAATTCGGTGATTTGGATTATTTCTATTGCTTCTTTTTAATGATTATGTTCCATGTCATGAAAGAATATATGTTAAGGAATGGGATTGAAGTGTTGGTTTCATTTTTGGACTTAATATCATTTGGTTGGGATGATGATTTTTTTTTCTCAATAATATTTAACGTGGTATGTGAGGATCTTATATTTAGAGTTTTTCCTTAATCCTCTCATAACATTACAAAAAAATAATAATAAATAAATAAATCATCAAAATTTCTTATGGTTTAAATGAGTTCAATTTAACTAATTACTTAATTTAATTTTTTGTGTAAAAAACAACTTATTTTTTATAATATATTCCTGATTCTAGACCTTTGTTATTCTTCTACTTTTAAAGCTTCTAAATTTTTATAATTTAGATAATTTAAAAAACCATAAATATATTTCCATTATTAAAGTTATCTCTTTTCATTCAAGAGCAACTCCTTCCTATTAAATCCCTTCACTTTACAATGTCCTTTTTAATTCACCTTTTCTAATTGGAACAAATAGTTATTACACATCTGGTTAAGTTTTATTTTTCATTAATTAAGGTGGATCATATTATAATTATAAATTGAATTGGAAATTTTATGACACATTCCTTTATTGAAATTTATTCTAAACTTTTAAATTTATACATAAATTATTTTAAAGGAATACTAATACCATAATCAATTTCATTCTTTTTAATGTGAGTCACTTTTGGATTATTTTTATAATTGGAACTTTAAAACTTAAAAAGAAGCCGTTAGGGCTTTCATGTAGAATACAAAATTTAAAATATGTGATGCTTATCCTAGACTGGCATATTTAAAGAAGTATTATTGCCTGATGATATGCTAACTTCACAGGATTTGCGCCAATACTGCAAATAATATGTACAAATAATTGTGAGCTTTCTTGAATCACTGTAAAATGCTAAGTCATCACTAGGTTATTCAAGTTTCCAGTAAACATGTTAAAAGCTCAAATTATAGGCTTAATTATCAGTTTATTTAATGAGATAGTTAGACCGGTCCGCCACTCATAAAGGGATATATGCCAACAATCTCTGTATCATTAATTACTTGCATGGATTTCAATCGAAGGTTTGCCACATGGATATAAATAAGATCAGTCAGATTCTGAATTTCACAAAAGATGAAGCACAGATTTTGCAGAGCAGTCCACCTTTTCACTATAAATAAACCACATAATCTGTAATCTCTAAGGCCATGCTTAGACACCAGATGGCCAGGATGCCATTAATTGATTGCAGAACATTATGTCACCAAGTTATCATGTCATCAGAGTATGATCAATAGCCAAAGGTTCTGCGTCCAAAAGGATGAAGGGGATTATTTGAGAATAGTATTAAAACCAGTCAATGTATTTCTTTGAGGTTACAACGGATTGCTGACATCGATGGAGATAATCTAAATGAGATACCACCGGAAAATGGAAGAAGAATCTACCTCATTTTACACGTTATGGTTATAGTTATCGATAAAAAGGAGGCATTCCACAAGTTCTTCAGGATAAATATTGTTGAAGGTGTTATCACAGAAGGTTAAATAACAGTCATTTCAAAAAATACAAACCTGTAGTAAATTATTATTGAAAGGGAGAATTATTTATCATTGAGCTTTTTCATGTTATTTTACGAAAGTTTTTTATCTTTCCTTAATAGATATACTCGCACATTTTTTTTCGAGAATTGTTGTTTGATATATATACATTTCAATGTGTAAGTTTGACCATGTAAGGAAATCCAAGGATCAAATGTTTCGCGCAAAGCTTTTGAGACACCTTAACATTGCGTCACCAACCAAAGTTCTCTAAGAATATCTTAACAAAAATTTGGCATGTGAAGTTGATTTTGAATTACGTAAATATTTTACCCTTTCAGAGAAAGATCGATACTATACGGCCAGAATGCTAAGAAAATGTAGATGATTAACGAAGTTAGTTGTACCTTTTTTCTAACTGTGGGAAGAGATTTTTGAAGCTCAGTTATCTGCTAAAAGATAGACATCAGAATAACTATAAAAGGAACAGGATATTGCCAGTCCCACCAGAGGCGGAATGCTCTGTAAAGTTCCAAGGAATTATTTCCCAGAAATTCTTTATTTCCTAAAAAGTTCGTGTTGGATGGATGAAGATAGCTTGGAGGAGTCAGAAATTCTATTGTGAATATAATCACTGCTTTGATTCATTCATAGATAGCCTTTTGCAAGCAAGTTTGACATTGGTATCATTGTGATTTTGGTTTCAAACATGATTGTTTATATGAACTCATGTGTGTTTCTTTTGCACTTATTCTCTTTATGCATATATGTCTGTATGTTATGCATGAATGAATCTTTCCAAACTTAAAGAAAGTGATCTTTAGAATTCTATTTGAATTTAAAGAATTAAGTTGCATAATGATAAGTGTGATTGTTATGATATAACTAGTATTTTTAAATATTAATATTTCTTCTGCTTAAATGTTTATTTGAGATATACATTTTCTGGAAAAATATTTATCTTGATCTTAAAGATTGCTACAAGTTACTCTATGTTATTTCTGTTGATTGCATATTTTCAGTTTTCATAATTTGAAGTATTATTTTAATGAATTGTGTAATTGCAATTTCTTTCTTAAAAGGTTATGTTATAGTCTTGGTTTTTTCTCTTCGATTATTTCATATCTTTTAAAATATTTATTCTTATTAGCTACTAATTTGTTTACAGTTTAGCAGCTATTAAAATTCTGTGTTATGAATAGATTAGAATAGATCTTTGCTAACAGTCCAATTAAGGTAGTTTTGATTTAGTTTGAATAGGTAGGAACTAACAACACAACCAACACAAACAGATCAGAGACTCTATTGTTGAGAGAAAACATTTAAAGGAAACAAAACCTTAATCCTATGAAAAGTAGCCATCCCAAACATACAAGGGATTGCAGTAAGAACCTTGTTTGGGCTATTTTTCCTTAGTTGGCCACATAACACTTTTCTCGACCAACAGTTCTTTTTGCATAATTCGAACTTCTTAGGAAAATAATGAGCAACCTCCTTTTCTCTACTTTCTTGTAGTGTCATTTTTAAAAAATTTGCAAAAACTAGGAAAAATTGCAGATTTTGACCAATTTGACCCCTAGACTAGTCTTGACTCAACTTGCTTCCAAATGGTTCCGAATTGGGTCTGAATGAGTTTGGAAGGTATTCAAACATGTAAATGAGGTTGATGGATGCTTAGAAACTCTTAAAACACTTCTTCAATATGCATTTATAATCAGGGAAAAATAGGGAACTTGACTAGTCAAATCGAGGTTCAAAACCCTCAAGGGTAGGGACAAAGATGGCTTCCCAAACACTGTAATAACTTCCCCAATTTCAGAACAGAGACATGGTACTGATAAAGGACTTCAATGGGCTCCCCAATGCATCATCAATTAGTTTCTATATTCCTTTTCAATTCCCACAAATCAAAGGTTTGCATACATGTCTTCACATAGGGGGAAATGATAGTAAAATTCACCACTTGTTATGAGACTCAAATTTTAGGTTCCAAGGACTTGTGCAATGTTAATAAAACTTCTTCAGAACATTAATGACACTCCATACATCAACAAAATCACATATATTGACTGATACAAATTGAAATAAATCCTCTTCAAGCTCCAACAACAAAATGTAGGGAAAATGACACCATTTATACATTGTTTGGTATTTTTACATAGTTCCACTTGGTATTTCAACCTTAGAGTCTTATGAGAATTAAATATAGAGTATATATATCATAATAAAAATAAATGGGGCCTCAAGAGGTATCCCAAAGAGATCATCACCTCACCAAGTGCACCTCTCCTCAAGGAGCAAGAATATGACAAGAAATGGAAGAATGGTTGTAGAAGCAAGTTAAAAGAGATGTGACCACGAGGTGCCCTATAGCTTCAAACTGTAACAAAAGACTCCATTTAGCTCCAAATGAAAGGTCTGAATGGCCTCTCCAATTTCCAATTAGGATGGGAATCTTTCACCCTCAAAATTGGTTCTAAGGCAAGTAAAATAGCATTCTACTAGCTCTCATCTCCAAATGCAAAATGTAAAATGATCAAAAGTTGTTCTCTTTCTTTTTTCTTGACTTTTATAAACTTCCTAATGCTTCCTTAACTCAAATTCCATCCATGAGCTTCATGCCAACTCAATTTGGGAAGAGATTCCAAAGTATGCCACTTGTCCCTCCAATTCTAGCCTCCTCCTTCACTCAATTCGAATAGGTGTCTCTTTGGCTGCCCTAACTCCCTTGAGTGCCTTCTTGGAGGATATTTTTATCCCTCACATGTCATGTATGTCAGATGTCAGCCATAAGGTCTGATTTTGTCTTAAGTGTCATAGGCATCTTCATCATTGGTGTCATAGAAGCTAGGGAATCTAGCCCAAGTGTTCCACTAGCTCCAAAATGTCTCTCCCTCTTCCATGGGAGTTACACTTCCTCTACATTTCGACCTCATTGATTCATTCCAAGTATTATGCCCTTCCAAATCCCCCAAGAATAGTGGACTCCACCTTGAATTCCAATGGGTGAAAGTGGAATTCTATGTGGCATGGAGAATCTAGCTTTGTGTGGGTCCCACACCACCAATGTGTCTCCATGACCAAGTGCCATCTTATTTTCTCACCACAACTATTTATTTATCCCCTCTTAATATATTTATTTCAAGCTAAAGTCCAGTTGGGTTTTATTAGTCTCTGTATTCCAAATTTAATGTCTCCACCCCAACCTAGGAAACTAGTAGATTGGTGGAATTTTCTCTTCTTGAGATTTATTTGAATGGGGACATTACACTCCTCCCCACCCAAGATTGCTTTCCCTCAAGAAATTCTAAATTATGATGCTTCAAAATTTGTTCCTCCTCCCATGTGGCATCCTCACTTGGAAAATCTTTCCACTGTACCAAATACTTCCTTATGGTTCTGCTCCTCAATTTCCTTTCTCTTGCCTTCAAATTATTTTTTTTTGGAATAAGTATGAGTTGTCCTTCATCATCTAATGGAGGGAGGGTTTATAAAATAGATATTTGATGACCAATATCCTTCTTAAGGCATGAAACATGAAATACATTGTGGATTTTTCTCCCTTTCGGAAGTTCCAACTCATAAGCCACCTCCCCAACTTTTCGAACTATCTTGTATGGACCATAGTATCTTGGTTTGATATTTTATGATCCTTTCACTTTCAAGGATGTTTGTTTATATGGTTGTATCCTCAAATAGACCAAATCATTCACTTGAAAAGTTCTTTCCACTCTATGTTGATCCACATACTATTTTTGCTGATTTTGGGCATCCTGCAAATTGTCTTTTAGGAGTTTCAAAATATCCTGACTTTCCTCCACCCAATATTTAGCTTTTGGGGCACTACTATCACCAAAGATGTGCTCAAAAATTTAAGTGCTTCGTAACCATATAGTGCTTTAAAAGGAGACATGCCAATGGACATATGGAAAGTACTGTTGTAGCAAAACTCACCCAAATATAACCATTTCACCCATGTTTTCTGCTGCTCACCAACATAGTTCCTCAAGTACCCTTCCAACCATTGATTCACTCTTTTTGTTTGGCCATCGGTTTGAGGACGATAGCTTGTTCTTGGATTCAACTGAGTGCCAACCAAATTGAAAAGTTCTTTCCAAAAGGCACTCATAAATCTGCTATCTCTATCACTCACAATGTTCTTGGGAAGTCCATGCAATCTAAAAATTTCTCTAAAGAATAGATCAACCACTTGTGCAGCAGTAAAAGATGATGTAACATCAAAGAAATGAAAATTTAGTGAGTCTATCCACCACAACATAAATGCAATCCTTACCCAAAGCCTTGGGCAAACCTATGATGAAATCCATGGAGACACTTTCCCATTTTTGTTGTGGAATGGGAAATGGTTGCAATAGACCAGCAGGATGTGTATGTTTAGATTTTTTTTGCTAACATGACTTGCATTCATTCACATATTCTAGAGCATCTTCTTTTAGCCATTTTCAAAAGAACCTTTCCCTTAGTTTCTTATATGTTTTGAGAAAACCGGGATGGCCTACTAAAGGAGAGTCACGAGCTTCCTTTAAAATATTGTGCTTGAGATTTGAACCATGAACCAAGTATATTCTATAATTGTAGTAGATGATACCATCCAAAAACTTGTACCTACCATCACCTCTGACCCCATCTAACACACCACAAGCAAAACTATCTTTGGCATATTCAACTATTAGCATATTTTTTTAATCTTTTGAAATGTTCATAAGAGAAAATGATGGTCTTCTAGATAATGCATTTGCTACAATATTATTATTTCCCTTAACATATTCAATGTCAAAATCAAAGGCTTGGACTTTGCTTACCCACTTTTGTTTCCTTTCATTGAGGTCCTTTTGTGTGAGAAAATTATTCAAACTGTTATGGTCAGTTTTTACTACAAACTTGTTTCCCACCAAGTATGGTCTAAACTTGGCCAAGGCATGCATGGTGGATAACATTTCTTTGTCATAAATAAAATAGATATTCTCATGTGTCTGCAAATTTCTTCTCTCAAAATCTATGGGGTGTTGATTTTGTTTTAAGACAGACCCTATCCCTTCTCCTGATGCATCACATTCCAAGACAAATGGTTTAGTAAAATCAGGCAATGCAAGTACTGGACAACTACTCATTACCTATTTATTTTTTTGGAAAGCCTTTTCATCCTCTTCATCCCACTTGAAAGCATCCTTCTTGGTCAAATCAGTAAGTGGAGCAGTCAATTTAGAGAACCCTTTCACAAATTTTCTATAGTAAGTGCATATTCCAATGAAACCTCTCAATGTTGTGATGTTTTTGGGTGATGGCCATTCAAGAATAGCTCTTATTTTTTCCAAGTGCGCCTTCACTCCATCTTTCGCAATGATGTGCCCAATATATATAAATTCTTTCATCCCAAATACACACTTAGACAACTTAGAAAACAAAGATTGTTCATGCAAAATTTTCAAGACAACTTCTAGATGGTGCAAGTGTTCCTCCCATGTTTTGCTGTAAATTAGAATGTCATCAAAGAAAACAAAAACAAACTTACGGAGCTGTTTGCAAAATATATGATTCATGAATGATTGAAATGTGTCTAGAGCATTGGTCAACCCAAAAGGTATGACAAGAAACTCAAAATGGCCATAGTGACACCTGCAAGTTGTTTTATGCACATCCTCCTCCTTCATTCGAATTTGATGGTAACCATATCTAAGATCAATTTTTTAGAAGAATTTTGCTATATCTAGCTCATCCATGAGCTCATCTATTATTGGTATGGGATATCTATTTTTTATTGTCTTTTTGTTGAGGGCCCTAAAATCAATGCACATTCTAAAGGTCCCATCCTTCTTCTTCACCAAAACCACTGAAGAAGCATAGGGACTAGAGCTTGGTCTAATGAGTCCCAAATCCAAGAGTTCTTCAATATCCTTTTCAATCTCCTCTCTGAACTTTTTGGATGTCTATATGGTGTGATTTTTATAGGTGAAGTTCCCACCTCCAAAACAATGTTGTGCTCAAATCCTCTATTAGGTGGCCTTCTAGGAGGGAGGTCTCCAAAAACCTTTTCATATTTGTGTAGTAGCTGACTTATCTACTTGGGATGTTTTGAAATATTTATTTTTGGTTTGGGTGAATTGATGTAACATTCAGCATCCCACTCAATATATCCATTCCTCAATATCGACCTCATACTGTGGGAAGTCACGACTTGATTCAAATAGGTGTGCTGCCCTCTCACAACCCTTTGTTTTCCTTCTGAATCTTTGAATCTCATTTCAAGAATTTGATAGTTCATTGTATGCTCCCCTATAGAGTACAACCATTGCACTCCCAAGACCACATTAGTATCAGCAACATCAACCACATAAAAGCTATCAAAAAAGTGTAATTACCTATGATGATTTCTAGCTTTGGAATCCATGTTTTGCACTCCATAGTGTTGTGACCTGGAATGATGACTGTGAAGCCATTGAATGGTTCAGTAGGTAGATTCATCCTCTCCACCATGTCTGCATCAATTAAGTTATATGTGGCTCCTCCATCTACCAATACCGACACCCTTTGTCTGTGTAACACTCCCTTGCATCGAATAGTGTGAAAACGAGGCACTATTGAAAGTACTGCCATCCTTCCTTTGTCAGGTGAAGGATGGTTTTCTTCTTGTTTCCATTCTTCTAATATATCATATCCTTCTTCTTGGTCTGAAATATTTCCTTCTTCCTCCATACCCCCTTCATACTCATCATTATCACAAAATACTTCAATATATTGTGATTTCCCCTTAGCACATTTATGCCCTGGTACACATGGTTGGAAGCATGTGTAACACAATTTCTTTCTTCTGAGTTCTTCCCTGTTTAATCCCTCTTTCTTATTCTTTTCAAATGCATATATTTGCAAAGGATTCTTTTCAAATTTTAATTTGGAAGGGAAGTTAGGCTTGGGAGGAAACCTTGTCCTAGGTAGCACATTTTGTAGATCTCTTGTCAAGTTCATGGCATCCTTCAATGAGTTAGGTTTGTGGGCCTTAACTAAACCTTTGAAGGGTTTATCCCAACCTTCAGTAAAGAGAAATAATAATCTTACCATAGCTATATCATCCACCTTAACTGATAATTTTTGGAATTCCAACTTATACTCAGTAGGGGTTCCAACTTGCTTCAATTGGGCTAGTTCTTTGAAAGGAAATTCTGGGTCTTTTTGCTCAAATATTTCTAATACCCTGTCAACAAATTCTCAATATGTTGTAACCTGATCATGTCCCAAGGTTTTCATACCATGGAACCACCAATCATTGGCTTCTCCTTCAAGATTAAAAATAGCCATTTTTAAAGCATCCTCTTCTACCATTGGATTCAACTGAAAATACACATCTAGTTTTTGTACCCAAGTATTTGCAGAACTTTGAGATGAGCCATCAAAAGTGGGAAGGGGAATTTTTCCAATGGTATAATTCAATTCTTTATTCTCAAATGGAGTCCTATTACCTTCCCTCATTTTTAGTTTTCTTGCAACATTAAATTATTGCTCAAAGGGTAGAGTCATTCTACAAACTTCACTCAACTTTTCTCATTCTTTTACAATATCTTGCATATCAAATTGGGTGTTAGGTTCTTCTTTGGACTCAAGAAATTTAGGTGTAGTAGGCCTTACTAAACTCTTAAATTCATTAGGTCTATAATGAGGTCCTGTCCTTGAGAAAATGTTTTCACCCATTGCCTTCTTTTCCTCAAAAGAAGAACTACTGCTGCCTCCTATTGCTCCTTTGCTTCCAAGTTGACTAGCCAACAATTCGAACCCTTTCATGATCTATTTTTTCATGTCTTCAAAGAATGGTATCATGAATTTAGTAAATTCTTCTTTATCCTCTGAGGTTCCCTTCTCATCCCTAGCCATAGTTTCACTAGAATACACCTCTTCTCCTTCTTCTTCCTCTTCACCAAAAGCACTTTCAGTTTCAGTTTGTAAGGGTGGGGGCTGATTGATCTGGACTTATGAAGGAACGCAAGGGGTTACAGAAATACACATAAACACAGAGGTGCGGCAGAAATAAGACTTCATTTCATTAATATCACATAATGGAAATATGCTTACAAACATAAGGGAAATAAACTATCTAGAGCGTTGGTAGATATCTCTGAGAAGAGATGTGTCAGCTACCATCCTCTAAAATCTCTCCATAATGGGGCTCGAAGCCTCTCTATTATTGAGAAACAAAGGAAAACCCTAAACATCCAAAAAACTAACCCTAGGAAATGAAACCATGCCAAACTATGGGCCCCGTTGGGGTAAATTGGTACATCAATTTCCCGATGTTGTAACTTTGGAATACGATCTTCGTTTGACGCAAATGATACCTCGTTGGAAAGATCTATCTAAGGAATACGCTAAAAAATGTGAATGGTGGCATTCGCCAAGCAAGATTCCCCAAACAATGTTGTTTAGGACCTCAAAACAGCTCTGAAAGTTTAGGACCCGAAAACTACTAAAAATAGTAAGCTGTGCTATAAATAAGGAAACTGAAAGAACAATGTTGGGGCCCCAAGTGGAATAGGCGGGTGGCCACCAATATCCACCTGGATCATTCCTCCTCTCTTAAGAAGCAATGGTCCCCATTGCATGGAGTTCCTCCATGAGATGAAGAAACTGCTGCTAAACTTGGTCCCTGGTGAGCCACTTGCCTTGGTGCAAGAGTTGGCCAGCTTTGACAACCCGATACAATTGGATCTGTTGTTGGCGAGTGTTCTTGATTTGCATGTCCATGATACGATCTGTGGTGGCATCTTCCTTGCATTCTGGGTTTAACTCTGTCACTGTGAGTTGTTCTGCAATGTCAGAGATGTCCAGTAGAGGTGGAAGTAGGGCCAAAGGCAATCCACATTGAACACTGGATGCAGACCAAGGAATGGTGGAATACTAAGCTCGAAGGCATTGTCCCTTACAGCCTTGGTGATAGTGTATGACCCATATTGGAGTGGCCGAAGCTTACATTAGGGTCCAGGGAGGAGCTCCTTCTGCAAATGTAGCCACACTTTATCGCCCACCTGGAAGTTGTGTGGCACCCGATGCTGATCATGTCACTGCTTGTATTTGGCATTGGTTCTATCCAATATGTCATGAAGCTGTTGGTGGATGTGCTGAATGCACTCGATCAAGTTGTTTGCCTTGTCATCTTTCGACTAGACATGAGCCGAATCAGTCGGAGTGACTGCAAAGGGCATGGCTACGTCAATGGGACATAGTGGTTGGAATCCCAAGCCCACCTAAAAGAGGTTGTGGCTAGTTGAGCTGTGGAGAGCTCGGTTATAGTTTTGTTGTACATAGGGTAGTCTCTCATCCCATGTGCGTGGATGCTTTGAGTTGTACATGCGCAGAATGTGTATGATCATCCTGTTAACGACCTCTGTCTGGCCATTAGTTTGGGGATGGAAAGTTGTGGACTTGGTGAGCTTGGTGTCCAGCATCGACCAAAGGCTGGACCAAAATGTACTGAGGAACCTGCTATCCTGGTATGAGATGATAGACTGTGGGATCCCAAAGTGTACCCACACTTGTTCAAAGAAGACTTTAGCAGTGGTTCCTGCTGTGATATCCTTCTTGCAGGCCACGATAATGGTCATCTTGGAGAATCTGTCGACGACCACGAAAACATAGTCATTGCCATGCTTAGTAGAAGGAAGGTTTGACATGTAATCCATGGAGATGGATTCCCACAGTTGACTAGGGGTAGGCAGCGGAGTGTAGAGGCCTTGCTTCTTGATGGTCGATTTGGAAATGGCACAAGCAGTGAAGGACCAGATGTACTTCCCAACATCCTTTCGAAGGTTTGGCCAATAGAAATACTTCTGCAGCACTGCCATTATTTTCTCGACCCCGAAATGCCCATCAACCTGACTTTAGTCGGCTTCCCAAATCATCTTGGCACGCTTGCTTGAAGGAACACAAAGGTGTCCTAGGTGACATAACAGTCCATCCTGGAGGTGAAATTTTGGAACTTGCTTACCCTCCAAGAGCGTCGTGTATGCATGGCCAAATTATGGATCGCTCTTGTAGAGAAGTGACCAATCAGAAGTCTCATGCCCACAAGAGTTGAGCATGGTGGTGAACACCACGATCAGTGGTCGGTTGAGACAGTCTGCAACATTGTTGGTGATTCCCTTCTTGTACTTGATATTCAAATGAAATTGTTGCATATATGTGGACCACTTCTGATGGCGATCATTTTGCAACTTCCCTTGGGTTTGCATGAACTGCAGGGGTCGGTGGTCTATGTGGATGAGCGTTTCCTTCCCCAAAATGTAATGCTTCCATTATTGGCAAGCCTACACAATGGAATACATCTCTTTGTCAAAAGTGGGATACTTTTGGACTGTGTTGGAGAGTGTCTAACTGTGATATGCCATTGGATGTTCCTGTTGAGTAAGAACTGCCCCAATAGCATAGTCTGAGGCATCTGTCTCGATATCAAATGGTTGTTGCAAGTGTTGAAATATTGTAACTTATAAGAATATTATATTTGTACTTTATTATTCCAGAGATGTTTCATTCCTCCGTGAAGCCCTTATTGTATATCCAGAGATGTTTTATTCCTGCGTACAGAATGTGGTAACTTGGGTTATTAGACTTCCCTAGTGGGGGTCGGCCCTGTATGAGTCATGTGGGTTAAAGGGTTTATTAGATCACCCTAGTGGGGTCAGCCCTGCCACATTATGTTAAGAGATTGAGTTGGGGCCGACCTAGTTAGTGTAAAAGTCAAGTCGGAGTTGTGTATAAATAGAGGAGGTGTGTTCCTCATTTTACACACATTACACTCACTTGTGAATAGCGCATAGGTGAGGGAGAGATCTACTATGGAGGAGAAGGAGCTCATGTCTAGGGTTTACATCTTTTTATTTGCTGGTCATCTATACTAAGGAAGCTTTGTTGGGTTTTCTACCCCATGAGGGTTTCCCAGGATAAATCTATGTCTCTTGTGTTTATGTTGTGCTTGTTGTTCTTTCAGTGATCCTATATATTCTATTGTTGTGAAATGAAATGTAGTGCTGATATTTTCTGTCTTAGCATATTGAATATTAACATGGTATCAGAGCTAACCTAAAGGAAGGAAATGTATGGCACTTATGACACTTGCTTCACTTGCGACAATTTGAAGGTTAGGGTTTTGTATAGCAAAAAACAGTCATCATGGAACTTTCGCTATACATCCATTTTGGCGAAGGTTTGGCATCTGAAACATTTACAGGTCGTAGATAACATCCCCCTGTACCTTTTTTCCAAATCACAGCCTCTAATTCATTGTACTTTGTGATTTATGATCAGTACAAGTTAGGGTTTCTGCCTCTTCCAAATCTCAGTCATAAACAGGTGACCTAAGAAAAAAGGTCACAACTTGGGCTAGGAAGCTCCAAATGAAATTTCAAAAAAAGTGACAGGTAGAGAATGGACTGTAATTTCACAGGTATGATTTGCAGAGGCCGAAGTTGAACCAGTGACACATGGCACACCATACAAGTTCGCTCTCTTGTTTTATCCCATAAACAGGTCACGTTGCGACACTTGGCATAACTCTCTCTCAGAGAATCCAATTGAGGTCAGACATGTGGGGTTGGAAATATGACAGGTCAAGATACCACAGAAAAAATATTCAGACCCCGTGGATTCGTAATTTCAGAGATGCACCAGAAACAATCAGGTGCATATTTCTGTCAAAACAGAATTGTTTTCTGAGCACCTTCATTCTTGACTTATCACTGCTGCGGGAATTTAGGGTTTCGGAGAAAGTTGAAATTTTTGGAATCAGAGTCCACGTCTGAATTATCCTCATCAAAATCAAAATTTAGAGACCAAGATCGAATTTTTTGGTTGGGAAGAAGGCTAGGCTTGATCAAACCCTAGTTCAGGATTTTGATCGGAAAAGTGGAAAATTAGGGTTTCTGCAAAAGTTGGAATTTTTTAAGTCTGTGACCACGATTGGAAGCTCCTCAGAAAAATCGAATTTTAGAGCTTTGGATCGAACCTTTTGATTGGGAAGAAGGGTGGGCTTTATCAAACCCTAGTTTGGGGTCCTGTCGAGTGGATCCAAAAATTTCAAAGGCAATTTTGAGGGGTCAAATTTTGCAGTTTTCAAAAGTGAAGTATACCAGCTTGATCAGCTCAGCAAGACACATATTTTCATCCATTTAGAAGCTTGAAATTCAAAATTTTAATTTTTAGTGTTTCTCTGACAAACCCTAATCCAACTCCAAATCCAGTCTCAGCAAATCAAAGTGAATTGGGTTAAAAGAAATCCTGACAGGTATGACTTGAGTAAATATAGGTATGTTTTGAAATCTGTTCATGATATATTATTGAGGTTAGTACAATTATGATCATGAATGCAAGTGAATGATAGAAGACATTCATTGATTAGGGTTATGACACTTATGATTGTACTAATTCACTTTTGGTATTGTATGAGGATGATGTTGTCTGCTAACAAGATACAGGTACATCAAGAAGGACAAATCAAGTTCTATGACCATGATGACATGAAGACAAAGACTCATCCATGATCTTTGAAGATCTACTTACGAGGTATGGATGAATTTGCTCTACTATGCTTCACCTATGAGATATGCAGGTTCTAGCACAAGGTCTCTAAATCATTGAAGAGAACAAAGAAGATATTGTTTGGATATGTTAAGACATAACCAAGCATGAGAATCCAGGTATGTTTTCCTATATCAGTTAGAATCCTACTTTTTGTTAGGATCTTAGGTAAGTATACCTATGTATGAAATGATCATGACCATACATAATGTTTTGATAGTATTGAGATTATACTAATGAATGTATGATTATGTATGAGATCATGAGGATGACACTAGTGCACACTTAATCATGCATAGTGGTACAGAATGAATAGAAGTTCAAAGGCATATAAGAGATCAAGCGGGAGGCAACCACTCAACATAAAAGATAAGTATTTGAGTTGTTATTTGAATCTCTGAAACAGTAAATGATATTGCTTGTATGCATATTTGTATTCCTAGAATATATCATGCATAGTGTGAGCATTCATATAGCATTGAACAGTATACTACTAATATGCATATGATGGGTAAGTTGGACAAACATTCCATTGTTGCTTGTCTAGAATAAAACCTCTTTGCTGACATGCTGAGAGTTGTGCACGCTCTTGATAGTATGTTCTGGCAGAGATGGAAGGCATCTAGATAGCCAATGTATGCATATAGGATATGGAAAAGTGTTGTGCCAAAGTATTGGTCAAGATAGTTGCATAACTATGTGAATCATATATGTATGCATTATAGGTTATCATGTCAACATGATTTGATGATTATGAAGTATTACTAATCATGTAATTAACTTTGATTTGTAGGAAAGATCATGTGCTATGATCTGCAAAAGAAGGATGATGAACACCGAACAAGTGATGGATGTTCAACAAGAAGACTTACAAATCAAACATAATATAGAAGGCTCATGGATACAAGATTCTCTTAGAAAGAGGAAGAGGATCATGACGAGATGTTTTCTCCAAGTGGCTAGATAAGACCATTCTCTTAATGGTATAATTGAATAAATCTTTGTACGGGTTCCCATGATCGATAGTCATTTGATGAGCTTAATGATCACCATGGGTGATGCGGATTTCAACCTTTGCTACAAGGTTGACGATGGTGTCCATATATAGATGGCATTCTTCTCTTAGATGGATGCAAGAAGGAACTCACCACAGAGTTCGAATAATCTTGAGACTCATATCAGTAGACCCATCTGACGAGAGATGGCATGGATAGATATGCAGAAGAACACTCAATGCAAAGTGTGAATGATGTTCAGTCACAGAGGGAGAGCTAATAGCCTCTTCACAAGCCTGGGCTTTACCAAAAGTAAAGCTGATCCTAACTTTTACCTTAAGGTTATGAATGATGAAGCTGTTATACTATTATTGTATGTGGATGATCTCTTTCTTATAGGGAATGAGAGACAGATCATGGAAATCAAGAAGAAGCTACATAATTTGAGATGAAAGATCTCGGACTGATGCATTACTTCCTAGGTCTGGAAGTATGGCAAGGCTCAAAAGGAATCTTTCTCAACTAGGGAAAGTGTGCTAAGAAATATTGAAAATATTTGATGTGTTGGAATGTAAAGCCATGGCCACTCCCATGGATTCCAATTTGAAGTTGTTAACTGATGACTCATCAGAGTTTGTGGATATGACTCTGTACAGACAGATTATTGGGTCATTGATGTATCTAACGAATACCAGGCCAGACATATGCTTTGCTATGAAACACCTTGAGACAGTATCTAGTGGAACCTAGGCATGTTCACCTAATAGCTGCAAAGCATGTGATGAGGTACCTAAAGGGTACGATAGACTTTTGGTCTATGTTATCTTGGAGATCATGACTTTAGACTGCATGGATACACAGATGTTGATTGGGCAAGAAATGTATCGGACAAGAAGAGCACATCGGGAGGATGTTATTGTCTGGGATCTGCCATTATCTCATGGTTTAGCAAGAAGTAGTCTAGTGTGGCTCTCAGCACAGCTAAAGCAGAATATATGGCTGCTTACTCTGCTAGTTGTGAAGTGGTATGGCTTCAGGATTGTTTGACTTAGAGATGGACCCCACTGTGATCTTGTGTGACAACCAGAGTTGTATAAAGATGACAGAGAATCCAATGTTCCATGATAAGTCAAAGCACATAGAGATCCGATATTTCTATATACAGGATATGGTGCTGAAAGGAGCTATCAAGCTTGAGTATGTGAGCACTGACGAACAAGTTGCTGATGTATTGACCAAACCTCTGGCTTGAGTAAAGTTTGAGTATTTTCGAGACAAGCTTGGTGTAGTTCAGAAGGACCCTCCTCGAAAGGGGGAGTGATATGGTCGATGATGAGGATACTGTATCGATGACGAGGATATTTGTATTGATGATGTGGATACTTGTATTGATGACGAGGATACTTGTATTGATGATGTGGATACTTGTATTGATGATGAGGATACTATATCAATGACGAGGATACTTGTATTGATGATGTGGATACTTGTATCGATGATGAGGATACATGTATTGATGATACCGATGATGAGGTCGATGAATGGTCCTTAGACTGGGTCTAAGTTGACAAGGGGATTGTATCATCCCCGTACTTTGGTCCTAGAATTGATCCATAGATAGATGTCTCCGAGAATGTGGGGATTGTATCATCCCTGGACTTCAGTACCCTAAATTGATCCATAGACATATGTCTTCGAGAAAGTAGTCCCTAGTGGATGAGAGGGATTGCATCATCCCTGGACTTCAGTCTCCTGAATTGATCCGTAGACATATGTCTCTGAGAAAGAAGTCCCTAGTGGACGAGAGGGATTACATCATCCTTGGACTTCGGTCCCCTAAATTGATCCGTAGACATATTTCTCCAAGAAAGAAGTCCCTAGTGGACGAGAGGGATTGCATAATCCCCGGACTTTGGTCCCTTGAATAGACCCATAGACATCTATCTCCAAAAATTGATGATAGGACTGCATCGTCCCTGAACGTTTAGTTCAAAATGTACGTGATAGGACTGCATCGTCCATAAACTTTTAGTTCAAAATGTATGTGATAGGAGTGCATCGTCCCTAAACATTTGGTTCAAAATGTACGTGATAAATCCTAGATTTGATCTAGGTCACATCCACTATGAAAAAGGACTAGCTCTGTGGTGGTAAATCCTAGATCTGATCTAGGTCACATCCAATATGAAAAAGGACTAGCACTGTGGTTGGGATTGCATCATCCCTAGACATGGATTTGTCTTAAACGGATCACGGATTGCATCGTCCCTAGACATGGATTTGTCTTAAACAGATCACGGACTGCATCATCCCTAGACATAGATTTGTCTTAAATGGATCATGGACTACATCGTACCTAGACATGGATTTGTCTTAAACGGATCATGGACTGCATCGTCCCTAGACATGGATTTGTCTTAAATGGATCACGGACTGCATCGTCCCTAGACATGGATTTGTCTTAAACGGATTACGGGCTGCATTGTCCCTAGACATGGATTTGTCTTAAATGGATCAAGGACTACATCATCCCTAGACATGGATTTGTCTTAAATGGATCAAAGACTGCATCGTCCCTAGACATGGATTTGTCTTAAAAGGATCAGGATTGATCATCCTGAAAGTAGATCTTGATTGCATCGTCCATAGACATGAGAGGTGTCTTAAAGTGAGAGGGATTGATCATCCTGTAATTGGATCATGTGTGTTGCAGATGATCCAGATGCTATAGATCGAGATGATCCAAATGTTGTATATAGAGATGATCCAGATGCTGTAGATCGAGATGATCTAGATGCTATAGATCGAGATGATCCAGATGATGTAGATCGAGATGATCCAGATGATGTAGATCGAGATGATCCATATGATGTTGATCATGATGATCTAGATGACGATGCTGTTGATCGTTATAGTCTAGATGACAATGCTACTAATCGTGATGACTATGATGTTAATCAGAGGATCCAGTTGATGATGTGATGTTGTTGATCGAGAGGATCCAGTTGATGCTATTATGATGATGATCAGTAGATCCAGATGATGAGGCTGTTGATCGGGAGATCCAGATGATGACGATGTTGTAGCTGATCAAGTGCTACAGAAGGTGAATACTCAATATTGATGATGCTGATACTCTAGTATTAAAGACCTGAAGATATTCCAGTAACTGGTTGAGTTACTGATGATGTTGAGAAAGATTCCAATGATTTATAGATGTATCATGTATGATGTTGATGACTCCTTACTCTTCCAGATGTTGTTATAATATCGTTCTCGTTAAGGAGGAGTGTTGAAATATTGTAACTTCTAAGAATATTATATTTGTACTTTATTATTCCAGAGATGTTTCATTCCTCCATGAAGACCTTATTGTATATCCATAGATGTTTTATTCCTCCATGGAGAATGTGGTAACTTGGGTTATTAGACTTCCCTAGTGGGGGTCGACCCTGTATGAGTCATGTGGGTTAAAGGGGTTATTAGATCACCCTAGTGGGGTCGGCCCTGCCACATTATGTTAAGAGATTAAGTTGGGGTCGACCTAGTTAGTGTAAAAGTCAAGTTGGAGTTGTGTATAAATAGAGGAGGTGTGTTCTTCATTTAACACACATTACACTCACTTGTGAATAGCGCATAGGTGAGGGAGAGATCTGCTATGGAGGAGAAGGAGCTCATTTCTAGGGTTTACATCTTTGTATTTGTTGATCATCTATATTGAGGAAGCTTTGCTAGGTTTTCTACCCCATGAGGGTTTCCCAGGATAAATCTGTGTCTCTTGTGTTTATGCTATGCTTGTTGTTCTTTCAGTGATCCTGTATATGCTATTGTTGTGAAATGAAATGCAATGCTGATATTTTCTATCTTAGCATATTGAATCTTAACAGCAAGTCTGGTAATGTGAGCACTAGGGCAGAGCAGAGGCGATGTTTCAACTCGACGAACGCCTCATGTTGAGATTCAAACCAAAAGAATTTCGCTTTCACCCCTCCCCTGGTGACTTGGATCAAGGGCCAAGTGATATGAGAGAATCCCAACACGAACCTGCGGTAGAAATTGGCAAGACCCAGAAAGCTACGGAGCTCTGTTAGAGTGGTAGGGGCTGGCCAATCCCAAATGACTTGGATCTTGGTCGGATCCACATGCACCCCTCGTTCATCAATAATGTATCCTAGATACTGAACCTGGGTCATGCAAAAAGTGCACTTCTCCAAATTGGCACACAACTTGTGTTGCCGCAGTGTTTAGAGGACTTGTCGGATGTGGTGGAGGTTCTCCTCCCACGTTTGGATGAATATCAGGATGTCATCCAAGTACACTACTACAAATGAGTTGGTGAGTAGCTGCATGATGTTTTCCATCATCCTCATGAAGGTTGCGGGAGCATTTGTCAACCCGAAAGGCATGACCAACCATTCGAAAAGGCCCTCCTTGGCTTTGAAGGCAGTCTTCCACACATCAGAGAGTTCGATTGGTACCTGGTGGTATCCGGACTTCAAGTCGATCTTACTGAAATATTCCCCCTCCCTGAGTTTGTCCAGAAGGTCATCAATCCGTGGGCTCTGATACCACTGATCCGAACTTAGGAAGGAACGCAATGGATTACAGAAATACACATAAACTAAGAGGTGCAGTAGAAATAAGACTTCATTTCATTAATATCACGTAACGAAAATATTCTTACAGACATAATGGAAATAAACTAGCTAGAGCGTTGGTAGCTATCTCTGAGAAGAGATGTGTCGGCTACCAGCCTTTGAACTCTCACCACAATGGGGCTCAAAGCCTCTCTATTATTGAGAAACAAAGGAAAAACCTAGACATCCAAAAACCTAACCGTAGGAGATGAAACCATGCTAAACTATGGGCCCCGTTGGGGTAAATTGGTACATCAATTTCCCGACGCCGTAACTTTGGCATACGATCTTTGTTTGACGCAAATGATACCTCGTTGGAAAGATTATCCAAGGACTACACTGAAAAACGCAAATGGTGACATTCGTCGAGCAAGATTCCCCAAAAAACGTGTTTTAGGGCCTCGAAACGGATCCGAAAGTTTAGGACCCGAAAAACTACTAAAAATAGTAAGTTGTGCTATAAATAAGGAAACTGAAAGAACAACGTTGGGGCCTCAAGTGGAATAGGCTAGTGGCCACCAATATCCACCTGGATCACTAATTTCTTTGGCTTCTTGTATTCATAAATGGTCATCCACATCAGGTGCAAGGACCATGCTCTGATACCACATGTAGGGTCCCTTTTTAATAATTTGCAAAAAATAGGAAAATTTGCCAATTTTGACCAATTCAACCCTTAGACTAGTCTTGACTCAACTGCTTCCAAACGGTTTCGAATTGGGTATGTATGAGTTTGGAAGTTATTCAAACATGCAAATGAGGTTGATGGATTCTTGGACACTCTTAAAACACTTCTTCAATATTCATTTATAATCAGGGAAAAATAGGGAACTTGACTAGTCAAATCGAGGTTCAAAACCCCCAAGGGTAGGGGAGAAAGATGGCTTCCCAAACACTGTAATACCTTCCCAAATTTAATAACAGAGACATGGTACTGATGAAGGAATTCAATGGTATCCCTAATGCATCATCGATTATTTTCTATAGGCCTCTTCAACTCCCATGAATCAAAGGTTTGCATACATGTCTTCACATAGGGGGAAATGATAGTAAAATTCACCACTTGTTATGAGATTCGCATTTTAGGTTCCAAGGACTTGTGAAATGTTAATGAAACTTATTTAGAACATTAATTACACTCCATACATCAGCAAAATCACAGATACTGACTAATACAAATTGAAATAAAGCCTCTTCAAGCTCCAACAACAAGATGTAGGGAAAATGGTACCATTTATGCATTGTTTAGTATTTTTACATAGTTCCACTTGGTATTTCAACCTGAGAGTCTTTTGAGCATTAAATACAGATTATATATATCAGAATAAAAATAAAGGGGTCCTCAAGAGCTATCCCAAAGAGATCATCACCTCACCAAGTGCACCTCTCCTCAAGGAGCAAGAATATGACAAGAAATGGAAGAATGGTTGTAGAAGCAAGTTGAAAGAGATGTGACCATGAGATTCCATGTAGCTTCAAAATGTAACAAAAGAATCCATTTTATCTCCAAATGAAAGGTCTGAATGTCCTCTCCAATTTCCAATTAGGATGGGAATCTTTCACCCTTGAAATTGGTGATAAGGCAAGTAGAATAGCACTCTACTAGCTATCCTCTCCAAATGCAAAATGTAAAATGATCAGAAGCTTCTCTCTTTATTTTTTATTTACTTTTATAAACTTCCTAACGATTCCTTAACTCGAATTCCATCCATGAGCTTCATTCCAACTCAATTTGGGAAGAGATTCCAAAGTATGCCACTTGTCCCTCCAATTATATCTTCCTCCTTCACTATATTCGAATAGGTGTCTCTTTTCCTACCCTAACTCCCTTGAGCACCATCTTGGAGGCTATTTTTAGCCCTGACATGTCATGTATGTCAGATTTCATCCATCAGGTCTGATGTTTTCATAAGTGTCATAGGCATCTTCATCATTGGTGTCATAGAAGCTAGGGAATCTAGCCCAAGTGTCCCACTAGCTCCAAAATGCCTCTTCTTCTTCCATGGGAGTTACTATTCCTCTACATTTCGAATTCATTGAGTCATGCCAAGTATTATTCCCTTCCAAATCCCCCACGAATAGTGGAATCCACCTTGGATTCGAATGGGTGAGAGTGGAATGCCATGTGGCATGGGGAATCTAGCTCTGTGTGGGTCCCACACCACCAATGTGTCTCCATGACCAAGTGCCATCTTATTTTCTCATCACAACTATTTATTTATCCCCTATTAATATATTTATGTCAAGCTAAAGTCCATTTGGGGTTTATTAGTCTCCTTATTCCAAATTTAATGTCTCCACCCCAACCTAGGAAACTAGTAGATTGGTGGAATTTTCTCTTCTTGAGATTTATTTGAATGGGACATTACAGCTTATTTTATCTTTTCTTGGTTTGGGGTAAGGTTGTTAGGGTTTTATTTTTAATTTCTTCAAATTTCCTTAAATTTATAAATTATAATTTTTCTCAACTTTATTTAATTCATCTTCTTAAGTTTTAATCACTCTTTTAAGTCATGTCCCCTAGTAAGATTTGTCCCTTATTTAACAAGTTGTCTCATAGCAATTTGGTGGTCCACATTATAAAATAAATATCACTTTAATCACATAAAGTGTTCCTTTGTCCATGATTCCTAGCATCAAACTTAGGCTCAAGCCCTCCCGACTTATTTCAAAAACATAATCAAGTCTTCTTGACTAATTTCAAAAACACAATCAAGCCTTTCTTACTTATTAAAATATAACCAAGTCCTCTAAATTATTTATTGTGGGTAAGGTCTTTGGACATTACATCCCACCACCCTTATAGTAACACCACCCTAGTGTTAAGCAATTGATTTTAACTTTAAAAAAAGAAAGGGTGGGATTCCTTCATAGCCTCTTCCCTTTCCCAATTATCCTATTTCAAGTTGAAGTGCTTCAATTGCACCTTCAGCTTAGAAATAAATCGGTTCCTGAGTCGAGTTTCTCTCTTATATAGTATACATTTTCTTTTTGGTAGGAAATATCCATTTGATTGCACCTGTAACAAATGCCAATCAATAATATGCTCAACATCATAAACATACTTTTTTCAAAAGAGATACATGGAATACATCATGAACTTTAATATGAGCAGGTAAGGCAAGTTGATAAGCCACAGGGCCTATCCTTGCTAATATTTCGAATAGACCACAGTATATGGGAGCCAGCTTTATGCACTTTCCCAACCTGAGAGTGCTTCTCTTTGATTTTACCTTTAGGTACACATGATCACTCACCTGATACTCTTTATCTATGCGGTGTTTATATGTGTAACTTTTATGTCGATCATGTGCTTCCTTTGAAGTTTTGTTTTACCTTTTTTACTAGTTGTTCTAGATATTTTAATAGATCTAGACACAACATCAACATATCCATTGGGTCATCCCATGTGATAGGTGTCTTGGACTTCCTACCATATAGTACTTCAAAAGGGGACTTAGGTAGAAGTTTGATACCGTTATTGTAAGAAAATCAGTGAAATATATATAGTCCTCCCAATGGGATGGATTTTGCATAACATACATTCTTAATAAGTCTTCAAGAATCTAGTTAGTTCATTATTCAAACCAGAAAACAGATTTTTCCATAAATTACCTATAAACTTAGAGTCTCTATCTCATACAATTTCCTTTGGGATTCCATGTAATATTAAAATTTATTTAAGAAATATATCATCTATATTAATAGCTTTATGAGTTGACTTAAATAGAATAAAGTGTGCATACTTTGGAATTTTATCCACGGCCACCATTGTTGAGTCATTTTGTTTCTTACTCTTAGGCAAGCCTATGATAAATTCCATGGTGATTACTTCCCATTTTCATTCTGGAACTAGTAGGGGGCGAAGTAAACCACTAGGATGTTGGTGTTCTGTTTTAATTAACTGACATTCATGACATCGTGCTATGAAATATGCAATGTATGTTTTCATTCTTGGCCATAAATAATGTTTCTTAATATTTGTTATGATTTTCTAGTACTTGGGATGCCCTGAATACGACTTCGTATGAAATTTTGTCATAATCTAATGTTTGATATTTGTTGTTTCGGGAATGTAGAGTCTATTTTTGGACCATAGAAACCCCTTATCATCAATTGTATATACCCATTGTTGCTTTCGAAGTCTATTTTTGTGCCATTTTTCGTTGATTTCTGCATAAAATTTATCATTTTCTAGTGTTATTCATATTTCTGTGTTTAAATCTGCTTCAATTTTACTTACATAAATTTCGTAAAGTAGGTGCACTCGCCTACTCAATGCATCTACAAATTTGTTTTACTTTCCCTTTCTATTTTTTATTTTAAATTCATACTCACTAATAAAGGCTAGCCAGCGTGCTTGTCGGGAATTTAATCAGGCTGTTCAAAAATGTATTTCAAGCTCATATTGTCATTTTTCAGTAGGAATCTCTTCCCTGTGAGATAATGCCTCCACATTCTTAGGGAATGTATAATAGTAGATAACTCTAAGTCATGAGTAGTGTAATTTCGTTCGTGCTCCTTAAGCTTCTATGATTCATATGCGATCACATGGTCATTTTGCAAGAGGACTCCTCCAAGCCCCTCTTTGCATGCATCCCTACAGACTACAAAGTCTCCATCTAGATATGCAATTTTCAATACAGGTGCATTAGTCAATTACTATTTAAGATTTTGAAAGTTGGCCTCACACTTGTCACTCCAAACAAACTTGTTTCATTCTTTTGTAAAGAAGTGATAGGATAAGCTATCCTAGAGAAGTTTTCAATAAACTTCTTGTAATAACCAGCTAATCTCATGAAAGATCTTATGTCAGAAACATTCGGAGGGGTAATAAAATCCATGATTTCCTTTATATTTTCCGGATCCACATCTATACCTTCCTCAGATATAATGTGCCCAAGATACCAAATTTCTCTCTTATAAAAATCACACTTAGAGAACTAAGCATATATATGATGTTCTCAGAAGATCTATAACACTATCCCAGAGTGCTCTTCATGTTCCTGTTAATTTTTCAAGTAGATCAAAATGTCATCAATGAAAACAAGGACAATGTTTTCCAACTATTGGATGAAAATACTATTCATCATGCACATGAAGGTTGCATGTGCATTGGCCAAGCCAAATGTCATCACTAAGATTTCGTAGTCGCCATATATAGTTGTGAAAGCAGTCTTACAAATGTCTTCTTCTTGGATTCTCACTTGGTGATATCTAGATCTTAAGTCAATCATGGAGAAGAATTTGGCTCCTCCAACTTGGTCAAACAGGTAATCAATCCTAAGCAACAGATATTTGTTCTTAATAGTCAATTGGTTAAGATCGTGATAGTCAATGCACATTCTCATAGTACCCTTCTTTTTTAGAAAGAAGATGGGTGCTCCACAAGGAGATACACTTGGTCTAATGTATCCTTTCTCAATCAAATCTTGTAGTTGAATCTTAAGTTCTACTAATTCAGGAGTATTCATTGGGTAGGGTGCTTTAGAAACAGGCACTACTCCTGGCACTAATTTTATGAAAAATTCTATATCTCTCTTAGGTGGCATCCTAGGTATTTCATCTAGAAACACATATCTAGATTCTGTTAAGATAGGAAGGTATTCAATTTTATGTTTTGTTTCCCCTTCACAATTCTGAATATTTACTGCGTAAAGCTTACAACCCTTCCTTACACTTATCTTAAGTTGTAAGGCTGAAATTTGTTGAACATAAGTTTTCCTATGTATACCTTGCACAAAACTGGAGTTCCCTACATCATCAATGCATGTAAAAGTATTTTCTAAAAAATTTAAAATTACATGGTGTTTCTCCAACCAATCCATTCCGATTAAGACATCATAGGAACCCAAGGGCAGAACATTTAAATTTGTTGTAGTTTCTACGCCATTTAAATTCAACAAAGTATCTTTTATCATCTCGGAAACTATTTTTTTTGTGTCTGTAACTAGTTGTACCAGCCAAGGCTTAACATGTTTATTTCTTTTTAAACCATAATTTTCTACGATTGCTAGAGAGATGTAACTACGACAAGCTCTAGGAACAATTAAAATAGAAACAAGATGTGTAGAAATTTTACCTTCTATTTCAATAATAGATGGTTGGTAATTTCCTTTATCATTCTCTAGAAATGCTATACAAATCCGACGAAATTTTTCCATATTACCAACTCAAGGATCTTCTTCTAAATTGTTTAGAACTTTTCCCAACACTTCACTGTTTGTAGAACTAATTTGTTCCCAGGGTATGTTGTTGGTCTATTTCCACTTTGGGATGGAATACTAGAGTGATATTCACTTTTACTTATTGTTTTAGTGTTATGACAACTTGTACCAGTTGGGAATTTGTTGTATTGATTCTAGTGTGTTGGTGGATTACAACCTTTCTTTCTTCGATTAGCAAAATTCCCTTTTAAGTTACGAGCTTTTTCTTTATACTCTGATATATTTTTGCTAAGTCATAACACATCCTAGCTTTGTAAAGTGCTTCATCCAATCTCGTAGGTGTGTCAAATTCTATCTTGTTTGCATAATGAATTGGCAGGAAACTCAAAAATATTTGGACTTTTATTTTCTCCTCTTTTATGTAGGGAACATAATGAAACAACTCTAGAAAAAATTATTGATTAACTCGTCCATAGTCATGAACCCCAATTTCATCTTAGGAAATTCTTTAATTTTATTTTCATGGAACCTTTCAGATAGGTACTTTTCCTTGAAAAGTCACTTAAACTCAAACCATTCAATTTTACTTTCCTTTATACCTTTAGTGAGTTTTAGATCCCTCCATCAACAAGAAACATTGCTTTTGAGATTATAAATTGCCAATTGATCCTTTAGCTCACTTGGATGTTTAGACATCTTAAGAAACCACTCTTCTTCTTTTTCACCAGAATCTGATTCACCATCAAATATTGGTGCATTAATATTGTTATACTCCCCATTTAAATTTGAATTGTGTGAGCATTTAGACTTTTTCCTATGATGGGTGGAGATGAAAAATTAGAGGAAGTAGTGCTATAACCTTGCCTTTTTGGCTCAGAAGAAGAATCATATTTGTACTGGTGGAAATCTAGTTCTTGACTCTGATTTCTTTCTTCATTATTTTTCCCTTTCACTATGTTACTGGAAGTGTGTGTTGGTTGTCATTTTATTTCAGTCAAATTTTGCAATGGGACCACATTTAAGTCTTGTTGTGCTTGCCTATCTTTCATGTTATCAAATTTTAAGCTTTGTAGTTCTTCTTTTATAATTTGGATAGTTTTTAACAATTCAGATGGTGTTACTGTTTTTTGTTCACCATTTAGACTAACCTAGATTTCTCCTTCATGTTGGGGTGTGTTCACATGACATTTCTAGATAGAATTTCTATTAGTGCTCATTATTACATTTTTAATTCTGATTCAATTGTCTTGGATTCCATATTTGATCTACTAACTCCTCTTGATTAGCCAAGGCTTCCCAAGCCCTTTCCAATTCAGCCTCATTTCTAGCTATGTTTAAAACTAATTTAAAAAGATTTCCGTAAACTGAATTATGTCTTCCTAAGTGGTTTGGAAGATTTGGTTGCACTTGTTCTGGCAGCTTCATCTATTTCGCTAATGTGCAAAACAAATTGTTTGTTAGTTAAATTTACAAAGTAAAAAACAAAAAATTAATTTCACTTGTGGACAAGCCCATAGGCCACAAGCTGTTGCAACTCTGCTATGATACCATTTGTAACGACTCTAAAATACCATATATAAAAAAAATATTTTCGAATTAATAATGAAGTTATTACTCAACTTCTACCTTGTCATGGTCACTGATAGGTGAAATAAACTTTGCTCTTTTGTGAAACTCTTCTTTAATAATAATTCAATAATAAGTTTACATTTTAAGATCAAGGATTTTCTTATTCTTTTTCGGAGTCCTAGCTTGTACAGATTGTCCATATAACCATCCAATAAAGATCATCTCCTATTGAAACAATTATATTGTAATTACAATTCCTTCATAAATATAAATAACAGTATATTTAATTAGACTTATATTACCATTAATATGATTTCCATTTATTATTGAACCTTCTAATTTATTACTCTTAAGTATCAATGAAGGCTTAATAAATATAATGTTTAATATAAAAACATTATAAACAATGTAACCATTCATATTCATTATTATTAAACATCGAATTTAATTAAAATTCTTTGATTTATATTCCTACCATGATCACCCGACCAACCCTATCGGGCATGGCTACCCTAACCACAACATATCATATATATATATAAATAGTGATTTGGCCATTGTGACCCATACGATGTTAAATTTTAGCATAGATAACCCTTCACCTTCAAATCATAACATGTTATAAAAATATATTATAAATTCCATGCTTATAAGTCCTTTTTTTTAATGGCGTAGACCTTCATCGTGACTTACCCAAATTCAAGTTAGCATGGATATGATTGTTTCATCATAGGGTTATGTTTACAAAGTTCATATGGAGGTTAAGCCTTACAAGGCTGCGTGGCTTACCTAGCACGTACGTTACTGGTCATGCAATTGGCCTACTTGGACTCGACAATAAAGCACACTACGATGATTGGTGAAACGTGTAAAGGGGTTTTCAACCTCCGAATTAAACGTAGGGGTTTCATATATGTTGTTGAGGGGATTTCTGCTCTATGAGGGTTTTGAAACCAAGCTCCACCTCCTATCAAGTCTGGTTTGTTTCAGCCTTTTTCTCCGACTCTTGCCAACCTCTTTGTGACAGGGAGTTACTTATCAACAGTGTTATCACCATTTTAGATGATGATTGTAGTGTTGTACTGGAATTTGAATATGGCTTTTTCCATATACTCGAGGTAACTTTTCTTTCTGGCATTTAAGTTTATACGACATTGTATAGATACATTCCTTCACTACATTATGTTTATAATTACATCGATAGGTGTTTAGATATTATATGAGATTTTGGACTTCCTTGAGTGGATCAACAAGATTAACCTCAGTGTAACAAGTGTAAAGTGAGGATTCATTTCATGGCCGTCGTATCTTGTTATGCTCAAATGCATCTTGATTAAGATTTAAATAAGCTTTTAAGTGGTGGTTAAGAAAAGGGGTATGTTTATTAAATATTATTTGTTTTTATGTTTAAAAAAAGGGGTATGTTTATGTTTGTATGGTTAAGAAAAGGGGTATTGTTTAAATAGTACTAGGCATAAAATCAATGTTAGATTTGCTATCTTGGAATATGCACCAAAGCATTTGATTGTTTCAAATTCTACTAAAGGGAACCTTGGTTGTCCAGGATATGACATAATAGCTAAATATCTCAATTTTAGAGGCCCTAACTAATGTGTTTTTACTAAGCCATACTTGAATGTTTGCATTGTACAAGAATCTATATCTTTGTTATTTAACCCTGCCTTATAAGCATGCATGATTTCTCCTTTTCACATCAATATAAAAAATGCTCTCATCTAAAAGAACAAACATTTCCCTATCAAATGGTTGGAAAATCAACAAACCCTAAGCACAAAAATATATAACTAATAGATATTAGACTAAGTTGAAAATTGTTATTAGTTTCCATGCTTACAAATTGACAAAATAAATAAAGGATAAGTCAACTTTATGGAAATTCATAGATTAGAGTTGTACTAAAACTAGAAACATGATAGATTGGCCCATTGCCACTCTTTACTGAGGCTATTAATATGTTAATGTATTTTTGGGAAGGAAAAAGCAAGCTCTAAGGAAAGGATTAATGAAAAAAACAAATACTTATAAACTTTTTATCATCTCCTGAATGGATATACATAACAATGGCCATAAAATTTGAAATCAAATAGCTTTTCAAACCTTGAAAACCTTACTTTCCTTCAATTGAACATGAAGAGGAGATAGGATGGGAATTACTCGAAAAAGGAAGAGAGATCAATATAAAAAGTAACAGGTTAACATAGGATAATTCATAAATGAGTGATAATCCAGGATTTCAATCAATGGAAACACACAAATTTGCAATCAAAATAAGAATAGATTCATCCCCAAGAACACAACCTTTTACACATCCAATCCATTGAACAAACTCATCCCCTTCATAATTAGTCTTACAAGCACATCTCACAGTTTTTCTTAAAGCTACCCCTATTCACAGATCGCATCGAGGCCACAATGAATGTCATCACAAGTAGGAAGAATACCCTGCTCTATATTTATCCTATACACTACATCTAAATTGGTCAACGAGTACGTGAGTTCCCAACTAATGAAACTAATTTGGGAGTGTAAATGGGAGAATTAAACAAATTCATCGTCTCCAATGTGGAATATTGTCGCATTTAAAAGAGGATAGCAGCATGTATTGTCAAACATGCACTATTCATTGCGGCTTTACGTAGGAATATTGCACTTTAGCAGACAATGTGTTCTTACAATAAAAAATGACTTCATTGAAACCTTGGAAAAGAGCAAGAAAACACATGTACAATTTTCCATAGCACTATAAAGCTAAAGAGAAGAAATAAAACAAAACAAAAACACACATGAATCTCCCTAAATTGCGGGAATGACGAGTGGTCTAAGAAACCATAACCCAAGGGTATCTAATTCATCAAAATCACCCAAGGATCGCACTCATCCTCGACTACACCAACCCTTAGCACGGTTGTATTTTTTGAGTGTCTCCTCCCACTACTGTTGAATTTCAAACCATGGGTTGCCTAACAAACATAACTCCTCGAATACCAACCATGCTAGTGAGACTTGACTATACTGAATAAAAATTATTAACAACATAGAAAATGAATGTTTCATAAAATTACAAAAAAAAATTGAAAAATATAAATAATTTTTTTTTTATATATAAATAAAAACAAAACCAAGAAATTATATAAATAATAATTATGAATAAAAATTTATTTATATTTCTATATGAATAAGAATTGTTATGATTGAAGAAAATATATATATCTATAAAAATTATGGTTGTATATGAATACAAATTGCGAATAATTAACCACATTATAATGTGGGACAAAATTGTGAAAGCGTCTAATAATAATAATAATAAAACCAAAAATATAAATACAATATAAATTAGAATTAAAATATTGGGAAGATGAAGAATGGTTAGCCATTGTCAAACATGGTCAACCTTTAAAAAAGTAGCTTGACATAATCATTCATGCTCGAGAATGCTCAACCATGTTCAACCATAAACAAACTTATTCCACCACTAAAATAATTAGTTAACTATAATTAACCATGGTCAACAATAATCTACTAAAATTTTCTCTTCTCTTGATGTTGTATGAAATCCTTTGGCAAAAGCTTGTAGTTGGTATTTTGAGTGTCTTAGGTCAACTCAAATCCGATTACAATTCAAAACTAAGATATTTTGTGATTTGTTATTTGATTGTTTTTCCTTTAATCTAGAGAATGCGTTTGGAGATAGTATTTAATGCTTAAAGTTCAGTGTTCAAGTATAATAGTTTTTTTGTTTGGCTTGAATCTCTTTAACTTGCGAGAGTGGCCTATGGTCTGAGAAACCACGACTTGGGGGCATTTAAGCCATCAAAATCACTCGAGGATCGCACCCGGCTTTGATTGCACCAACCTCAACTTGACAGGGTTTTTGAAAGTCACCTTCCAACTAAGTCACCCCTAAGGGGAATTGAACTCGGGTCGCTTTGCTGATGAGACCCACACCTTAACCGAGTGAGCTAGCCGGAATTGACTATTCAAGTATCATAGTTACTAATTTCAACATGTCGTATTTCAAAATGGGAAGTTGTTAGAATTTTTCTTTTTGAAAAAAAATTATTCACTGAATGAGTTTGGAGATAGTATTCAATATATAAAATTCAGTGTTCATGTATAATAGTTTGGAGTAGTCTATGTATTGTACGTTTTGGACTTTTAAGTGGTTTTTGGTCAAAAACCAGTAATTTTTTTTTATAAAATCCAAATTTTGAAGAGTGTTTTTGAATACATAAATTGATTCAGCACCTTCAAATATTCTTATGAAAGTTAGATTATACAATTTTTACAACTAATATATACGACTAAGATTTTTGAAGATTTTCAACATTGATCTGAACAAAAAAAACTAGAAATATACAAAATAAAAAAATAAATAAAAAAAATAAAAATAAAAAGATAAAAAGGGTAAATACTTACACTACTCCTACTAGTTTAGTGATTTCAACATAACGTCTTTTAAATTAGGTAGAAATTGGAAACCAACATTTGTTAAACATTTCTGGGTTTAAAAAATCTTGGAGAAATTGGAGAGGAAGCTAAGCCCGAAGGAGCTACAAGTTAATAAATTGCCAAGGAAACTAAGCCGAGAGGAGCTAAAAGTTAATAGTTGTTTTTTTATGTGTAAATACAAATGAATAACGTATACAATCGAAATACAAATAAAGCTTTCGTCAAACTTCTCACTTGTAATCTTTTTGTAATGATTATTTTCTTAATCAACGATTCACACATTAAGTTTAACCTAGTCTACTTTCAAAATTTTATTCAACTTATCTTTCAAATACATGACTCGGTCTTCCATGTGCTGTTGTGTTATTTCACATAAAAAATAACGAAGAATATGCAACGGAGGATAATCAATATTATATTATTAATAATTTTTAATTTTATTTTTATTAATATATAAATATAGATATTTTTATTTTATTAATTATTATAAAGATGAATAAAACCTATAAGCATAAATTTAAATAAATATTATCTAAACATTTGAAAAAAATAATTAACTCGTTTTATTTGTGCGCTATATTGTTATCATTCTTTTATCATTTCATCTTCTTACTTTATATCATTATCATTAATAATGTGAAAACATTATCGTTTTTAAATGTTTAAGTTCTTACCATTTATTATTAGTTATTTGAAAATACTATCACATTATTTTCTTACTTTTTATTATTAATAATGTGAAAACAATATCTTTTAAATGTTTTAAGTTCTTACTATTCATTATTAATTATTTGAAGACATTATCATATTCATTTTCTTAATTTTTATTAATAATAATGTGAAAATATTGTCTTATAAGTGTTCCCTTTCTTGTAACTCTTTATTATTAATAGTTTGAAGATATTATCGTTTAGATATTCCAAATTTAATAAAAATATATCACTAGTTTAATAATTAATAATTTCAAAATATTATTTTTTAAATTATCAAATTTAATAAAAATATATCACTAGTTTAATAATTAATAATTTCAAAGTATTATTTTTTAAATAATCAAATTTAAATAAAAATATATTATTAATAATTAATAATTTCAAAGTATTATCTTTAAATGATCAAATTTTAATAAAAATATATCATTAGAACAATAATAAACAACAATGTCATAAAGTTTATATAATGATTTTTGTAAATTTTATATTAATTATTATAAAAAATAATAAAAATAAAATACATATCTAAATAAATGAAATTAAAAATAATAATGAAATTATATTATTAAAATAATCCTAAATCTAATATGTATATAAAACTTCAAAAAAATTTATTAATTATTACATTCTCATTATTTCATTTTCTTATCAACTATATATGCTTTATATTGTAATTATTTCAATTTCTTACTTTTATTATTAATAATTTAAAAATATTGTCCTTTAAATATTTGAAGTTTATTAAAATATATTATTAAAACAATAATAAACTAAATATAAATAAATATTATATAGGGACATTAATCATCGTCATCATCATATATGTATGTGTTATTTATTAAAATAATAATAAACTAAATATAAATAAATATTATATAAGAACATTAATCATCATCATCATCATATATACGTGTATGTGTTATTTTTTATAAAAAAAATTATTTAATTATTTATGACAAAAAATATATATATGTCAATATGACATCATTGTTAGGTCATTCAAGAATAAAGTTAGGAATGAGATTTATGCATGCACAACCATGGTTAACCATACTAAACCATTGTTAAATAAACTCAACCAAATTAAAACATAATAAATCAATCTTAACTTATTAACTATAGTAAGTTATCAATCTTAACTTGCTCCTTCATTATACTCTCTGTTGTGCAGAGTTCTTGCAGTTTCTCCTCAATTTCCTCAAAAAATGCCAGTGCCTCTTCTTGCATTGGTTGCAACTTTGACGAAGTTTCAGCTTCCTTCACCCTTAGTGCTTTCAGCTCCTTTTGAATCTATTTCGTCTCTGCAAACTTCTAGATCCTTTTCCTTTGCGGAAAATCCTTCATGGTTGTGTTTACAGAATCAAGGTCCTTCTGCCTTTGCTGAACTTCATCCTGAATTTTCTGTAATTCGGGATCCTCTTGCAGTATAGCCCATACCTTGTTGACTTCTTCCAGTAGGTCCTGACATCTCGCCACTTCTGCGGAGATGTTTTTTGTTGATGCCTTCAGTTCTTCGGCTCTTGCTTCTTTCACATCTGGCAGAGTTCCAAGTTGTTGCCGAAACTCTAAGTCAACAATCTTCTCCTTGTAGCCAATCTCCATATCCTCCATCTTTGCTTTGAGATTGTCCACAGCAGTACCAATCTTTAAGATGGTTGCTTCTACTTCAGGCTCTTCTGTGCAGTATAGGATCTTCACGCAAACTTCAATGATGGCTTTCTTCAACTTCTTATGCTTCTCTTGCGCATATGCGAGCTCATTTGTCCTTAGTGTGCATTCATTCTTCAGCTCCTAGTAGATATCCTCCAGCTTCAAATGTTGGTTATAAGAGACCATGTCACTATCTCTGATCTCTTCCACAACCTTTAAATGCAGGTTATGAAGTTCTTCGATGGGAAACATTCCCACATTTAGTTCCATATGTGTGAGCTGCTTCGCACCATTAATAAGCTCATCATTCGGGAATATTACATTCACTGGCTCTATGCAGACTAGCCAAGGTATCATCGTCAAAGCAGGAGATTTTATCTTCCTTTGGCTTGACTCGCCTGTTCTGTCTTCAGAATCTGATTCCCTTACTAAGTCTCGTTAGACTTGTTCCACTCTTGCTACCATACTCTTCAGTTCTATGAGGCTCTCTATTATTCTTGCTTATTGTCCTTCAATACGAGTGTCTCTTCAATATGCTTATTGACTTAGGCTATGATGCAGTCATAATCATCCTCATGCAACTATGCATCGAGCGGAGTTTTATTTTCCTTTTGTTTCTTCCTTTGCACTCCTTCCAACACGACTGTGTCAGGATTCTTCCTTTTCTCTCCTCCTGGCAAATCAACAGTTTGTTGTTGTTCTTATTCTGGATCTTGGCCCTAATTTTGAGTACTTTTTGGCTCATCCTCTGCGTTCTGCGTATTTTCGGCTGCACTTTCCTATGATGTAGTGATGAGCATCTCTAGCACATCGATATTCCACTCAAGCGGCTAATATTCCATGATGAGATCGATTTTTTGCGCATCCAGTTGATATATCCCTTCAAACCATTCAAGATTATTTAGTTGTGCTCTCGATTGAATGTAAATGAAATGAAGTTTGGATTTGAATGTCATCCTGCGGATATACACAGTTGTTATTTATTTGGTAATACGCGTAGTGCGCTGTATAAATTCACATAACTGTTCATAATACGTAAACAATTGTATTTTATTTATCCTTTTCCTATCCGGATTCAATTTTTCTCACATGTTTGCAAACCTGGTTCCTCGGTAATCTCTAACGAATACTAGTACATTCTATGATACTTAGGCTCTTTCCATCCTACGAATGCAATCAAAACTAACAACCAACTATAATGGAACGGATGTACACCATCTTGTGTATCTCTAACGTCATCTAGAAACTCGTTGAGTAGATAACTTGCCTAGTTATACTAGAGTCCATCCTTGGCCTTCGCATCTAAGGAAATTGTAGTGGTCGGTACCTTGTTCGGTCTACATTTCCTTTGGATTCTTCCTACGAGCAATTGAACTCTGAACCACATACGTTGATCCTTGATTCCAGCTGTTGTATATCCACGGTTTCCCTTGAGAAAACCAAATTCGCTCTTCATTATCTTGGCAACCTCTTTGTCCTCATTCTTGCCTACGAACTCATATGCGGGATCAACACCTCTCTTGCTCAAGTGCATGTTTCAGTAGACGAGATCTATGTTGATGTCGATCGTGCGATCTAACCACAAGTATCCCTGGTGTGTACATGGAAGTAGTGTGTGCACAACCACTGTGAACTCTGGGATCCTATCAAAGTGCAAAATGTGCAGCAATTTCAACAACCCTGATGGCTGCAATGGTGCAATCCATTCTTGCGCTTGAATCGTTGTTTGTTTGATGGCTTCATCATGTTTCAAACACATGTACTGGTCCGGTTGAAATTGAGGGTACTTTGTTTCCTACAGCAAGTCATGATCCGAGAACTTGCACTCTGGAATCTTACGAAGCAAATTCTCCTTTTTGCACACATGGCTCGATATGGGCGGCAGCAGAATCTCATACTGCGGATACTTTGTGAGAAACACCACTAGCGCATTATCTCTTCTTGGAGGGATGTATTCTAGTATAAGCAAAATGGGTTTGTCATGAGGTTGTTCTGCTGCAAATGGCTTTGAAATACCTGCGACCTTCAGCTTCTCTTGCTCAATGGCCTTCTGCTTATATTTCTGCTTCGGCTCTTGTACATTTTGCGGTGAACTTCTAGATGTTCCACCTTTCTCTGGGAATACTTTCTTCATTGGTGTCTTCATGACTCCTTCCAAAGTAGAATGTCAGAATTCTCTTATTATTTATTCTAGGGTCGATTTCCAAGACATACACTGTCGCATTACTCTTTCTCTTGTCTGGTAAAAACTCAGAAATTACAGGCAGTAAAAATGAAAATTCGTGGTAAAACCAGTAACTATGCGATCTTTACTATTTATAAGCACAACGACACTAAGGCTCGCCCAAAAATGGATAACTTAGCATTAAATGCCATTTCCATTGGCCAAATATTTCTTAGATATTGGTTCTTTCCCTTCATTTAATGTGTCTTCAACAGACGAATATGCCTTAAAAGCGGAAACATCCGATTCTCAAAAGTAGTGTATAACAGCTACTTTTCGACCAAAAACTGTAATGGCTAGTTTTCTTTTACTTCGCTGACGGTTAGGTGAATCGTGAGGTTCAATGCGCATTTCCCTTTTCTCCACTTGACATTCACAACGTGACTCCCTTCTTGTACTTTGCAGCTTATCTTCCTATGTGTGCTTCGCAGCACATCTTCTCATATTGTGAAACTGCGCATTTTAACAAAACTGTGTGTAGACTCTGCCCTTTGTTTTAGTGTCTAATTTCAACTGCACTTGACAACTAAAAATTTCTTGCATTGCTTAACTGATACCTAGAGGAGTAGGGCCATCTCTGTAAGGATTTAGTCTACTCCCATTAACAAGTCCTTGTAAGTTTTCTCCAAGTAATGTGGCTAGCTAAACTGCACCACCATTAGTAACATTTTTGCAATGTATAGTCCTAACCAGTTCATTTTGAATTTTCCAGGAAACTTCATGAATTTGCTATCATATAGGAAGACAAGGTATCCTACTTGGATGAATTTACTCTTGATGTGTATATCATGCCTGTTGGAATATTCACACCATCATTTTTTTATTTTGCATGCCTGCATGCAAATCTGCATGCCACTGCATACATCCAGTCATCATCATGGTGGTCTCCCAGCACCTAGAGCTTGCTTCTAGCTCTCCAGAGCCTATCTTTGCCTACATGCCACTACATGCATCCAGTCATCATCATGGTGGTCTCCCAGCACCTAGAGCCTGCTTCTATCTCTCCAGAGCCTGTCTACATCCCCCAATTGGCCTCCAACCTACCTAATGCGCCCTCCTTGACTTCTCTGCATGGAAATTGCACCTTTCACACCTACCACAACCAGTTTGGGTGCCTTTTCTCACCTACCACTAGTTATCACTCAGTTAGGGCGCCTTATCTCACCTACCGGGAGTTATCATTCAGTGAGTGCATTGATTGAGTAGTTCTTCCACTGATTGCTCATGCTAACTGCTTGTAGCTTCTAGTTAGCTAGTTCTGGAGTTCCACTTGACTATTTGATAGCCTCATGTGCCCCCCTTGGAATCTCCATTCCTTGATTTATGCCTAGATGGTTATGTTAGACTCAGTTAGACACACTTGACTGACTATTACCATTTATGACTGATATTATTGACTGGATGATGTCTTCATTGTTATCCAAGCTAGACTTTGAGTTAGACAGCCTCATGCACCCACCTTGGAATCTCCATTCCCTAATTTATGGATAGATGGTTATGTTAGACTCAGTTGGTCACACTTGACTGACTCTTACCAATTGTGACTGATACTACCAACTGGATGATGTCTCCATAGTTATTCATGCTAGACTTTGAGCTCATATTCGAATGCCCTAATTGGCTAATTCGAATCCTATATGATGCCTCATCATTGATTATTGTACTACATTCTCTACATTCATTATTCATTATATGATATTAACATTTTCCATTATTCTGTGTTTATGAGTGATTATTGAATGCATGCTTCTTCTTCTTTGCAAATAATCTTGAGAGTTAGATTGTGAGTTTGTTACAGTTGCTAGATCCCATGTTTCCACAACAAATCCTAGTGCTAGTACTTGAATTCATTGGAGAAATCCAGTGAGGTCTAGCGAGGTGTGAAGGACTTGGTCTATGTGCTTAGTGTTCAAAAGGTAGTGTTCAGTCAAAGTGTAGCATTCTCCATTAGCAAAAAATGTTCTTGTTTTGCAGGTTTCGAAGTTTTATGCAGTTGCAGCAGTTACAGCAGTAGATTTGGAATTGAACAACTTCTTCTATGTATCTGGAAGGAGTTCCTTCTCTCACTCCATTCAACTATGATGAGTGGAAACCAAAGATGACATCATATCTGGAGAGACTTGGTCTTTTTGATGTGTGTACTGGTATTAAGAGAGACTTTTCTTCCTACCAAGAGAAAGAAGATTGCTTGATGATTGTGAAAGATCCTTAGGAAATATATCTGTTACTTTGTTTTCCAATTTGGAATACCTCATTGATTTTGATGAACATCCAAGTGATCTATGGACTAGATTGGACAGATTATTTGGAAGTTAGGAGAAAGAGGTTGATGCTATCCATGTGGAAAGCAAGCCCAGTGATACTTCCTATAGTGCTCTCTCTATTCATGACTCGGCCTCCATCATCTCCCATGATGAAGTTGTTCAAGATTAAGTTGAAGTAAAACACATGGTTTCAATTGTTTCATCTTCTGATTTGATTTCTGAGCAAAAGATGTCAGTTACTACTCTAGAAGTTGAAGAGATCTCTAAAATCTCTACTTCCCATGAGCTTGTTGGTGTGTGAAATAATGACCTATTGAGCATCTTGGAAGATTTGGGAGGCAATGCATTTTCCCTCCTTGATCAAAATCTTTCTATGGACTTGTATTTGGTAATTGGAACATGTTTTCAGAACTTCATCGAAGATAGAAGACTCTATCATTCGCTTGGATTCAAGTCTCATGCATATCCTTGTGATTTTGGTTTTGATCTCACCACTTTTGGTTCAAATAAGATCATAAGAAACCATCCTCAAAATCTTGGATCTGATTTGAAGTTCAATCCATCACCATTATATGGTTCATTTGGTTCTGATCTCACCCCTGCTGGTTCAAAGGAGATATCAAAGAACTACATACACTTTCATAGAGTTGATGCACATGTTGATGTGCAAGATGATGACCTACTGAGTATTTTGAAGGAAAAATCAGATTTGGAAGGTAATGCATTCGCTCTCCCTCATCATATGCTTTCTTTGGATTCCTATTTGTTCATTGGCACATGCTCTCAGAGTTTCACTAGCGATGGAAGACTGTATCATTCGCTTGGGTTCATGACTCATGCACCTTTCTGTGATTTTGGTTTTGATTCACCCCTGTTGATTCAAAGAAGATCATGAGAAACCATCTTCCAAGTCTTAGGTCTGATTTGGTTGCATCCATTGTTGGAGAACTCAAGCACATGTTTTTGGAGCATGATTCATTTCCTCCCAAGAGGAAGATAACTATTTTTGAGAGAATGCTAGATCCAGATCCACAAGAACCTAAATATGTAGCACCTATTGGTTCATGGGCCACCATCACTGTTGCATCCACTAGTGATCTTGTTGAAGATTCACCATCATCATGTCATAGTTTCTTTGGTTATGATCTCACCTGTGTTGGTTCAAAGGAGATATCAAGGAACTATCTACACATTCATGGTTTTGATTCTACCTCGGTTGGTTCGAATCACATGCTTCATGATGATCTTCATATTATGATTTTGCGGCATGATCCACTTCTTCCAAAAATGAAGATACCTCCTCCTTTGATTGATGATAAAGAGAGCGAAGCATCATCACATGCGATTTCAGATTCAGAGTTTGGATATGATGATGAGCCCATTGTAGATGCATCTTCACATGATATTTCAGATTCAGAATCTAAAGATGGAGATGATGATGGGAGAATGCTAGACCCAGATCCACAAGAACCAGAAGGTCTAGCAACTAATGATGAAGATGAGTGAATGGGAGAACCAGATCCACAAGAACCTAATGATATCTCACCTGATATTCCTCCTCTTCCTCGATGGGAAACCACTACTCTCCAATCTGCTGGTGATTTGGTTGGTGATCCACATGATCATCAAAGAACTAGATCATATTTTCAGAATGGAAGGTTTCATCCTTCTCACATTACGGATCCATTTCTGATCGATCAATCCTTCTTCAGAAAATGACACTTACCTCTTTCAGGGGTGAGAGATGATATGTTTCATTAGCATCCTTCAGTCTATTTTGAGGGAGGGATTTCTTCCCACTAGGTTTTCCCTCTTTCCTCACTTAGTTTATTTAGATTGATTGTAGGGGGTGACCGTTGGTCTTAGTCACCAGGTCCTTATTTTTCAGATTTCAATTATTACCTCATAATATAGCTTGTGGGGGGGTGTTGGAATATTCACACCATCATTTTTGTATTTTGCATGCCAACATGCAAATCTGCCTGCTTTGCATGCCACTGCATACATCCAGCCATCATCATGGTGGTCTCCCAACACCTAGAGCTTGCTTCTAGCTCTCCAGAGCCCGTATTTGCCTGCATGCATCCAGTCATCATCATGGTGATCTCCCAGCACCTAGACCCTGCTTCTAGTTGTCCAGAGCCTATCTACAGCCCCCAATTGGCCTCCTACCTACCTAATGCACTCTCCTTGACTTCTCTACATGGAAAGTGTGCATTTCCCACCCACCATAGCCAGTTTGGGCACCTTTGCTCACCTACCACCAATTATCACTCAATTAGGGTGCCTTATCTCACCTACAGGGAGTTATCATTCAATTAGTGCATTGATTGAATAGTTATTCCACTGATTGCTCATGCTAACTGCTTGTAGCTTCTAGTTAGCTAGTTCTTGATTTCCACTTGACTATTTGACAGCCTCATGCGCCCCCCTTGGAGTCTCCATTCCTTGATTTATTCCTAGATGGTTATGTTAGACTCAGTTAGACACACTTGACTGACTATTACCATTTATGACTGATACTATTGATGGATGATGTCTCCATTGCTATCCAAGCTAGAATTTGAGTTAGACAGCCTCATGCACCCACCTTGGATTCTGCATTCCCTGATTTATGGCTAGATGGTTCTGTTAGACTCAGTTGGTCACACTTGACTGAATCCTACCGGTTGTGACTGATACTACCGACTGGATGATGTCTCCATAGTTATTCATGCTAGAATTTGAGCTCAGATTCGAATGCCCTACTTGGCTAATTCGAATCCTATATGATGCCTCATCATTGATTATTGTACTACATTCTCTACATTCATTATTCATTGTATGATATTGACACTGTCCATTATTCTGTGTTTATGAGTGATTATTGAATGCATGCTTCTTCTTCTTTGCAAATAATATTGAGAGTTAGATTGTGAGTTTGTTACAGTAGCTAGATCCCTACAGATTATCACAATGCCATACCTTTTCTCTATCTTTCTGCACTTCTTGGTGAAAAACTGCAATGAGTCGATCTTCCTCCAATCCAACCAACTGTAATAGTCTTTCATACATTGTCTGATCATCATCCATATCTGTGAATGCTGCAATTCTCAACCTTGGTATTATGTATTCCATGGGCATGACAGCTTCCTGTCCATATGCTAATATGAAAGGTGTGTGACCTGTCAACTTCTTAAAAGTTGTTCTATATGCCCATAATATTGTTGGTATTCTAAGATCCCAATCATCCCTGTTTGTATTGAATACCTTGGTCAATGCATTCTCCAATACTTTATTAAATGCTTCTACAGTTCCATTAGCTCGTGGATGATATGGTGTGCTCTTCTGATGGTAGATCTGAAATTATTCTGTTAGGGATTCAATAGTTTTGTTTAGTAAATGGGTTCCCTAATCGCTCATTATAATATTTGGATATCCACCTTGTCAAAATTTTCTCAAAAATGAACTGCGCAGCAGTAACTGCGCTACTGTTGACCAAATCGTGACCTCATAGTCGACAGGGGTCCACCAAATGTCGACACATACCGCAATCTCCTTGGGCACCAGCCTGGGCAAGTTTGAGCCCACCCAAAAACACCTGCAGAGCGGATGAGGTCTCACCCGAGGCATCCAGGAAGAGCAAACGAAACCATGTTTCCGCCGAGGAAGGAGGCGAGTTGCGGTAGTATGATACTAACAACAATTCTAAATATTCATCATGAAGTTATAGCACATCACTTTAATCACAGCATTCAACATTACAATAGACAGAGTTCACACATCACTTTAATCACAACATTACAATAGACAGATATCTATAACATATTATTGCGGCATTCACATCATAGCGACAGAAACTGATAATGGCATTAAGAAAAGGCAATAACATAAGTATTGAGCAACATTACATGCAGATTGCACCAAATCATCATCCTTATATTACCGTGGCAAACCAAAAGCAGTACATAAATCTCTGCACAACTCCCGCATTATCTTCGCATACAGTTCTATCTTCTCTCCATCATTCCCCTCTTCCCACACTTACAATTCTCATCTATTTATAGGCTTCCACCAATTACAATACTTGTCCACTTTCCTAACCAACACTTATGGACAATCGACTAACTGATTTGGTCTAATGACCCAAAAACCCACCTACCGCGGTACAATTGACTCGATATTACAAATTACATGACCCAAAAACCGCCAACTGCGGTATACTTGACTCACTATTACAAAACACACGGTCCAAGTGACCCAAAACCCACCAACTGCGGTATCCTTTGGCACAACATGCCCCTTTCGTGCTTTCATCCAATGTGTTGCGGCGTCAGCAGTACCACGATCTTACCTCATCAAACCGCCTACCAACAGGCCCTCAACACAATCTTGTGGCTTGCCCTCGAGCCACGTTAACTGCTGGACAGAGTACAAGTCACGGTCCTTGCCTTGAAGTCTGCATACGGCTATTCGACGTTCCTCACCAGCTCCTGAGCCTCTTAAGATGCTGCCTGACTAGTGACCACATCTTCAACCGATGGGTGATCAACAAGCTTATCCATGACCTGTTGTCGATACTGCTGTACTACTGGGAGTGCTTCATGTTCCTACAACATCATTTTCCTGCTAGTGTCCTGGAATTATTCTAACTGGGCCACACGCAGATTCTGGCGTTCATCTGCCTTGGTGACCTGTTGTTGCAAGTCCTTTAGTTCACGCAATTTAGCGAATTTCTCCAATGGTGGAAAAGTTCTCATCACAACCTTCAATGTAGCCACCTGGCCCTCTACTTCTTTCCGGGTCTTAGTGAGCTGTTCAATTTGATCATCGTGAACGATACGGCCCCAAAACTCTACTATTTCGGTGGTGAGCTTGGTCGCCTTCATCTCTAGCTCCTCCATCTAGGTGGCAACTTCCTCAATTGCCCTTTGTTATTCATCCAGCTCGACCTGAGGTGTAGTTGGTTTCAACTGAGCCTTCAAGTGGTTGTTCTCCTGTCACAACTAAAGAATAGCAGCTCCTAGCCACTGCACCCGGTGAAACACATATACTTCTTCAATGGGCTTTGGGAAATATTGATAAGCCTCCACAATCGCTCGGTCAACCCGAGCACTATCATCCCACATGCGAGCCTTCTCCACAATAAGGAAGTCTTGTTCCTTTTTAAGTTCTTCAATGGTACGACTGGTCTCGGCCTACTCCTGCTTAAGGTCGGCTTCAAGGTCATCCACTACTTTCCATGCTACAGCAGCTCTGCCTATAATCTCATCTTTCTCGGCAGTCACAGTGGCCTCTCTTTCCTGCAAGTGTTTACAGCTCTTGTTGAGTTCATGCATTCTATCCACCATTTCCTTGGAGGCGCCCCTCTGCATTGTCGTCAATGCATTGCAGATAGTGCATTAACATGACAGTCACCTGGTCAATCGACTGTGGCACATTTTTCAACTCCTTTTTATTGCTCACAACTGCAGTCAGGGGAATGTTGACATTCTTTACCTGGGGCATGGTGCGGATCGTGATCGTCTCCTACATGGGTACACTGCCAGGTTCCGTTTGTAACACCGCATTACCCAGAGAATCCATACGGGCAGCAAGCGTAGAGAATCCCTCCTCCACTTTGATAGACATTTTATCGACAGCTATCATGGTGGCATTGTTAATGGCTGTGATTAACCGACCCAACTGCACCTCCGCTAGTAAAGACAGCCCGTTGATCGTGGCATGCTCATGGTGCCATTTTGTCCAATTTTCCTCCAGAGCACGGTCACTATCGTCCGCAGTTGGTGTTCGGATTGACTCCTGATCGGAACTATGATGACTTTGCTAATCCTGAGCTGAGATTCGATCCATAGGGCCCACCGGCGGTCCTCCAGCATCAATTTCTATAGGACTCATGAGCTGTCGCCAAGCCTCCGGCCACTCGTTCACGATGGCCTCCAAATCTGCCACTGTCACTCTATAACTTGTCTGCAACCATTGTCGATTAACATCACGGTGAGCCTGTATATGTATGACACTCGGTCGTATTGCAAAGGCCATGATCGATGTGAATCATGCCATAGTATCAGTGGATATCCATGGGACCTAGGTTGCGACATCACAAAGCATTTTTGAATACAGCCAAAACTGTAATTGGCACTCCCGGGTTCGCTCAGGCTCTCGCACAGCCCACAGATTCTATCAACGTGCCCTGCGTCGTTCCTTAGCGGCCAGGCAGTCCATACCCTAGTATTTATCAAGCTCTTTCCATGCAACTAGAGCAATTAGCAGCAACAACCAACTATATGAAAAAGCGCCTCTTCCCACTTGGACGTCTGCGACATCCTCCATTAGCTGATTCAAGAGATATAAGGACCAATTCATCTGGACTCCTTCCGTGCATTGCTCGGCACAAGCAACTATCCCCGAGTTACATTGGTTAGGGTGACCTCCCCTAATCACCTTACAGCACAGAATCTTAATGCCCGTGAGTATCGCCTGATTATTGCAGCTACTAGTGCAATACCTACACCCATCCAATTCCAAGTCATACTTCTATGCCAACCAACATGCCCGCTTCCTCTCACTGGCCTTTCCTTGAAGAAACTCTGCCGGATCAACACCATTCTTGGGCAAGCCGATAATCAAATAAATTAGGTCAACCGTGACTGGGACTTCTCTGTCAGACCCTAATGAACCTCCATGGAAGCATGAAAAGAGTTGCTTTACACAAGAGCTGACTTCCGTCAAGCATCCAAAATGCGGCATGTTAATTAACCCTAACAGGCTGGCCTGCCGCAATTTGAGCACCCAGTCATGTATCACTGGTTCCAGTAAATGGTGCATCTCTTTTACATATGGTGTGGAGGAAATTTTAGGGTGGACCACCATGTCATGGTCGTCATAGTGCAGGCGCATCAGCGCAGGCCCAATATCCACCGAGCACTGCAAGCCTGCCAGGAGTGCGGGCATCTTCACACTGAATTTCAGCTTCGAGGTTATCTTACACGAGGTGGAATCTGGCTGAACAAGAGGGATGTACCCAAGAATATTACCAGCGGACTGGCCCAGCCATTGGGAAGATGTAGTTGCAGGGAGACTGGTCTGTCCCACCTGCTCCGTAACTCTGCCAGCCATCGCAGATCGAAGTAACCTCTTACTCTTCAGGGATTTAGAAGGCTGACCTCCTCGGCGCTTCTTAGCAATAGTTGATGTGCCCACCGGCATGTTGGCGACCTCATCTCCAAGATCAACAGTGTCTGAGGATGCACCTTCTCATTCTACATCAACCGGAACAAATGGAGACTCTACTTCACTACTAATGTCCACTGTCTCCAGTTCTCCTGGCATACCTCACCACTCATCGTAATATACCTAACAGTAACTGACTGAAATCATGACAGCACTACACAACAACACGGCTTGCTAATTTCTCGGTGTCTTTAGCCCGACGCTAAACCCTGCTTATAACATCGATCCAAATCGATCGTAATCATGACTAAATCATGCATTAACTCAACTAAATCCTTGTATTAATGAGGGAAATCCGTCGACGATCTTGTCCTCCCCTCGACCGTATCCACCATTAATGCCCATGATTCAAATGCGTCGTTAATTAACTATCTCCACTTTTTGCATTTATTACTGATCTGACTGGGCCGCCATGCTGCCATATATATCGCTGATTGTTCCAAACTTGAGGTACAAGCCTCCCTGTTGTCGCATACCTTCTTCTGCTGGTGCACCATCTGCCACCAAGAAACCTGCAACAATCATCCTCATTTTTTTTTAAACACCAATGCACTCAGACATCGCATTGCTCCAAGCCCGTGCAATAAAGCTTCAACCTGTGACCATTTACCAGCTTGGGGAGCATCCCCCCATCCAATCGTTGCAACTGAACCGCTCCTCCTGAAGTAATACTATTGATGCGATAGGGACCCAGCCAATGCATCTACAACTTGCCTGGATGTTTTGTAAACTTACTATCGTATAATAACACTAAGTCACCTTGCTGAAACTGTTTATTTTTTATCTGGTGATCATGCCATGCCTTCTGTCTATCCTTCTCCACCCCTTGATGAAAGCCAGCGATAAATCGATCTTCTTCCAACTGTACCAATTGCGCTAGACTATCCTCTAATGCTACAACATCATCCATACCTGTAATAGCCGCAATGAGTAGACTTGGGACAATATACTCCATCGGCATAATTGCTTCCTTCCCATATACTAGCTTGAAAGGCGTCTGACCAGTTAGTCGTTTACATGTAGTGTGATAGGCCCATAATACCGCTGGAATTTTCAAATCTTAGTCGTCACGGTTCGCATTACACACCTTTGTCAATGCATGCTCCAATACCTTGTTAAACGCCTCCACTGTTCCATTCGCCTATGGGTGATAGGGTGTACTCTTCTTATGCTGTATCTGTAATTCTTCGGTCAGTGCGTTGATAGTGCAATTGAGAAAATGGCTGCCTTGATCACTCAGTAATATCTTGGGGTAGCCGAAACAAGTGATAATTTGATCAAACAAAAATCGAGCGGCTGTTGTGGTGGAGCAATCAACTACAGGCGATGCCTCAGCCCATCAGGTCAAGTATCTCATCGCCGTGATAATGTACCGCGCACCCGTACTTTTCCCTGGTGGATTGATCGGCCCCACAAAATCCACAGCCCATTTCTCAAACTGTTGCAATGTTACCTGAGGTAGCAGCGGCATCTCATCACGTCTGGATGGCTTGCTTGTTCGTTGCCAAACATCACAAGATCGTGCATAGTCTATCACATTGTTATGTAATGTGGATGTAATGTGGGCCACCAAAGCCCTGCACACAGTACTTTTTGGTCAATCACCCGGCCACCATAATGTCCTCCTGCTACTCCACCATGTGCCTCAACCAATATCTATGCTTGCTCATGCGATAAGACGCATCTGCGAAATATCTCATCAGCACCCAATTTATACAACTCTCCCGCGATCAGTTGAAATTCAACAGCCTTGACGACCAATTGCTTCTTTTGAGCAGTGGTAAAGTCATCGGACGCGGTGTTGGTCACCAAAAACTGAAGGATGTCATCAAAATATTGATCAGCAGCGGCAACGTGAAACAGCTGGTCATCCGACAATCCGTCTTCTATATTAGTTAGTTCCTCCCCTGTATCAATCCGTGACAAATGATCTGGTCAAGCATTCAACTACCCCAGCTTCACAACAACCTCAAAATCAAACTCCTGAAACAACAGTAGCCACCGACAGATCTTCCCCCCCAACACAGGCTTATTGACCAAGTATTTCAATGCAGAATGATCAGTGAACATTTTAAAGTGGCCACCCAACAAATAGTGCCTGAATTTTTGTAGCACGTAAACCATGGCCAGACCTTCTCGTTCTGTGGTAGTGTAATTACGTTCTGCAGAGGACAGCTTCCGACTGGCAAAAGCAATGGGATGATCAATGTTGCCTTCTCCTGGTTGAGCCAATACAATCCCTAAAGCAACCGATGAAGCATCAACATGGACATGGAATTCCTTACTCCAGTCCAAAAAGACCAAGATTGGTTCCGACGCCATCTTTGCCTTGAGCATTTCAAAACTAGCCTGGCATTCTAGGTTCCACTGGAATGCCGCATCCTTTTTCAACAACTTCTCCATAGGGGCCGTAATTGCAGCATAACCCCTGATAAACTTGCGATAATATCTCGTATGACCCAAGGTGGCGTGCAATTGCTTAACAGTGGTCGGCAGTTGCAACCCCAAAATAAGCACAATTTTGGCTAGATCAACCAACAATCCCTGCTTACACACGATATGACCCAGCAGTATTCCAAAGGGTGCACAAAATATACATTTCTTCAAGTTCAGTGATATCTGGTGCTATCGGCATCACTCAAGCATCAACTGTAGATTGGCCAAATGATCGCGAATCAATCCATAAACAGTCCAATCATCCATATATACCTGCAGAAACTTCTAAATGAAATCTTTGAATGTGGCAATGACGACCCAGGAGAATATTGCGGGTGTATTCTTCAAACCAAACGGCATGACCGTGTACTGAAAGCAACCCCATTCAGTAACAAAAGTTGTCTTATGGTGATCTTCCTTGGCAATGTGAATCTGATGGTAGCCAGAGAATCCATCAGTGAAAGAGTACATCTCCTGGCCACCCACTCCTTCAAGTACTTCATCAGTAAACGGGGTCGGAAAGGGGTCATGCAAGCAGGCATCGTTCAACTTCCGTAAATCGACACAAATGTGTACTTCACCTATTTTCTTGTCCTGCACCACCATAGGACTGATCCATTCTTACGCTTCCACAGGTTCAATAATACCAGCATCCAACATCTGATCAAGTTCCACCTTAACCTTTTCTTTATGTAGTGGATTTAGCCGATAAGGTCGATGTCGGACTAGCTTAGCATCTGGTTTCAATGGAATCCTCATCTCTCCTAAATCACCCAGGATTCCCTTCATTTCGGAAAACTTCCTAGGAAACACGTCTTGAAATTCATGCAGTAACTCGGTAACCTTACTCATCATCTCATCATCCCAATAATCCCCAACATTAGCAAACTTGGGAGTAGCCTCAGTGCCGATATTCATTTTTCGAAGTTGCAACGGCTGATTGAACGGATTACTTGGCGCAACAGGTGGTACCACATCGTGACTTCCTTCGGATTCGGGAATGTTGATATTCCAGGGATCATCATCATCCTCTGGCCCTCCACTGACGTTGAAGCACTCCATGAGAGACTGCATCTAACTGTGGGTGTGCAGGTTAACAGGGCAGACCACCGGAACAACCTAAAATATCACATCGCGGATGAGCTGCAGGGTGTTATGGACATCAGGGTTGGCATTCGTAAATGTGAAGGTATGAGTGAAACAGATCGTCAACTCCCCCCATGTTGTAATGTCATGGCGCAACTCGGCTGCAGTATACCACGAACACAGTATCTCCTCCAAAGTATGGACAAAAGCATGAACCCACTCATCTCTGGGTCTCGTTACCCACAATCGTTGGCACTCCATCACATGATCACTGGGATCAATTCGGCCATCATACTTGTCGGTGTGATCAACCTCAGTATTTCCAAATCGAACCATCATAAACCTGCGACACTGTGACCAATATTTAATGAATTTCTTATATGTCACCCACCAGTGTGCTGGAGCAGCCTTCAGTGCTTCCTCCAAGGCCAGCAATCGCTAGGGTTCTGAGATTCGTTCTTCAAATTCTGCCAAAAAGTTAGTGAGGTTAGGAAACCCGTCATAGACAGGCAGTGTGATTGTTTCTGTCGCAACCTGACATAAGGATTGTGTAACTAAGCCACATTTCCGGAACGGTACTTCATGCATCTGGTTCTGCTAGTGCTCTAATGCATCATCAGAGTCGGAAGATGTGGAACTCTCGCTGCGCCACTCCAGCTCACCGTGGATCATGGGATGAATGTAGTCCTCATAAATATTAAATGCATGATCCCAACCAGTGTGATCGTCATCTTTGACAGGCTCAACATATCGGCGTCCTTCAGCTGGATCCAAAGGGGCGATAACTCTGAAATTGCGATTCTCAAAGGTCATCATGTGCTTCTTAAAGTTGATTATAGCTCCACTGTCACTAGCCCATCTGATCCCCAAGAGTGCTGGATAAGAGATTCCTCCATCAACTACTTCAATGACGTCAAAATCAGCATAAGTCTTCATGCCCTCAATATGAATCGTGAGTCGCGGAACCCGCCCAATCAGTGTAACCTTTGCATGGTTAGCCAACCGGAGCTGCACAGGAGACCAGCTCAATGGGGGACTCCCCATCTTCTGCCACGCCTACTTGGTTAATATGTTAACATCTGAACCAAGATCAAGAATAACCGAATCAACATCGTAGTTTCCGATCTGAATGTTCATTCACATTTCCTTGCCAGTTTTCCATCGCTATAAGGAGTTTACTACCGACTCCTGCCGTCCTTTCTGAAATCGCTGTAACCAGCCTGCAATCTCAACCAGAGCAACCGGGTCTCAGGCCAACAACAAATAGTTCTCAAGAAACTTTTGCAATGTCCTCGGTAGTGGCGGTTGATCCGCATCATCAGTAGTATCGAATACAGGTGGCATATTGCAAACAACAGCCTTACCGCGGTCTTTCTCCAAGGTACGACATGATTCCAGGAATGTCTCCCGCTCCACATCAATGTCAAAATTTACTGTCTTCTGACCAGCCAAACGAATGAGTGGTCGCGACCCATTTTCCCTAGTCATCTTGCCTCCATGAGTGACAACATCCACCGAAGCATCTTGTGGTCGCGGTTCTGCAGAAATAGTCGCAATATTGGCACCCTGTGTTTGGTTCTGCTGCAGGTTCCCTGGTTGATTTACATTCGGATTATCATTCAGCGGTGGTCGCAGGGGCTGGTTCTGCACTGGTTTCTGCACTGAGTTCTGTACCGGTTGTTGTACTGGGTTCTGTAGCTGTGGAGTGTTCCCAGCCTGCCATCTTGCAATCAACTGCGAACAATTCTTTACTGTATGATCATTACCAAAACAAAATGTACAATGATTCTATAGCAGTGGGAAGTCGCGTTGATAATGCCCCCATACCGCACAGTGGTAACATTGAACAGGTCCTCGACTAACTTGGCCTCCTCCTCCACAACCAAATCCACCACCACATCCGCCCCTGTATCCTCCCTGGTAGCCGGCCCGCTCCTGGTATTGTTGTTGTGTTGGTGCTGCTGGAATCCCTTGCCCTTGTGGTGCATACTGCGGTTGTTGTACATATTGTGGTTATGGGGGAGTCGTTTGTATTGGAGCGTATTGCGCCAAGAACTGCTGCGATTGCTGTTGTGGTGGTGCAAACTGCATCTGCGGTTGCGGTAGCGGCTGGGCTACCTACGGTTGCAGTTGTGGTTGTTGCACAACATGCTGATCGTCCTTGATGTATAATGCATCGCACATCCTCTCCTGTAGAAACCCATATGCACGGCAATCCTTGTCATCATGACCCACCAACTTTCAGAATGTGCAATAAAGATTTCGTGGGGTTGTCACCATTTTCTACATATATGGGCAACTATCATGACTGTGCCCAAATACCGAACTAATGCGACACCACGGCATAATCCATCCATTCAATGGGTTTGGCACACCTGACACCAAATAATTATGGAAATCCGAACAATTATCCTTCGTATGTCCTTCTCTTCGACATCGCGTACACCATACTTCATCATGTTGTTCCTTATTCTTCTTTAAATTTTGCAACTGTATAGTCAGGTTGGCAAGCTGCGTCAAAATCTGTGACATCCTGGCTGCATTATCTCCAATCGGTGACACGTCCAATCGCATTGCAATCTCTAGAGCTTCGCTAGGCGTCGATATGTTTTGTTGCATCAACGGTAGTTGAATGTGGGGTAACAGTGCTGCAATGAACCATTATTTATGTTGGATAGCACTCATATCGAAACTAACCTTTGCCATTAGTGTCTTGAATCACTGGTCGAAATCCCACACTGTCTCATTGGGATACTGCTTAATTTCCTTCAATTCAGTAATATATTGAGCCTCCGATTTAGGCCGTCTAAATTCAGCAATCAGCCCATCCTGAATCTCATCCAGAGACTTCTCTGGGGTCCCCATAGGTACTAAAACAAACTTCATGAACCAATCTAATGCACGACCTCGCAAAGTCGTGGCTAACTGTCCTTTCTTAGTATTGTCATCAGTGATCTGTTTCACAGTCCAGACCGCTTCACACAAAAACCAATACTGTTCTGGGTTGTCTGTCGCACTTCCATGGAACAACTGTAGCTTAGCATCATCGCCCACCATCTTGGGCTTCCTTCCTCCTGTCGCTGCACTACTACCAATTAACTTATGTGGTATTAACGAACTTGGCGGTGTCAAAGTATTATTTCTTGCTGGTTGAGAGTCAGTGAGCGGAGGGGTGGGTATGTTTGTGCCGGGGTTTGGTCCTGCCTCTATCCTGGGCGTAGCCTGTTTTTCCCTATCAGGACTGTGAGGTCGCTTCATCCCATGTGGCCTTCCTTCATGGTCTTGCAGTCCGATCGTAGTAGGACCTTCTCCTATCCTCTGCCTCTTTTCCTGTCGGAACCTTGCTCCTCCCCTCATAAGGCCACTTTCTTCCTCGGCTTCGCTCACAGTATCCTCATGGTCTGCACCCATCTACCCCTTTACCATTCCTTCGAACGCCCCCCCACAGTCGCGATACCCACGGCCTCCGCCCACCAGGCTACTTACTGATCAAGGTGCATCTTCAATATAGCTTTCTCGCAGATTAGCATCTTAATCGATAGTTGGAGTGACAGCAAAAACCTTCCCCTCGGTCCATCAAAGAAGTATCTTTCAGCTTCACTATAGGATTTCTTCATGTCGACCGCAAATTCAGTGATATATCCTTCCAAGATGCTATCAAGCCAAACTTCGACAGCCCACGATGCCTTATTATCGACTTCCTGCAGCTCCTGGATCAACTCCGAGGTCCAAGCCATCGATTCACCACCTTGGAAATTTCTCTTCTGGAAGGTCAGCTTTGACAACCCATACAGAACAACTGGGAATTCAGAGAAGAACCACTCATGCGGACCGTCGTGAATATATCTTCCCAACCAGTGATCTACTGTTAATCGCTTGTTCCAACTTTCCTTTTCAGCAAATTCCTGCAGTCTCTGATCAAACCAGCTCTGTATCTCCGGCTTCGTCGGGTGCTACAACATGGCCTCCTTCTACTCTGCACATGGTCCCGGAAACGGAACCATTTGTTGACCAAATCTCAACCTCACAGTCGACAGGGGTCCACCAACCGTCGACACATACCGCAGTCTCCCTGGGCATTGGCCCGGGCAGGTTTGAGCCCACCCAGCAACACCCGCAGAGTGGATGAGGTCTCACCCGAGGCGTCCAGGAAGAGCAGATGGAACCATGTTTCCTCCGAGGGAGGAGGCGAGTTGCGGAAGTATGATACTAACAACAATTCTAAATATTCATCATGAAGTTATAGCACATCACTTTAATCGCAACATTACAGTAGACAGATATCTATAACATATTATTGCGGCATTCACATCATAGCGACAAAAACTGATAATGGCATTAAGAAAAGGAAATAACATAAGTATTGAGCAACATTACACGCAGATTGCACCAAATCATCATCCTTATATTACCGTGGCAAACCAAAAGCAGTACATAAATCTCTGCACAACTCCCGCATTATCTTCGCATACAACTCTATCTTCTCTCCATCATTCCTTTCTCCCCACACTTACAATTCTCATCTATTTATAGGCTTCCTCCAATTACAATACTTGTCCACTTTCCTAACCAACACTTATGGACAATCGACTAACTGATTTGGTCTAATGACCCAAAAACCCGCCTACCGCCGTACAATTGACTCGATATTACAAATTACATGACCCAAAACCCGCCAACTGCGGTATACTTGACTCACTATTACAAAACAAACGGTCCAAGTGACCCAAAACCCGCCAACTGCGGTATCCTTTGGCACAACATGCCCCTTTCACACCTTCATCCAACATGTCGCGGCGTCAGCAGTACCACGATCTTACCTCATCAAACTGCCTGCCAACAGCTACAGTCCTTTACTGGTTTTGCCTCTGCCCATCTGGTTAGATAATCTGTAGCTGTGATGATATATCTTGAGCCAATTCGATTTGTTGGTCGGTTAATAGGTCCCAGAAATTCAATATCCCATTTATCAAAGGCTTGCAATGTCAATTGTGGCATCAATGATATCTCAGATCTACTAGATGGCTTTCCTATTCTTTGGCATACATCGCAACTTCTACAATGTTCTTTTGAGACTTTCTGTATCATAGGCCACCATAGTCCTGATATCAAAATTTTCTTCGCAGTAACTCTTCTTGCGTAGTGTCCTCCTTATACACCTGAATGTGCTTCAGCCAGTATAATAGGTCTTTCATGTTCTAGTACGCATCTTCATAGTACTTCATCTAGTCCCAGTTTGTATAATTGTCCTACAATTAGAATAAAGTCGGATTCTCTTACAACTAATTATTTCTTCTGTTGCGTAGTAAATTATGTAGGTGTTAATCATGTAGTCATAAATTCTACCATATCTCTGAAGTAATCATCTCCTATATGGATAGAAAAGAACTACGCATCTGGAAGATTATCTTCCATATTTCTAGGTTCTTCTCCTGACTCTATTCTTGAAATATGGTCAGGTCCTGCGTTCAATCTTCTTGGCTTCACAATGATTTTAAAATCATATTCCTGAAACAATAATATCCATCTGCATATTCTTCCCCATAACACTATTTTATTGACCAAGTACTTCAAAGCTGAATGGTCAGTGAACATACAGAAATGCGAACCTAGCAGGTAGTGTCTAAACTTATGCAATGCATATACCATAGCCAATCCTTCCCTTTTTGTTGTGGTATGATTATTTTCTGCTGAAGATAACTTTCTGCTTGAAAATGCAATGGGATGATCGATGCCTCCCTCACCTGGTTGCGCTAATATAATTCCAAGTGCTATAAATGAAGCATCTACGTGTACATGAAATGGTTTATTCCATTCAGGAAAGATGAGAATAGGATTTGTAACCATTTTCTCTTTCAATGTGTCCAATCCTTTTTTACAATATTTAGTCCAATTGTACTTCGCTTCTTTCTTCAACAGTTTCTCCATAGGTGCAGTGATCTGCGCATATCATTTAATGAATTTTCTTTAGTATCCTTTGTGCCCCAATGTAGTGCATAGTTGCTTAACTAAGTTAGGCATTAGAAGATTTACTATGATTGCTATCTTCGCTAGATCAACCATCAATCCTTGCTTACATACTGTGTGTCCCAATAAAATACCATAAGGTACACAGAAGACGCACTTCTTCAGGTTCAAGGAAATTTGATATTGTCTACACTTCACTAACATCATTCTCAAGTTTGCATGATGGTTCCTCAAAAGGCCAAATATTGTCCAGTCATCAAAGTAAACTTCTAATAATTTATGAATATAATCCTTAAATGTAGCTACAACAACTCTTGAAAATATAGCAGGTGTGTTCTTCAATCCAAAAGGCATAACAGTGTATTGATATGATCCCCATTCGGTAGAAAGTGTAGTCGTGTGTCTGTCTTTCGTAACAATTCTGATCTGATGATATCTATAAAATCCATCAATGAAAGAGTATGCCTCTTGTCCACCTATGTTATCTAGCACTTTCTATATGAATGGAGTAGGAAATGGGTCATGTAGGGATGCATCATTTAATTTCCTAAGGTCCACATAAATTCTAATTTCACCTTTATCTTTCTTGTCTTGAATTACCATGGGACTTATCCATTATGATTCTTCTAATGGTTCGATGATTCCTACCTCAAGCATTTTATCAATTTATGCTTTCATTCTTTCTTTATATCTGGGATTCAATCTGTAAGGTCTTTGCTTAATAGGCTTCGCATCAAGCTTGAGAGGTATTTTCATAACTCCCAAGTCACCTAAAATTCCTTTCATTTCACAAAACTCAGTAGGGAACAAATCTTGATATTCATGCAGTAGGTTTTCTATATGTCCTACTTTTTATTCATCCCAGTAATCCCCAATAGAAGCCAAATTTGGTTCATCATCGGTACCAATATTAATCTTTCTGGTCTTCCCAGGGTTACTCCGATCTGGAATTTATAAATCAGGTCCTTGTACATCGTTTTTTTCCTTCAGACTCAGGTATATCCACATCGCAAGGGTCTTCATATTCATCTTCATCTAGCGCGAAGTTATAACATTCAAGGGCATGTTCCATCTGTATTTCCCAATCTAGTTGCTTATACACAGGCAACAAGATATTATTAAATATCTTCTTTTTAATGATCTATAAAGCCTCATTGACACTCTGACAATCATCCTCGAAACTGAAAGTGTATTGAAATTTGTTTACCATTATGTGCCAATCTGGTGTGCCTCTACAAAGTTCTGCTTCTGTATACCAGTTCTTTGGTATTTGATCTAATATGTGCACAAACATATGAACCCATTCTGTCTTTGGTATATGGATCCATGTTTTCAAGAAAAACTCTATATGATCTCTAGGATCAGTCTGTCCATTGTATTTTTCTTGTACAATCTTAGTTTGTTCTACAAATCTGATTTCCATCAAGTGCTTACATTGTTCCCATGTGTTCAGGTTCTCTTTATGCACAGACCACCATATAGCAAGTGTAGCTCGCAATCCTATATCCAAAGATCCTAGCTTATGTTCATCTGAAACTAATGCTAAATATTCATCAAGGAGTGCGTGGATATTACCCAAACCATCATAACTAGGAATTGGACTTACCTTTGTTCCAATCCAACGTAGTGACTTTGTGATGTTCACACATCGTCTTGCTGATACTTCATGCATTCTGCTCTTCCAATTTTTCATTCCTGCGTCTGATTTTGATACGCAAGAACTATTGCATTTCTAGCTCAATGTTCCATCATCTATAGGATTAATGTAATCTACTTGATTCACTGTCATCTTATAGATATTATCAAGTTCTTGAGCTCTTCATTCCTCTCGTACTGGTTCAACATACCTAGGTCCTTGTGAAGGATCCAGGGGTGCAATAACCTTGATATCCGGTCCTTCAAATATCCTTTTTTTTTCTTCAGATTGATAACTGCGAAGTTATCAATTGCCCAGTCAATCCCCAATAATGCAGGATAAGGATTATTTTCATCTATGATCTCAATAACCTCAAAGTCTGCTTTACTTCGCACTCCATCAATATCAACAAGAACACTTGATAATATCCCAAAAGGTATAACCTTCTGCTGGTTAGCTAATCTTAATTGTATAGGAGACCAAGATAACTTTGGCTTCCCCATTTGTTCCCATGTTTGTTTTGTCATCATGTTCACCTATAAGCCTAGGTCAAGAATGACCTAGTCCATTTCAATATCTTCGATCTACGCATTTAGCCTCATTTCTCTTCCTGTCCTTCTATGGTTCTTGATATGATGAACTGCTATGTGTGCATCATTTACTGTATTACATTGTTCGTAATGTCCCAATAGGTTCTGTAATTCTCCTAAGGCGTTTCCATGCCTTAGCAGCTTTATGCAGCTCTGTAGAAATGTGAAATAGGACTTGTCTATTCTAGAGAAGTCTGCGATCCATCATATGAGATTGGTATATCTAATACCAGTGTCTGATCACTTCACTATTGGATCCTTTTGGTTGATGGTTTTGAGTCCTGAAATCCTTTTCTTGCTTCCATGAATACCTTTTTCTCTTGATTAGGGTCAAATGCAAGCATTTTTCCAAGTGCTTTTCTTACCCAAGGCCCATCAATAGGCTTTGGTTTGTTTATGTGATCTTCAGAAGTTGAAGCTTCATTTGTCCTGTCATTTCCTGTCACAGCTCCCATTCGCGTCACAACATGGATGTTGCGATCTTTGTTTCTTATCTCAGCTGTGATCATTTGTATATTCTGGTTCTTTCCTTTTGGTATTTTCTCCTGTGTTTTTCCTTGCAAAATGGGACATGCCTCAATGTCATGGTCAAATGACTTACAATACTTACAAGTAGTGCAAGGGTTCTAATAGTCTCTTGCTAAATGACCAGGTTGTGCGCAGTTATAACAGACAATCTGACCTCTTCCCCGTCCTTGGCCAGTGTTACCTCATATTCCTCTGAATCCACCACGTCCTCTATATGTGCCTTGATCATACTGCGCATTTTCATTATTGTTCTGTGTTTCTCCTTAGACTCTATAGACATCATGTTTTCTTTCTATCATGAGGTCATATGCTCTGCAGTTGGTATCATCATGGCTAAATGACTTACAAAATGTGTAGTGCAGGTTCTTTGGTTTCTATACATACTTTTGAAGTAGGTAACAGTCCTCTAGGCTATGTCCTCTACATCGAAAAATCTCACACCATGGTCCTTGAGGTTGATTTAATGGATTCGGTGCTCCATTACCTTTAATGCACCAAACCTCTTCTCTTATTTCCTTTCCTTTCTTCATATCTTGTAGTTGTAATGTCAAGTTTGCTAGCTATGTCTATATCTATACCATTTTTGTGCTAGTCTCTCCTATGGGTGAAGCTTCTAGCTTCATCACAATTTCCAATGCTTCTGTTTGTCAGGTTACTTTCTGTTGCATTAGTGGTAATCTAATTTGAATAAATAGTGCAGCTATGAACCATTCTTGATGATTTTGCGGTGCTATTTAAAATCTAACTTTATCTAACAAGGATTTGAATTTTTTATCACACTCCCACACAATCTCATTAGGTTTCTGTTTGATTTCTTTTAGCTCTGTAATGCATTGAGATTCTGACTTAGGTTTCTTAAATTCTCTAATCAGCGCAATTTTGATATCCACTAGTGTTTTTTTATGTCCAATAGAATATTTCATGAACCATGTTAAAGCTTGTCTCTGAATGTGGTAACTAGCTGAGCTTGTTTTATAGCATCATCATGTACTTGCTTAATGTTCCATACAGCTTCACAAAGAAACCAATGGTGCTTTGGATCTTCTAGACCGGTTCCTTTAAAAATAGGTAGGTTAATTTTGTTTGCCATTCTTCTTCTAGGAGGTGTAGTGTTCTGAAATGATGAAGGTATACCACTACTTGGTTGATTCTGAGTACTTTCTCCTGCAGTATTACTACTACTAGTGTTCTGTGAACAAGTAATTAATCGGGATTAAATTGCATATTTTTTTAAAGAACCCAAAAAAGGCTAAAAATATCCCAAAAATTTTTGAACTCGCTTCGTGGAAGGGGGAGAGAATCAGAACGCCCCCCTATAACTGCCCCTAAGACAACACTTCGTACGGTGCTCGGTTCATATGGTAGAGCACTAGGTGAGGGGATTGTCAGGCACACGATCAAAGACGCACCCCCCTACACACACACATGCAAAGAATATAACACATACATGTTGATGACCTGGCTTAGGTTGTTGGAATGGGTAGGGAGTCAATGTTAAGGAGAGTGATCCGATGCAAGAACTTCAAGGAAATATGTGCAAGGGTTCCCCTATTTCTCAACCATTGAAAGTGACCACTTCCGATGGATCTAAGCCTCTGTTGAATTTATTAAGTTTTTTTCTCCCTAAGGGATACTTAAGATAAGACCAAAAATTAATCCTAGATAACCTAATATTTCAATGAGAAGAGTAAACATTAGGTCTCGGACAAAGACATTTTCCCAAAAGAAATTAGTTTATTTGTTAGGTTCTATTACTGATGATACATTATTGATAAATCAAACAAGAAGAGAAATCTCTTTATTTTCATAAAACATTTACTGATGAAAACTAACTGAAACATCAAATGACTTGATCAGTTTAATATCATGGAAACAAAGCATCCAAACTGATCAATAAAGTAAATAAATTAATGAATGCCAAAGTAACTTTTCAAAATGTTACTCATCCAAAAGAAACATGTGACTGGCATAAATAATCAGAAAACATTCGGATTAACCTGCAATCACAAAACATTAATGTTTAAAACATTCAAATTGAGCTCTAATGAACATTAAAATTTGAGACTTCAATAGCTTAAATGAGCACAAAGGAACATCATCAAGAAATTAAACTTTATCTTGATTCATGTAGAAACCAAACGTAGGCCAGGTCCATCTTTCATTAATAGGTTTGCAAGACATTACAATCATGTCTTTGAGAGATAGATTTTCCCAATATCACTGATACGATAAATTAAATCAGAGCTTCCACAACTTGTTCCCATATCTAACCCACTTAGGCTTCATCTTCTAGATAAAAATAAATACCATTACTAGTCAGGCCATAGATCCATAAAAGAAGACCAACTATCCTACATTTTGGGTATAAAAACCTAGTTGACTTGATCTGGATTGTTTATGTGATATTTCCATGCAGCGTATACATCCAGCATGTGGGTAACATCAGGATAATCTGCATGCTCAAGTTGTATATGGGCCTTGCATAAATAGGATTTAATATCCTTATTGCGGATCATAGACCATGAATCTAGAAAACTTTGCAAGGTAATCTCCAATTGATTAGGAAACATAATGAATGACCTAAAAAGAGTAATATCCAACTGAAAAGGATCATGAATAGATTGGGCAATTTTCTCCCTCTGGTCTTCCACCTTAGCAAGCCTTATATTAGTTGGTATCGAGTCTGCCAACTCAGCAAAAACAAGCATTTCCATGCTCTCCAAATCATTATCTTTCAGCATCCATTGCCTAGAACATATTTTCTTCCCTTTTTTGTCATATGAGAAACTTCATCACATACAAGTCCCCAAGACTTGATAGAAATTTGAGTTCTCATTAATTTCACTTGATCAAGAAGAGGAACAGTCTGTGGGATATTATTCAAGTGTGCTTTCCACTCACACAACTATTCATAGGCTGAATGTGCTTTCTTCCTTTTATCCATGTGGTCATCTAGAAGGTCTGTTAAGATTTCAAAGGAATTAAAGTCATCCTGAATTTCATTAAGGCACAAAAAATAATGAGTCTAAATCTGCATAAGCTTATTGTTACAGGAGATAGCTTCTTCTTTGGATTCTTGAACAGTCAATTTGAATAACTCAGAGAAGGCATGGTGTTCTTTTATTTGTTTTAGCTGATCCTTAAGATCGGCCAAGGCATTGGCTTGTTCTATTACCTTTTCTTCATCAATTTTCTTTTGTGTGTGAGATGCTGGATTTGATTCTGAAGATACTGTAGGGTAGCATTATGCTCTGTTTTTAAATATTCAATATTTCTAGACAAACTCTGTTGAAGGGAAGCCTTCTCTGCTAGTAGTGCTAATTTTTTGGCCTTTTCCTCCTCTAGTGTAGCATTCAAAGTAATCATAGAATCAAAGTTAGCTCCAGCAAAATCTCCCATGGAAGCAACAACCTCAATTGCCTCTTTTTGAGTATCATCTATAGCTTGTTTCCAAATAATCTGATTTGGAGCTAGTCCAACTTGAACCTGCCTTGAGGTGGTACTCTTTGGTTCCTTTTTTATTATTGCATTTATTCTTTTATTGAAGCAATAATCTCCTAGGACTACCACACCATCTTCACCAAATTTGTTGTGTCCTCTGTTTTAGAAGTCAATAACCCATTAGATGGAAAAACAAGAACAGTATGACTCGCAGTCAAATCCATGGACTGAGATGGGTTATGGGAGATCAATGGATCAATTTGAGAGGAAGAATACATGGTAGATAATGTGGAGGGAAGAAATGTAGCATCTTGGTTGTTTGTATGAAGTTGTGAAGAAGTCACACTTGGGATTGGGGGAAGACTAGGTTGAGTAGTGGTAGGTTGCTGAGAAGTGGCCTGATCAGCTGAAGTGTTCAATGTAGTGGTGGTAGGTGGATTAGATATATGTGTGGTTGTGTCAGAAGGGTTGAGTGTAGTAGATGGATTCTGAGGTGAACTAGATATATCTAGTTACATAGGATCATCTATAGTGGGTGTATCTGACCTGTCAGTATCCTGTGATTGGTAAGGTATATTACCATTGACAACTTGAGTAGAGTTATCAACAGATGGCTGTGAAATTTCTTGAATCACTGGTGTTGGATTAACTACCTCTATAGGTTGTTCTTTTTCCAAATCGATAATTTCACTAGTAGAAGTATACAGAGAAGGATTGACTATCAGTTTAGCTGACTTTTCAATTTTAATAGGAACATTAGAAAGTATCTTAGGGATAGAGGAAGCATCATAAACAGTTGGAGTATGATTATATGAATTACTTTGGATGGCTTGGGTCTTTTGTATGAGCAAGTTCATATTTTGGATAGGAGTGGTGAAAATACCATGTACCATCGGTTGCTTACCCTTATTGTTTTACAACTCTTGATGTGTGTTGGACTGAGATGCAACTGAGCTAAAAAAATATAGCTTTATTGGAAGCTTCCAAGGCTTCCCTAGCAGGATCTCGTTGTTGTTGGAAGAACCTATTCCTTTCTTCCAGCACTCTAACTTTTTGTTGTTGTTGTGCTTCATGTACCAGAAGCCTTTGATCTGAATTAGATAATGTGCTAAGAAATTCCTCAAAAGAATGAGTATTTTGATAAATGAATTCATCTGGTTGGAATTCATGTACATAAGAATTCTTGAGGTGGGCCTCGACAAAATGCTTTGTTATAAGACCGTTTGGGTCATGCATTCTTTTAACTACAAACCCTAGATTGAGCCTATCCATTTCTTTGGCTAGAATGATCCCATGGGTTGCATTTGAAATGACCAGATGTCCAATATATAGTGGAAATTTGGGCCAAGCTATCCTTTTTTAGGAATGACACTAGCCATGGACTCCCTCATACACAATTTGGAAATCTAACTCTGAGAGCACCATTAGGTCTAGGACAATCCTTGGGAGGAGGTGAACTTATTTTCTCCCCCAAATCCTAATGTAGGTAAAGTTCTCTCCTATATACTAGACTCCCATAGTGGAAATTAGGGAAATGGAATCCTCTAAAATTCTAGGAGAATCCCTTTTGAAGATGGCATAGTAAATTGCACTGATGAATTTGTCACAAATGTCATATATATGAGGGGCATAATTGTCTTCCCATAAAATTGAGCAGTAGATATGAATGGGGGGTTTCTCCCTGGTCTAATGCCAATTCATTGCAGTATATCAAAAGGATGCACAGACGATGTTCATCATGTATGTCGACATGAAAAATTGTGGTTTTTTAACTACTGGGGTTTTCTGCACTGTCGCAATGGCATCCCAGAACATGGAAAAAAACATTTGAGCCCAATTGAAGATCTTGCCTATAGCAGTGATATAATGAACCAAGGGGGGCCATTCCAATTTGAATTACTAGTAGGTTTCAGCTCCATAGAATTGGCACAGCATAGCCAAAATAATTTTGTAAGGCTCTTTGAGAAGAGAAATAGGGTATTGCATGTTAGGTCTGAGGACAAATGTGCCTAGGTCATCCATCTAGGACTTAAGAAGCACATCAAGTTTGTACTTGGCCTCGAATGCTTTGATTAAATCACGTGTGAGAAATTGTTGGGGGATCTTTAGGCTGTAAATCCTGGCAAAAGTATATGGCTCGAAGGAAGCATAGATGACCTGGTTGGAATCCCTAAAAGTGTTGGTTTGGATATCAACATAGTCGATCATCCATTTCACCAGGTCTATGAATGGTATAACTATGGGACATGCAATGATTGCGTGCAATTGGGATCTGCTGATATTTTGATAAATTGGCGCATCGTCCTTAAATTTGGAGAAATCATCCCCATCGAAAACGTTGTAAATCCTCGACCAGTCGAGACATAAAGTATCTTAAAATTTGGCGTCTGTGTCTGAGTAGAACCCAAAGTTTGGGTCCTTGAACTTCATCTCTTCAATTGCATCCTTGGACCTGGTCTTCCTATCCATGTTAAGAAAACTGTGCCTGCATGAATTGGAAACTAAAATAAGTAACCAAAAATGCTAAAAAATTATTAGTATGATAATAGTTAAACCATACCTACGAAATGGACAAGAAAATTGAGCCAATTCGGAAAGGATTGAATGTCGAACGTAGGGCTACTGGTGTGCTTGAGCGAGAAGTTACTGTGTTGTAATGGCCGGAAACTCAAATTTTAGTTAAGTAGAGATTAAGTTAGATCATCCTTAATTACACATTAATTGGAGTAGTTGGCCAACAGGATTGACGGTTAATTTTAAACTGGTGATCGATTTCATTGGTCATCACAAGATTCAAAATAATTGGTGCGTGTAGGGAGATAAAAGATTTAATTGGGTGAATGGGACCGCCGACATGTGTCCGTACGAGAGTCAGGAGTCGGGAGTTGGGGGGTAAATTTTGATGTATGGGTGAAAACATGTCGACTACCAAATTATGCACTCATGGTTACTCAATAGTCGGGAGTCTCCATAAAAAACTCGTGCCAAAACAAAAACCTGCCAACTACCGACTTCCTCTTTTTGAGGTGATGCAAAGTCGGGATTCGGGAGTTGGGCTTGAAAATGATACCAACATGAAACCCTATCGACTGATGACTTCCTCTATTATGTTTATGTAAAAGTAAGAAGTCGAGAGTTAGGATGAAAAATTACAATAAAGAGTTTACCACCTTGAAGTCCAGCTTCCACAAATTCATAATTGTTTTAGGGGTTGGGGGTCGGGAGTCGGGATGAAGATCATGCATGAATATCGGAACACCCTGACTTCTGACTTACGCAAAAAACAATAAAAACAAGCAACGAATTCAGGCATTGGTAGTCAGGAGACTTAAACAAAATTAGATAAATTTAGCCCTGACTTCTAACTTTTTCATATTTTTCCATAAAACAAATTAACGAGCTGGTTAAGTGCAAGAAAAAATAATTTTCTTAAAATATGAGCATAAGTATGGTTTAGCAAGATTCAAACAAGCCTTAAACAAGCAATTAAATAACTTCAAAAACTTAGTAATTTCAAGAAAATTGAAACTAGGGCTCTCATCTTGGGATTTGTTGTGGCTACAACAAATGGTGGCTCATTGGGAAGAACCACTTATCTCCCTTTGGTCATAGGAAATGTAAACATAACTTTTAGATTTTAGCAAGCACTATTTATTGAAAATAGGACTAATTTTCTTAAGGATCATAAATCTAAAGGCCTCTTCTTGAATATTTCCAAGTTGGTTGATATATAATCAAATATGATCAGGAAAAGAGCACGAGCATGTTCCATGACTAAATTAACATAATATACCAATGAAGAAACCATGGGGAATTAACTTTGCCAAGAATTATCAAGACCAGAAGATGAGAAAAATATTGATAATAGCATTTTAAGAAAAAAATCCCAATATCACGGGCATTGCCTCTACTACCAACAAGCGTCCATAGCCTTGGCATGGTTTCCTTTTAATCCAAAGGGTTTCTTTTATCCCATTCACTTTCCATATTTATTTGAATGTTAATACAATGTTTATGTTTCCAAATCAAGACCAGAGAAAATTTCCCTGATTTGGTGGTCAGCTAGTGGTAGTGCCATTTACAAAAAAATTCAGAACGTGATTAGGCTGGCTCATAATGAAACCCCCTGCCTTTCGAAAAATGGCATCATCCTGGCTTGGTGACCAAATATCGATAATGTCACTCCACAAGGATTCATGATCATGGTTAGGTTGGCTTGTAATAAGACCTCATGTCCTCTATATCAAATTTTGGATTTACATTTGAGATTTGTTAAAGGAATGACTACAAGACACTAGCTTGGCTTGGTGACCAACTAATGGTAGCGCCATTCACTAGTGTTAACAGATAATGAATGGATTGTCTTATAATAATACCTCCGATCTTTCAACTTATAAAATTGAAATCCATCTCATGGCGTGGTAGCATGATTTAGAGATGTCATTCCATCAGAACCTATGAGCATGATGAGTTAGCTTGTGATGAGACCCCTCACCTTGCAGCCACTCCTAAGATTTTTTTTATTCAATTTATAATAATATTGCCAGTGAATGGGGAAGAAGCTCCATACGCTCCTTAAGATAAAGGAATGATGCAAAGGATTTAAGTATGTATTGCTTACAAAATTTTACCCCTACCAGATGAGGGAATTCCTATCAAATTGAATTGCACCCTCAGTAACCCAAGTTTTATTGGACTTTAAATCGAAACGAGAGGTTTCCCTTCCCTAATCATTCTGATAATAGATGCTAGGTAAGGATATTTCAAAGGCTCTTCAAGTAAATAACCTATAATATAAATAGTAACTGCAAGTTAAAATTATAGATAACTTGTTAAAATCAATTTACATTCTTTTGACCTTTGAGAAACAAGAGTTCCCAATGAAGTAATTAAGCCACTTTATTTTGAGAAATAAAAACAAATGAAAACAAAACACTCCAAACAAAGAAGGAAAAAAACACTATGTGCAAACCTGGTGAACAAGGTAACTAAGCAAAATACTTCTTCAAAACTTGGGCATTCACTAGATAAGTCTCAGGAGATCCTTCCAGTGTCTACAAACTTAAAAGTGCCAGGACCCAATTTTTCAGAGATAATGAATGGTCCTAGCCACAACTGTTGGAACTTTGTGTTTTCACCTTTATGCTCGTGGGTTTATCCCATTTGAGAACAAGGTCTCCTATCTGAAAATCCCTTTGGGAAGAGGATTTCTATTCAAACCATCATTTAACCAGTTGTTGATGTTGATGAAATTTGGCAATAGATTTATCTCTTTTCTCTTCCAAATGGAGAAGTTTATTGATCCTATGCTCCAAAGGAGAGAAATCATCCTCCTGAATAGATTTAGATAACTGGAGTGAGGGAAGGAGGAGATTAGGAGGAAAAATAGCCCCTTTACCATACATAAGGCAGTAAGGTGAATTACCAAGGGAGTCTTTAGGGGTTACCCTATCCTCCCATAGGGTATTAAACAATTGGGTGTGTCAGTTCTTATGATTACTTGCTACAGTCCATTTCCGAATTTTGATAAGGCTTTAATTGGTGGACTCGGCCAAGCTATTTCCATGTGGGTAGTAGTTAGCTAAGTACTTCATTTTAATACCTTTATCTAATGCATATTGAGTAAGATCAATCGAAGGAAAATACGATGCATTATCAAAAACGAAAAATACAAGTACACTAAACCTGTTTATAATGTAGTTCTCAAGGAAAGAGATCACATGGTTGGTTTTAACCACTTTGAGTGGAATTTCCTCCACCCATATGGTGAAATAGTCTGTAGCGGTGATTATATACATATGTTGTAGGCGGGATGGAGGTTTAATCAGAATGACTATATCGAGGCCCCATTCCTGAAATGGAATTTCCATAGCAACTAGTTGCAGTGGAACTACATGTTTCTTAATTCTCCCGACAGATTTCTAACAATCTTCACACTTCCGAGCAAAGGCATGTGCGTCTTTGAACAAGGTCATCCAATAATACCCAACTCTCACTATTTTTTGAGTCGTGGTCTCTCCTCCATAGTGACCTCTAGCAGGTATTGCATGAAGCTCTGTTAATATCTTTTCCGTATCATTTTTCTCAACACATCGTAATAGAACTCCATCAAATCTTTTTCTATATAAAATATCATTAGCTAGAAAATAAGGAGCAGCTTTCAACCTAGGAACTCTCCTTTTGCTAGCCTCTAGGTTAAGAGGAGCATACATGTGGGTCAAGAAAAACCTAATATAATCATACAAGGAATATGCAAGTACAGAGATGGAACAAATCTGATCGTCTTCCATATTTCCTTCACCGTTCTGTTGTAATTTGTTGGCCAACTTTGCTGCTAACTTGAAAAATCCTTGTCCACAAACAATCTTGGCCAGCCTAATTTCTAGGTCAGATTCCTATAACGCTGTCATCCAGTGTGCATGCTTCTCCCCTAGCTCTTTGTGAATCAAAATGTTCTGCACTGCTGAGTATGGAACTATGACTTTGGTTCGGGATTTCAGGAGATATGGTCTGAAATTCTTCATTATCTTGTAGACCATGTAATATTGTTTGTCCACTTCTCGATAACTAAGTTCTACTCCTTTAAAATTCGAACTCATGAAGGATATCGGGATTTCATCACCTTTAGTATTTCACTGTGTAAGTACTGCATCATATGAAATGTCAGTAGCGAATGTATATAAAAGAAAATCTTTTGAGAAATCAAGGGACATTAATGTAGGAGCTTCTGTAATTGCTTCCCTAAATCTAAAAAAATATTCCTTTTGAAGGTCATCCCATTTAAATGTTGCATCCTTTTTTATCATATCCTACAATGGTTTAACAATTTGAGCGAAACTGGGGATAAATATTGTCACAAAATTTATTTCCCCTAAAAAAGATTGCATAGATTTTTTTGTACCAGTAAAACTTAACTAGATATAGTTTGGGTCCACCCGAGGTCAATCATTATACCATGTTTAGAAACTACAAACCCAAGTAACTTTCCTTCAGTCACAAAAAATATTGTCTTCTTGGGGTTGAGTAAGATACGTATTTTCTACATCATTCAAAAACTTGTCTAAGATGCGAAAGGTGATCGTGTCTTCTTTTAGAAAATATTGTGACATTGTCTAAATAAATCACAACACAATTATTAATCAAAACTCTGAAATCTATATACATCACCCTCTAAAAATTAGCACATGCATTAATTAATCCAAAAGGCATTTTCATGTAAGCAAAAGTGCCCCAAGGGGTCCTAACTGTAGTTTTTAATTGATCAGGATGCAACACTAATACCTAGTTATACCCAGATAAAAAAAAATTAAAAAAAAAAAAAAATCCAATAATGAAAACATTTCAGATCCTGATACCTTCTGTAATATATGTTCCATCATAGGTATGGGTAATTATCTTTCCCATAGGCTCTATCCAGATTACGGAAATAAACACAGAGACGTATATCCCCGTTCGTTTTCCGTACCATAACCAAATTTGCAACCCATTGGGTATGTATAACAAGAAATATAATTATGGCTAAAAGGAGCTTGTTAAGTTCCTTTTTTACCATAGGTTCCAAACTTAGGTGCATTTTACTGAGTTTCTGTTGATAAGGTTTAGTATATAGCTTCATGGGTATGTTGTGCTACATAATATTAATATCAAATGTTTTGATATCATCATAGGTCCATGTGAATATGTCCTTAAATTCTTTGAATAATTTGATAAAAGAAGCTCTTTCGGTAGAAGAACACTCGGTGCCAATATTAATATGTTGTGGGTGGTGTTCAATTCCTAAATTCACTGTCTGATAGTTCATACAGGAACTATTGGTTTTGCAGTTAGTGACCTTTTTAAACTTGTCCTGTAGATCATAAAAAAATTCTAATATAGTAATAGAATTAGGGATCAGAGCAGGAGTTGTATGAATGTCTGAAGTAGACCAGATAGACTCTTGATGAGAAGAAATGGATCGATCGTGACTCTCCTCATCAATGGAAATGTCTTTAAAGGTATTATGGGAGGTAATAAAATCTAATATTTGGCAATCATCATCAAAGACCTTCTAGTTGGTGATGTTATCTGGAACAGATGGTTTGTACATCAATTCTACAGAAAATGCATTAGGATCAAATCCTTCTACAGGCATGAGTTTAGAGGAAATGTTAGCAAGATGATTTGCATCAATGTTTTGAGACCTGGGGACATAATTGATTTTAAACGCTTGAAAATAGTTAATAAAATCCCATACCTCATGTTGATAATTTTTTAAACAAGATGAAACACAATGAATTGCATTCCTAACTTGTCGCACAATTATTTATGAGTATCTATAAACCTTAATGACTTTAATATTTAAATCAATCGCTTTTTTCAAACCTTGAATAAGTGCCTCGTACTCAGCTACATTATTTGTACATTCAAATCCTAACCTACAGGTTATCATGATTTTGTTTCCTGTTGGATCAATCAAGACACATCTAGCTCCATCTCCTTCTTTGGATCTAGAACCATAATAAAATAAGGTCTAACAAGACTTATCTAAATGAAAATTGGTATTTACATCATATACATTATGTAACATTGTTTGTGATGAATATACTTGTGTAAATTGCATTATCTCTTATTGGTTTTCAGATCCAGCATAAGATGATATGTCTGCTGGTAAATCCTCGAAAAAGGTGTCCATAGTGTAATTTCCAAGATTAGGAATAGGGACTGAGGCGGGTTCGCTTGGGTCGTTCAAATCCGTGATTGTTTGCTTTGGGTAGGGTTCCCTATCGAATGGTATCTTATTCGGTTTTCCATTATACGGAATCCATAGGTGATACCAGTCGTGTACCAATCAGTGGTGAAGTAGCCCTTAAGTTTATGGGACTAGTATTGGCTCATCCACATCCCATAGGCTTCTAGGACATCATCTATAGTAATATCGATCATCTGATGGAATCGAGAGTCTGAGGACATCCTAGTTAAAACATTTTTCAATTCCCCTACCACCTTGAGCTTAGATTGATCTAACTGCACGATTTGAGTGGGTGATGGTTTAAGTTGTGTGTTCAATTTCTTACATACAGAGAGGGGCATCACATTAGATGAATCCCCTCAGTCTATCATACAGTTATTTACATTTCTGTTGAATATTTCGAATGATAGAAGAAACAAAGGATTATTTAACTTCTTTCCTATAGGAGGATAAACAAATGCTTGATGACAGTTATGACTAGTCAGGGTTTCAAATACATTATGATCCGACGTATCACGGGATGTAAAATTCTACAGAATATTTTCACGGATTGCAGGGATATTCATTAGATCAAATAGTGAAATGTTAGTGTAGGTTTTCTTGAGGTCTTCAATGGAATCATAATCCATATTAGGCATATATTCTCCCTAGGTGCTATGACTCTAGGGTTTGCATGAGAATTCTTATTTGGACTAGATTTGGATGGGGAATCCTAAGCAACTTGTACTTTTCCACAAGTATTATAAGTATGTTGCATGGACTATAGCATTTCAAGTTCATCATCTGAAAGGTTTTCTGGTAGTTCCAAGAAATAATTAACAGTATCCTGAAGATTTTGGTCATCAGGGAGTTGGTCATGAAATTGTTCATTGTCAGCAAAACTACTTTCACCTTCCTTAGAAGGAGGTTGAGGGCCATTGATCACAACCTTGAGAATAGAAGCTAGATATTCAACGTTAAGTCCCTCTGATGGGGGCCTATTCTGATTATGTGTTTGTATATAAGGCCACCTATAAGGATTCCTGAAGAAACCTTGATTTTGGGAACCTTCATTTACGTTTTTCTTGAGGTCAATGAATTCATTAAAAAATTGTTGTAATACTTTCTAGAGGTTCTCCATGTCTAATGCTCCCTGGTCCTTATTAGTAATGCAACATTTGGGAGGTGGTTATGGTTTCTTGCGGGAATTAGTGGTTTGTTCATTTTCGGCCGCTCAATTTCCCTTAAGGCTCAACATGTCTTTCTCGACTAAAATAGCTTCACTAAATACCTCCTGGAAAGTGGTTTTGTGAGATTTTTTGACCCATATAGCTAGGGAACAGGAAGGGCTTTTTCATAGTAAGCTATGATCAAATTTTCAACTGGCATGGACTCAACAAAAATTTTATTTTTCAAGGTTAAAAATATTTGGTTAAAATACTTGATTCTTTCTTTAGTCTCCATTTTCATGGTATACAAATACATAACCATATATTCTAGTGTCTTATTGTCACCAAATTTCTCGAGAAAGAGTTTCTCAAATTGTGCCCATGACTGAATAGTCTAAGTTCTTGAACAAAATACAAGGTTGAATCTTTGCCTTCAAAATTGTAGGGAAAGAGTCTGCAAATTATTTCTTCATTTTCGACATTCCGTAATTGGATAGACAACATGAATTTCTTCACATGAGCTTCCATTGGTTTCTTATTGTCGGGATCGTATTTGGGAAGAAACTTTTCAGAATTATTTGGAAGAGGATGTTGTGGCCCCAAAATAGCCACCGCATCCTGATCTAGCCAGGTTCTATTATGATTGTTGTCCATATGTCAATTTCATCTATCCTGTTCATTGGGGTCGTCAGAAGAATCACCGGAATGATGGTCGAAAGAACTCTCATGTGAACTATCAACGTGAGGTGAGTTGGAGGGAGAGTCGAGAGGAGAAGGTGTTGAACCCAATCCGCCTACCTCAGGAATCGACCTGTGGTGATATGGAGATGAATATTATATGACTTGATAATCGGAACGGAACAAGGCATTGTCTGGTCCCAAAGTAGGGTCTGAATCGTCCTGTCCTATTAATATATCGTGAATTCATTGGTTCAGAGGTTCCAACCACACACCGACTTCTAGAACTGTATCGGTTTCAAGATGAGTATTATCAGTTGAAGCGGTTGGTAATCGTCGAGCTAATCGCTCTTGTAGTTCATGGCTCCTGGAAATTCTAGATAGTGATCTATCCAATATTTGTCATGAATTTTCAATATCTTCTCTGAGTTCAGGATTATCTGGGAAAGGACTAAGAATAGCAGTTTCGATCTCAGGTTGATTCAACTGTTGGAATGGTGTGGGAATGGTATCGGATTGTGAAGAAGTGATAACAGCGAATGTGGCTGGTGGGTTGGTATCACTACGTGTAGCGATTGGAGAAGGTGTTGGAGGAGGTCTACTTTGATTGTGTTTAGCCATTAAACTCTAGATGGCCCTCCTTCTAGTGCCATTTGTTGATGCCCCGGATTAGGTTGTTGGAATGGGTAGGGATTCAACGTCAAGGAGAGTGATCTGATCCAAGAAATTCAAGGAACTCTACGCAAGGGTTACCCTATTTCTCAGTCCTAGAAAGTGACCACTTCCGACGGATCTAAGCCTTCGTTAGCTTTATTAAGTTTTGTTTCTCGCTAAGGGAGACTTAAAATAAGAGCAAAAATAACCCTATATAACCTAATATTTGAATGAGAAGAGTAAACATTATGTCTTAGATAGAGACATCTGCCTAAAAGAAATTAGTTTATTTGTTAGGTTATATTACTAATGATAAATAAATTAATGATAAATCAAACAAGAAGAGAAATCGCCTTATTTTCATAAAACCTTTACTGATGAAAACTAACTGAAACATCAAATGACCATATCAGTTTAATATCATAGAAACAGAGCATCTAAACTAATAAATAAAGTAAATAAATTAATGAATGCTAAATTAAATTCTAAGAATGTTACTCATCCAAAAGAAAACATGTAACTAACATAAATAATCAGGAAACATTCAGATTAACCTACAATCACAAAACATAAATGTTGAAAACATTCAAATTGAGCTCTAATGAACATTATCATATGAGACTTCAATATATTAAATGATCACAACGGAAAAACATCAGAAAATAAAACTTTATCTTCATTCATGTAGAAACCAAATGTAGGCCAAGTCCATCTTTCATTAATAGATTTTCAAGACAATACAATCATGTCTTTGAGGGACAGATTTTCCCAACATAACTGATACAATAAATTACATCAGAGCTTCTACAGCTTGTTCCCCTCTCTAACTCCCTTTCTTCCTCTTCTATATCAAAATAAATATCATTACAAGTCAAGCCATAGATCCACAAAACAATACTAATTATCCTACATCTAAGGGATACAAATCTATTTTCCCTGATCTGGATTGATTATGTGATCTTTCCATGCAGTGTATACATCCATCATGTGGGTAACATCATGATAATATGCATGCTAAAGTTGTAGTTGGGCCTTATTGCGGATATTAGACCATGAATCTAGAAAAATCTGCATGGTAATCTCCAATTGATTAGGAAACAGAATGAAATACGTGAAAAGAGTAATATCCAACTGAACAACATCACAAATAGATTAGGTAGTTTTCTCCCTCTTTTCGTCCACCTCATCAAGCCTTAGATTAGTTGGTACCAAGTCTTCCAACTCAGCAAAAATAGGAATTTCCATGCTCTCCAAAAGTTTATTTGTCAACATCCATTTCCTAGCACATATTTTCTTCCCTTTTTCGATCATCTGAGCAACTTCATCACATACAAGGCCCCAAGACTTGATTGAAATCATGTTCTCATTAATTTCACCTGATCAATATGAGGAACAGTTTGTGGGATATTCTTCAAGTGTGCTTGATGTTGGGTGCCAAAAATTACCCTTTTTGCTCACTTCTATTGTGATCATTTTTCCTTGTTTCTCCTTATTATTATAACCAAGTCATTATCTTTACTAAGGAAAAGCATGAGCTTGAGCAGATATAATTTATTATTACTTTTTTATATTAATTCCTAAAGTTTGCCTTTGTTTATGGATTTTGTATCCTAATTAAGCTGACTTGTGATGGATTGATGAAAGCAATTGAGACCACAGGGAATTCGGGTGTATCAGCATGTTGATACACATGGATGAAGAAGTACTTGGAAAGCAATTAGACCTTTTTAGGTCTTCAGTTCATATCGTTGCGAGGTAACCTAAGTTATCCATCCACGCGTCCAGATGAAACTCGCTTGGTGTTGGATCAGTTCAAGCTATGAGAGCATGGATGTTTATGAAACAAATTTTATCTCAATGTAATAATGAATGTAACCGTTTCTATTCTGGGGTATTGAATCAGCAGCCTGAAGACCTTTGATATTCATGGATGTCTGAATTATAAGGATATGAATTGTCTTGTTGTAGTATTTAAAGAAGGTTGGGATGGTTAAAAGAGGTTAGGCTTATTTTGAAGAGAACTTGTAACAGTAGTGAAAGAGATTTGTATATGAACTTCATTCTATTAATGAAATTGGCAGTATTTCCTGATCTACTGTGTGCTGATTTTTGGTAATGTTTAGAGGTATCTCTGTAAGAAGGAAAGGGCCCACCTTCTTTCAGATTTTCCTTTTGAGTTGTTGAAATAGTGTGAGCATTAAGCGTAGGATTCTTCAATTATAGCTTTTCTCGATTTTCTGAAATAGACGATTGAATAATGCCTAGTTTCTCTCTGCAAGTGTTTCATTGATTATTGTTGTTACACCTGCGCTCTGCTGCTGCATTTTACTATTGTTTATTTTCTTTCATGAACTCCTGAAACTGGTAGATGGCATATGCATTTATAGAACCGGAGGAGGATGGATTTCCTTCATGGTTGAGTGTTGCAATTGTGGATTTGATCCCTTTTTATGATGATGATTTAGGACTTAACTTCTTGCAAAAGCAATTTAGCCATCTCATTCTTGAGGCAGTTATTTTCAGAATTGATACAGTAGAAGGATTGTGAACTATTTTAATCTTTAGCAGTCGAATTAGTATTTGAATTTGGATTGAACAGTGAGGAGAACATAGACTTAGTAATTAGGCTACAATCATTCCTTGAGTAGATTAGGGGACTTATAGTTGATTGATCAGTTACTGAATGTTTATGCATATATTTTGCTTGATTACCTTTGAAATCACCAGACTTCCCTAGGTTGAAAATTTATATTGAGCACTTTGTTTATGAATTAATAGGCAATGAAAGTGACCAACATTTTGGTGTTGTTGTAGGGGAAGGTAATTGGTAAACATAGAAAGTATCTGATTAAGTTGTTTATGTATCTATCTTGATTTCTGAGGTTGCAGGGATGACAAGACGAAGTGAAGAGCTGCGCATACTTCGACATATTGAACGAGTTCCTACCGCAAAAACAAGGTATGATTATTTAAGCTTGCATGAAGACAAAAAGAAAAGAACATGAAAACCCCAAAAGCACTAACTTTGCAGGTAGAAAAGGACCATCATGGAAGTAATCCAGGTTTAGGAAGAGTGACATTTTTTATGATTTGATAGCCAGATTTGACTCCTCTACTGGAAATTTATTTCAACAAACATATTGAGCAAGAAGAAGCTTTATTCTCCCAGCAAGCTTGTGTTAGCGCGACGCCAGTCGACAGGGGTTCCACTCACTATCGACACATACCGCAGTATCCCTGGTGTCACCTACCCAAATTATGAAATTATTATTTTATTGGAAAAATACTTTATGTTAAATTTTAATTACAAAGTTTTGCAATTATGACAAAGTTTGGTCAAGGATGAATGTAATTACTAAATTATTATTATTTAATAAATAAAAGTAGGAGACAAACACCCAAGGGAACTGTTAAATGAGTGTTCACTGACCCACTAGGAGGAATGGAAGCTGTTAGAAGGCATGGGATAGATGGCAGCAATTGCACTTCACCACTAGCTGTTGGTTATGGGACAACTACCCCTACAATTGTGGCATTATCCCCCAGGTGGAGGGAGTGAGCAGGAAGCTCATTTAATGACCAGTTAACAACTGAAAGGCCTAGGAAGCCTACATAAGGCAAATTCGAATTGAGCAGGCAACTCTTACACAATATTTCTGCAGAAATATTCCTCATGTGCATCAGGTGATCACTAAGAAATTTGAATAGGGAGGCTATGTGAGAGTGAAACTGTAAGTCTGCAAATTATTCTGAGAAGGAGAACAAGAGGTGCTGGTGCAGGTCCCTTTTGACTGCTAATTCTTTAAGACTGGATAACTATTGCTACTGCAAGTGGAGAGCCTAAGCTTCTAAGTTTCTTCCTCCTGGTGGTTCAGTGAACAAGCTCGAGGGTCTTAAGGCAAGTACTTGGCTGTCTTCAGGAATTGGTTGGGTGGAACAGGCTCCTTGGGATGTTTGTTTCCCTACAGTTAACCAAGTTTTGCTGTTCCTATTTGTTGTAGTTCAATGTTTCTGTTTAGTAGAATTATCAACTCTGTTTAGTAAAAGAATTTATTTTCTGATCTATGTTTGATTCTGGATAATAAATATTTGGAATTTTGTTTTTATTAGATAATCATCTCTATATTTTTCCCATGATGTTCTCTACATAGTACTCTAGTATAGAGAAGCAAATTAAATAATAGATAAGAGATGGGCATATTTTCCATTGATTAGACAAATATTTACAGTAAGTGTTCTATTTACAATTCTGTTATATATTTAAACATAGCAAAAATTACTGTATAGCATTGACAGTAACATAGAACTCTTTTGTTAATACTTGAAAAAGCGCATAGTTAATTTCTGTACAGTCATATATTTTCCTCTTATCTCTATTATTTTCAAATAGCAAACAAATGCAATCAATATTAGATAGTTTATATATATATATTTCCAAAGTAATTGCATTTTACAAAAATATAACAGCTGCAATTTATTTCCATACAATTCTGGTTTTGAACAAATACTTTTCATTTTCTCGCATTGTCATAGATTGCTTACAATACAACTGTATTTTCAAAGAATTAGTTTTGTATCAATTTAAAACAAATATTCATATATATTATTTTCACATTACTTATGCTTTTGTTTTAATATCAAAAATTTTCAAATAGTATCAAACCCTATTGTTTTATTCTTCTAAACCCTAGAAATTTTTTACACAGTCCTTTGTTGTTTTTGCACAAGTATTTTATGGCGAAATCCTAAACTTTTCTTTTCTTAACCCTAGTAAGAACCCTTGTACTTTATCAAAATCTTTTAAAACAATACAAAAACTTAGTACAAAACCAGATAGTATTCAAAAGCTTCAGGCAGGGTTTTTCTTTCGTAAAACAAACTAGAATTTGAAGGCATAAAACATATAACAGTCAAACTATCTCTTCAACCTGCCACACTTGTGTAGCTAAACAATGAAGATGGAGTTTAGAAACAACTTTACAGTCGAAAATCGGGTCTCGAAACATTTTATACACGATTACACAAGTTTTATTACCCATCATTTTAAACACTAACCATCCTTTGCAAAAGAAAAACAAGTCGTTGTTTAAATGTAAAAGAACCCTCGGTTCTTAGTTTCCATTCAAAATTTATAACAGAGAATTACAGGACGGCCATGAAAGGTTCCCAACTTTCAAAAGGGTTATCTTTTTTTTTTTTAAAAACCTTTAAAACTGAGACTGTGGAACAACCGAACTACACAAGGTTTTACCCCGGACTGTTTTAACACGAAAACGAGAACCAAGACCCCATCAATTACACGACCAGGCATCTTTTAGCCAAGTGGTTACAAAAATACTGAGAGGTTACCCTCTGTACATTTGAATCTTCAAGACAAACTTATAAACTTTCACTTTCGGCCATCACTGAAACAAGTCGAAGGACTTCAACTCTCGACACATAGAAAACACGATCAAAGGCCCTATGAGGTTTTGAGAACCATCGGAGCTTACCAGGAAAGTCATAGCAATATTCCTCTCTCCAAACCTTTTCGTTACAAGCCTCATATGATTGTGGGTACCTGCAGAAAACATTTGATGAAAGGTTAAAACAAGGAACTGCATTTTTGAAACAACATTGTGGTATTAAGTCACTAATACAAAAACACTTACCTCTAAAAACAAAACGATACTTCGGAGCATAGACACAATACACCAGTAAACGACGTAACACATTGATTTGTGACAGCAACTCTGAAGACCATCCTCATCCTCAAAAGAATGGAACTCAATCCGAATTATATTCATTACCCTGGCAAAAGAAACCCCATCACTATTTTGGTAGCGTGGCTCAAGTGCAAAAGGCTAAAATTCTATAACTACCCAGAAGACATCACCATCTTTTGAAAAGATCCAAAGGTTAGACTGTAAAAACTATTCTCAGCAACTACTGTGAAAATCCTCACAGTAGATCTAATAGATGATGTATACCTCACAAGAGTAATTATGATTAAGCAGGAAAATAGAAGAGGAGTGAACAATACAGTATAATGAGCAACAGAATAATATGGTACAGTAGAACTCAGATAGAAGCAATAATAATTCACACACACTAATTAATTAATCACAGTATGGACAAATAAATAGTACAATGGTAGAGAGGATTCGAATGCCTAAGGTGGCAATTCGAATTAGCCTCTCAGAGTGATCATAAGATCAATAGAGTGTCATCGGCGCACAACTAGGTGTCCTCATGATCATCGAAGCGCAACTGGAAGTCTTCATCATCATTAGTGGAGTCATCAATGCTCAAGTAACTGTCAACCATCAGTCAAACTAACTCTGGTAGGTGTAACTGAGTGTAACTCAATGTAACTAAGTGTAACTGGGTGTAAATGACTGTAATTGACTGTAACTGAGTGTAACTGAGTGTAACTGAGTGACAACTGGACTGGTAGGTGAAGAAGGGTGAGTTTCTCCCTAAAATCAAGGAAGAAGGGCGCATTAAGAAACTGGAGGGCTAAAAATGAATAGTGAGAAGCTCCTGGGGGTTGGCTAACTGAGGGCTAGGTGTTGGACTGATGACTGGGATGCATGCAAAATGCATGCAAACCCTAGAATGCATGCAAACCCTAAAGGTACATGCATGACTGAAAATGTAAATGATCAAAATACTGGTGGGACTAGGATGGAGTATAGGAATATCCTAACACCCCCCCTTAATCCATCTTGGGCCCTGGTAACTAAGACCAAAGGTCACCCAATACAATCAATAATAACAATGAATAAACCAAGGAAGTGGGAAAATTCCATGGGAAACATACCCCCTCCTCAAAAAATAGACTGTAAGGCACACATAAAAATAAATGCTCCAAACTCAAGCATGTGTGATGCTTGGTCATATGTCTGGAGGTATCTTCTTCTGGGAATAAGTGGATCATGCTCAAAAAGCATGTGCTTGTACTTGCTCTTTAGATTGAATGTGATGAGAACAAATCCAACAGTATGAGAATGATCCTTGAACATGTGATTCGAATCAGCTGAGGTAGGATCAAATCTGTGAAAGTGCATATAGTCTTTTGTCTTCTCCTTCAAACCACCATGGGTGAGATTATGCCAAAAATAACTATTACATGTTTGCTTGAAATCAAAATCAGATTTAAGACTTAAAAAATAGTTTCTTGAGATCTCCTTTGAACCAGCAGGGGTGAGATCAAAACTATCATATGCATGAGAAATTATCCCAAATAGTAATTGCTTAGAATCCAAATTAGATCCAAGACTTGAATCATGGTTTCTTGAGATCTCCTTTGAACCATGAGAGGTGAGATCAAAACCAATAGATGCATGAGAAATTATCCCAAGCGAATGGAAATGGCCATATTCTTCAATGACCTTCTGAAAGCATGGAATTATGATCATATAGTAGTATAAAAGAGGAGTTAGCTAGAGAGGAGCGAATGCATTACCTTCAAAAGCTGTTTTGACCTCTGAAATAATCATGTGATCATGATGCAAACCAACAGACTCTGGTGCAAGAGAGGATTTAGGACCTTCTGCAATATCTAGAGTGTGAGCTGGCACAGAAAGAGAAGAAAGTTTGATCATGAGTGTAGAATCTGCAAGTTCTTTGTCAACAACTTCAATATGAGATGATACTGGTGCATGATCTGAGAGACCATCAAGAGGAGCGAATGCATCACTTTGTTTTCTTTCGAATGGGTTGGGACCAAGTCCTTCATTCTCTCTGCCAAATTTTCCATCCAAGTGAGCCCATATCTCTTTTGGAGTCCATAACTCCTTTGAAGTTTCAACACCATTACGGTATTTGAATTGGAATCTCTAGCGTGCAAACAAAGAAAACATTATTGCTTGAAAGTGCATGTCACTTTTATTTAACCAGTCAATCTTCTCTTCATGGGATTCGAACTCTCTTTCAAAATAACAATAAAAAATATCATGGATCTTCAAGTCTGTTATCATTCTTGGTTTCCATTCATCATAGTTGAGTGGATCAAGAGGAGTAATTCCTGATGAATACATAGAAGCTGTAGAGGACCTGCAAAAACAATATAGAATAACTGCAACTGCTACTGCTGCAAAAATGCAAAAACTGCTGCAACTGCTGCACTAGAAATCTTGGTAATAACCTGCAAAAAACTCACAAGAATGGAGATAAACAATACTCTCAACATGCTCTGATACCATGTGAAAATCCTCACAGCATATCTAAGAGATGATGTATACTTCACAAGAGTAATTATGATTAAGAAGGAAAATAGAAGAGGAGTGAACAATACAGTATAATGAGCAACAGAATAATATGGTACAGTAGAACTCAGATAGAAGCAATAATACTTCACACACACTAATTAATTAATCACAGTATGGAAAAATAAATAGTACAATGGTAGAGAGGATTCGAATGCCTAAGGTGGAAATTCGAATTAGCCTCTCAGAGTGATCATAAGATCAATAGAGTGTCATCGGCGCACAACTAGGTGTCCTCATGATCATCGGAGCGCAACTAGAAGTCTTCATCATCATCAATGGAGTCCTCAATGCTCAAGTAACTGTCAACCATCAGTCAAACTAACTCTGATAGGTGTAACTGAGTGTAACTCAATGTAACTAAGTGTAACTGAGTGTAACTCAATGTAACTAAGTGTAACTGAGTGTAACTGGGTGTAACCGACTGTAACTGAGTGTAACTGAGTGTAACTAAGTGTAACTGACTGTAACTAAGTGTAACTGAGTGTAACTGAGTGTAACTGAGTGTAACTAAGGGTAACTGAGCGTAACTGAGTGACAACTGGATTGGTAGGTGAAGAAGGGCGAGTTTCTCCCTAAAATCAAGGAAGAAGGGCGCATTAAGCAACTGGAGGGCTAAAACTGAATAGTAAGAAGCTCCTGGGGGTTGGCTAACTAAGGGCTAGGTGTTGGACTGATGACTGGGATGCATGCAAACCCTAAAGGTACATGCATGACTGAAAGTGTAAATGATCAAAATACTGGTGGGACTAGGATGGAGTATAGGAATATCCTAACAACTACCAAGAAACCAATCTTCAATATGTTGCATTATGGCTCTATGGCACGAAGCCAATCCTGTAACTTAATCAGAAAATACTTCTCACGGGTCATGAGGTTGAAGCCCTGGCAGAGTTTTTCCTTCAACCCTAAAATTTTTGGGCACTCTGTCGGCCTCAACCTAGCTTAACAATGAAAGACATAGAATTTCATGCCACTACTTATAACAAAGCTAGGGTTCCACATCAACGGTTCAGATCTGGTGTGATCAACGGGTAAGAAGAGTGCCAACACTGCTACGTTGAAAGCCAAGAATTCTTGCATTAATACCTCTTAATTACAAGCAATCACGATGTTGCCAATAGTGCATGCTAATGATCTTTACCATGTACAGCTCGGAGGAGAGACAATAGAATAGTCATGTCCAGCTAGGATTCCAAGTATTGTTTTAAAGCAAGATTCACGTGGATGGGCTATGTGGGTTGACAACAACTCTACCCACTGTGGAGTTCGGACAGAGCATTAAAATCTTGATCGTAACCCTGTCAACCTGCAGTGGAGCATTTATTAACCATTAACTCATTACTTCAATACCGAGATTCGGGTGGATACAGCGACTGGTGCTATCAACACTTAGAACAAAATCTAGGTCGTATAGCATAGTTTTCTCCATAACCTTAGTCTTAATTCTTTTCAAAGGATAGTTACATTATGTAATAATTTCAAGTCATTGCTAAAGTTTAATCATATCCTGAATTCATATTGTTTGCATATTGAATTCATTTTGGTTTGCATAGTGAATTTATTTTGTTTGCATATAAAATCCATATTATTGCATATATATTTGCAATGCATATTTATTATTTAGTTCAAAGCTATACATGGTGACGTTTGAATTACATGTCAACATATTATGTAGATGCTTAGTATTTATAAAAATATGTCTACTCATTTCTATAGTTTCGAATAAGCTTTAGAATGAAGTCTATAATGCTAACTCATAGCATAAATACTATAATTACGATCACTTCCATTTGTTTAGCCATGTAATGCAAAGACCTTTGTATCATCAAAAATATAGTTTAAATATTGACGAGATATACTTGGAAGCTACATTCTCAATACAAACGCTAGTCATTATGCTTTAGATATGATAGCTTTGTAATCATTAGTTAAATACACGAGTTAGAATAGTCTAAGCTTTGTTCAAAGATACAATACTATTCCTATAAGTTCCTAATAGCATTGTCTTTAGGTTTGTAGTACTGTTTTGATTGCAACATTCTGACAAGTACTTGGATGAGATGATTTATTACACTAAAGAGTTTTGAAAGCCAGCAAACAAACTCGATTTAAAACCAAGTATCCATACCTCCAGTCACTAGTGTCGCAAAGAAGTATTTAGCTTTATGCTTTGACGATGAATTGAAGAAAATAGGTACTCTTATTTTATGACATCTTGTAGGATTTCTTACCTGCGGTCTGCACATGGAAATAAGATTCAAAAGCCTTAGCTAAACGTAGCTAAGTAAGCTCCAGGGTGCCTCATAGGACCCCTTCGTAATCACACAAAACAAAACTGTCAACACTTCTTTCAGAATTTCATAATAATACAAGCAGTGTACAACATGTAATTGCATTTAGAACTTAAGCAAATGAGTAAAATTGTATTCTTATGCATGAGTTTGAAAAGATATTTCATTAAGGAGTTTAACATCCGTTTAAAGTTAAAGTAGTAATTACAAATATATCTTATTAAATTGAGATTTATGACGTGTCATCATCATTGATTACCTTAGTTAAGATCTCAAATTAATTTGTATGTTCCGCATTAAATGACTTAGATAATTAATGCTATTATAAAAAAAAAAATATTCTGGTATTTTCGGGATGTTACATGTGGTATCAGAGCTCATGTTCGAACTCTAGGCCTGAAAAAGGTCTAAGAACACGCAACAAAAAATTTTATTACAGTAGAAAATATTACTAATTAAAATTTAAACTATTGTGTTATACAGAAATTATTTTAAGTTACAGGTATGGAGAACTCAGCTGAACATGTAGAAGACAGATTTCAACCAAACAGCCATAGTTCGGGACAGCACTATGCAGAAGAAGGCCATGGTGAATTGAATGACAATTCGTCAGAATTGTTACGTGTGTTTCAGGAATTAAAGGCAGAAATTAGATCCATGAAACAAGACAATGAAAGAATTCTGAAGGCACAAGAAGAGTTAAACCAAGTGTTGTTTGAACAGTGCCCAATTGATGAGTAGGAGAGAGATAATGAAGATATCTCCAAGGTTGAGGATCTGCCTCATGCTAACAAAAGTAAGAAAATGAAAACAGATGATGTGAACAACAGTTCAACATCATCAAGAGATGCTATTGAAGTATGTAAAAAGAAACATAACTATTCAAGCGATAGTAGTAAAGGAGATTACAAACCCAGAAAGAAAAGCCATAAAGAGTATGAATAGATTTATGGGTAGTTCAAAAAGATTAGACCTCCAACTTTCAATGGAGAAACTGAGAAGGGCGAGACAGCTGAAGCATGGTTGTCCAGCATGAAGAAATATTTTCAGATTTATAACTATTTAGAATCCTTGAAAGCAAAAATGGCTATATATAACTTGACCGAAAAAGTGGATATTTGGTGGCAGGACATCAAAAGATTAAAGGGTATCAAGGATAAGGATGTAAACTAGAGTACTTTTAAACGATACTTCAAGAAGAAATTTTTATCTTAACAGTACTATGAAGAAAAATCCAAAGAATTCTACAATTTAAAGCTGGGAAGTATGAACATGAAGGAAATGAACAGTAAATTTCTGAACTTGTTGAGATATGTGCCATATCTCGTGGAAGAAAAACTGAAGATTCAAAGATACTTGAGCTGTCTACCTTTCATTATTAAGGACAGAATCGAGTATGACAGTCCAAAAACCTTGGAAGAGGCTATGAGAAAGGCAGTTTTCTGTTATGACACTAATCAGAAAAGAGAAGGAATGTCAAACTGGAAAAGTCATAAGCCCAGCAATTTTGAGCTGAAAAAGAAAAATTTCAAGTTTAGTCGGAATTCCGGTTTCCAAAAGAAAAACTTTCAGAATCAGAATTTTCAAGGAAATAATTTCAGAAACAGTCAATAGCAGAATTCTACAGCACCCAGGAATGCTCCCAATAATACCAGGACCAATGAACAAAAGGCACCTATCAAATGTTTCGAGTGTCAAGGTCCTCACTATGCATCAGAATGTGCCAAGAGGAAGCGGACAGCTAACAACATTCACTCTATTCAGACTGAACCTACTGTTGGAGACGTGGCGAGGGAGATGCTTAGAATCAATGCAGCACTCAACAACAGGAAAGCAGATCATCAAATCTCTATGGTAGAGATTGAAGGTATGCTACAAAATCATCTTGTTACTGTTTTAATTGACCCAAGTGCTAGCTTAATTTATATATCACCAGATATTGTGGAAAGTCTTAAATTAAAAACAGAAAAGTTTAGTAAATCTTGGTTAGTTAGACTGGCAACTCGAACAAAGAGGAAAGTATCAGATTTTATTGAAAGTTGTGCTTTATCCATGAATCAGTTAAAGACACAAATCAAGTTGAATATTTTACCTTTAGGATCCTATGATATTATAATTGGAATGGACTGGTTAGAAGCCCATCATGTCATTCTGAACTATTATGGAAAAAGTTTTACGTGTTTAAATGATGAGGAAAAAACTGTAGAAGTAAAATGTATTCCAAGAAAGGTAACCCTTAGACAGATTTCAGCCATGCAAGTTAAAAGGGCAGTTAGGAAAGGATGTCAGTTGTTTGCAGTAAATGTAGTAAATGATGAGTTTATTTGTAAAGAGGACAAACTGAAATTAGAAGACATACCTATCCTAAAGGATTTCAAGGATGTTTTTTTTCTGAGGAGATTCCAGGATTACCTCCTAAAAGAGATTTAGATTTTACCATCGAGTTAATACCAGGAGTAGTACCAAACTCTAAAGCTCCATATAGGATGAATATACTGGAATTAAACGAATTGAAATCACAGTTGAAGGAACTAATTGATAAGAATTATATAAGACCCAGCGTGTCTCCTTGGGGAGCACCTGTTATATTTGTTAAGAAGAAAGATGGAACCCTAATACTGTGCATAGATTATCGCCAGCTTAATAAGATGACAATCAAGAATCGGTATCCGTTGCCCTGCATAGACGATCTATTTGATCAACTGCGTGGAGCAACGATTTTTTCAAAGATTGATCTAAGGTCAAGATATCATCAAGTGCAGGTTAAGGATGAAGATATTTTCAAGACAACTTTCAAAACTCGATATGGACATTACGAGTTTGTAGTCATGCCATTTGGCTTGACTAATGCCCCGGCTGTATTTATGTGTTTAATGAACAATATTCTGCACAAATACTTAGATAAGTTTGTTGTTATGTTTATAGATGACATTTTAGTGTATTCTAAAAGAAAAGAAGAGCATGATGAACATCTACGGATTATTTTACAAGTTCTGAGAGATCATCAACTATATGCTAAGTTTAGTAAGTGTGACTTCCACAAGGACAAAATTCAGTATTTAGGACACATAATTTCTAAAGAAGGAATCTCGGTTGACCCTGACAAGATAAAATCCATTAATGATTGGCTGATTCCTAAGGATGTGTCGGATGTAAGATCATTTATGGGTATTACTGGATATTACAGAAAATTTATAGAGGGTTTTTCAAAGATTGCAAACCCCATAACCTCCTTGCAGAAGAAAGGGAAGAAATTTGTGTGGGATCAAAAATGTTCTGACAGTTTTAAGAAGTTAAAGGAATTGTTGACTACAACACCTATTCTAAGAATAGCAGATCCTAATAAGGATTTTATAGTTTGCACAGATGCTTGTAATGATGGACTCGGTGGAGTCCTAACACAAGAAGGGCATGCTATGGCATACAAATCTAGAAAGTTGAAAACACATGAGAAGAATTACTCCACTTATGATTTAGAGTTATTAGCAGTAATTCATGCTTTAAAAATGTGGCATCACCACCTTATTGGCAGAAAATTTACCTTATTGGCAGACAACATGGGTCTGAAATATTTATTAGATCAGACAAATCTGAACACTAGACAAGCTAGATGGTTAACTTTCTTAAGTGAGTATGATTTCGAAATTCAGCATATTAAAGGGAAAGAGAACAAGGTTGCAGATGCACTGAATCATAAAGCAAAAATGAAGTTTATTTCAGCCATCAGTACTTACTCAATAGATTTAGAAAATCAGATCCTTGAAAGGAGTGAAACGGATAAAGAATACAAAAAATTAAAGGAAAAGACAGCAAATAACAGTTCTGAAAATTCTATGGCAGATTTCAGAATGAAGGAAAATGGATTATTGCTATACAAAAACAGATTGTATGTACCCAACATACCAGAGGTAAAAATTCTAATTTTAAATGAGATGCACAAAAGCCATTACTCTGGCCATCCAGGTTTACAAGAAGACCATTACTATGCTGAAGAAAGAATACTATTGGCCCAAAATGAAAGATGAAGTAGCAGAGTACATAGCCAAATGTTTGGATTGTCAAAAAGTGAAAGTTGAACACCAACATCCCGCTGGATTGTTGCAACCATTACCTATACCGAGTTGGAAATGGGAAGTGATAAGCATAGACTTTATTACTAGACTACTCAAAAATCAGAAACAAAATGACTCTATCATGGTGATAGTAGACAAACTGAGAAAATCAGCACACTTTATACCTGTGAAGACTACACATAAGGCTCCAGACATTGCAGAAATCTTCATGAAACGGATTTTTTGACTACATGGTATACCGAAAGTTATAATTTCAGATCGTGACTCTAAATTTACTGGAAAATTTTGGAGATCTTTGTTTAAAGGGTTGAATACAACTCTAAATTTCAGCACAGCATTTCATCCACAAATGGATGGACATACATAAAGGGTGAATCAAGTTTTAGAAGACTTACTGAGAATGTATGTTAAGGATCAGCCTGGTAAGTGGGAAGACTACTTGCATTTAGCATAATTTGCATATAATAACCATTATCATGCATCATCCAGACTTAGCCAATTTGAAATTCTTTATGGTAGGAAATGTGATACACCTGTTTCTTGGAATGACCCAGTAAATAGAGTTGTTTTAGGACCTGAATTGTTGCAGGAGTTAGAACTAATTGTGAAACAGGTACAAGGAAATTTAAAAGCTGCCCAAGATAGATAAAATAGTCAAACAAATTTAAAAATGACTCATAAAGAGTTCCAGGTTGGTGAACATGTGTTCCTCAAGGTAAGACCGAAAAAGAGTTCATTGAAATTGGGAAGCTGTGCCAAGTTGGCACCCAGGTATTGTGGTCCTTTCGAAATATTGTCCAGGGTTGGACCAGTGGCATACCAACTGGCTTTGCCACCAAATTTAAAAATACATAATGTTTTTCATATATCATTTTTAAAGAAGTATGTACACGATGCTACTCATGTTGTAAATTGGAATGATGTACAGGTGGGACAAGATGGCGATTTTCAGGTGGAACCAAACTGTATACTTGAAAGGAGGGAAACTTTGCTCTGGAATCGCACCATTGGGAAAGTGAAGGCGCAGTGGAAGCACCTTAGCCCGGAAGAGGCAACCTAGGAGTTGGAGAGTAGTATGCAGGAAACATACCCAACTCTATTTCAGGAACACTCAGAGACTGATTGACCAACATTGAGGACGATGTTGAGATTTAAGGGAATGTGTATGTCACCTAACCAATTTCTGAAATTATTATTTTATTGGCAAAATACTTTATGTTAAATTTTAATTACAAAGTTTTGTAATTATGACCAAGTTTGGTCAAGGATGAATGTAATTACTGAATTATTATTATTTAATAAATAAAAGTAGGAGATAAACACCCAAGGGAACTGTTAAATGAGTGTTCACTAACCCACTAGAAGGAATGGAAGCTGTTAGAAGGCATGGGACAGATGGCAGCAATTACACTTCACCACTAGTTGTTGGTTATGGGACAACTACCCCTACAATTGTGGCATTATCCCTCAGGTGGAGGGAGTGAGGAGGAAGCTCATTTAATGACCAGTTAACAACTGAAAGGCCCAGGCAGCCTACATAAGGCAAATTCGAATTGAGCAGGCAGCTCTTACACAATATTTCTACAGAAATATTCCTCATGTGCATCAGGTGATCACTGAGAGATTCGAATAGGGAGGCTATGTGAGAGTGCAACTGTAAGTTTGCAAATTATTCTGAGAAGGAGAACCAGAGGTGTTGGTGCAGGTCCTTTTTGACTGCTAATTCTTTAAGACTGGATAACTATTGCTACTGCAAGTGGAGAGCCTAAGCTTCTAAGTTTCTTCCTCCTGGTGGTTCAGTGAACAGGCTCGGGGATCTTAAGGCAAGTACTTGGCTGTCTTCAGGAATTGGTTGGGTGGAACAGGCTCCTTGGGCAGTTTGTTTCCCTACAGTTAACCAGGTTTTGTTGTTCCTATTTGTTGCAGTTCAATGTTTCTGTTTAGTATAATTATCAACTCTATTTAGTAAAAGAATTTATTTTTTGATCTATGTTTGATTCTGGATAATAAAGATTTGGAATTGTTTTTTTTTATTAGATAATCATCTCTATATTTTTCCCATGTTGTTCTTTGCATTGTACTCTAGTATAGAGAAGCAAATTAAATAATAGATAAGAGATGGGAAGATTTGCCATTGATTAGACAAATATTTACAGTAAGTGTTCTATTTACAATTATGTTATATATTTAAACATAGAAAAAATTACTGTATAGCATTGACAATAACATAGAACTCTTTTGTTAATACTTGAAAGAGAGCATAGTTAATTTCTGTACAGTCATATATTTTCCTCTTATCTCTATTCTTTTCAAATAGAAAACAAATGCAATTAATATTAAATAGTTTATATATATATATTTCCAAAGTAATTGCATTTTACAAAAATATAACAGCTGCAATTTATTTCCATACAATTCTGGTTTTGAACAAATACTTTTCATTTTCTCGCATTGTCATAGATTCTTTACAATACAATTGTATTTTCAAAGAATTAGTTTTGTATCAATTTAAAACAAATATTCATATATATTATTTTCACATTACTTATGCTTTTGTTTCAATATCAAAATTTTTCAAAGAGTATCAAACCCTATTGTTTTATTATTCTAAACCCTAGAAAAATTTTATACAGTCCTTTGTTGTTTTTGCACGTCTTTTATGGCTAAATCCTAAACTTTTCTTTTCTTAACCCTAGTAAGAACCATTGTACTTTATCGAAATATTTTAACACAATACAAAAACTTAGTACAAAACCATATAGTATTTAGAAGCTTCAGGTAGGGTTTTTCTTTCGTAAAACAAACTAGAATTTGAAGGCATAAAACATATAATAGTCAAACTATCTCTTCAACCTGCCACACTTGTGTAGCAAAACAATGAAGATGGAGTTTAGAAACAACTTTACAGTCAAACATTGGGTCTCAAAACATTTTATACACTATTACACAAGTTTTATTATCCATCATTTTAAACACATAACCATCCTCTGCAAAAGAAAAACAAGTCGTTGTTTAAATGTAAAAGAACCCTCGGTTCTTAGTTTCCATTCAAAATTTATAACAGAGAATTACAGGACGGCCATGAAAGGTTCCCAACTTTCAAAAGGGTTATATTTTTTTTAAAACAAAACCTTTAAAACCGAGACTGTGGAACAATTGAACTACACAGGGTTTTACCCTGGACTGTTTTAACACAAAAACGAGAACCAAGACCCCATCAATTACACGGCCAGGCATCTTTTAGCGAAGTGGTTAAAAAAATACTGAGAGGTTACCCTTTGTACATTTGAATCTTCAAGACAAACTTAGAAACTTTAACTTTCGGCCATCACTGAAACAAGTCGAAGGACTTCAACTCTCGACACACAGAAAACACCATCAAAGGCCCTACGAGGTTTTGAGAACCACCGAAGCTTACCAGGAAAGTCATAGCAACATTCCTCTCTCCAAACCTTTCCGTTACAAGCCTCATACGATTGTGGGTACCTGCATAAAATATTTGATGAAAGGTTAAAACAAGGAACTGCATTTTTGAAACAACATTGCGGTATTAAGTCACTGATACAAAAACACTTACCTCTAAAAACAAAACAATACTTCGGAGCATAGACACACTACACCAGTAAACGATGAAACACAATGATTTGTGATAGCAACTTTGAATACCATTCTCATCCTCAGGAGAATCGAACTCGGTCCGAATTATATTCATTACCCTGGAAAAAGAAACCCCATCACTATTTTGGTAGCGTGGCTCAAGTGCAAAAGGCTAAAAGCCTATAACACCCAGAAGACATCACCATCTTTTGAAAAGAGCCAAAGGTTAGACTGTAAAAACTATTCTCAGCCACTACCAGGAAACCAATCTTCAATTTGTTGCATTGTGGCTCTATGGCACAAAGCCAAGCCTGTAACTTAATCAAAAAATACTTCTCATAGGTCACCAGGTCGAAACCCTGGCAGATTTTTTCCTTCAACCCTAGAATTTTTGGGCAGCGTGTCGACCTCAACCTAGCTTAACAATGAAAGACAGAGAATTTCATGCCACTACTTATACCGAATCTAGGGTTCCACAATTAATGGTTCAGATCTGGTGTGATCAACGGGTAAGAAGAGTGCCAACACTGCTACATTTAAAGCCGAGAATTCTTGCATTAATACCTCTTAATTACAAGAAATCACGACATTGCCAACAGTGCATGCTAATGATCTTTACTATGTACATCTCGGAGGAGAGACAATAGAATAGTCATGTCCGGCTAGGATTCCAAGTATTTTTTTAAAGCAGGATTCACGTGGATGGGCTACGTGGGTTGACAACAACTCTACCCACTGTGCAGTTCAGACAGAGCATTAAAATCTTGAGTGTAACCCTGTCAACCTGTAGTGGAGCATTTATTAACCATTAACTCATTACTTCAATACCGAGATTCGGGTGGATACAGCTACTGGTGCTATCAACACTTAGAACAAAAGCTAGGTCGTATAGCATATTTTTATCCATAACCTTAGTCTTAATTCTTTTCAAAGGATAGTTAGATTACGTAATAATTTCAAGTCATTGCTAAAGTTTAACCATATCGTGAATTCATATTGTTTGCATATTGAATTCATTTTGGTTTGCATAGTGAATTTATTTTGTTTGCATATCAAATCCATATTATTGCATATATATTTGCAATGCATATTTTTAATTTAGTTCAAAGCTAGACATGGTAACGTTTGAATTACATGTCAACATATTATGTAGATGCTTAGTATTTATAAAAATATGTCTACTCATTTCTATAGTTTCGAATAAGCTTTAGAATGAAGTCTATAATGCTAACTCATAGCATAAATACTATAATTACGATCACTTACGTTTGTTTAGCCATGTAACGGAAATACCTTTATATCATCACAAATATAGTTTAAATATTGACGAGATATACTTGGAAGCTACATTCTCAATATAAATGCTAGTCATTATGCTTTAGATATGATAGTTGTGTAATCATTAGTTAAATACATGAGTTAGAATAGTCTAAGCTTTGTTCAAAGATACAATACTATTCCTATAAGTTCCTAACAGCATTGTCTTTAGGTTTGTAGTACTGTTTTGATTGCAACATTCTGACAAGTACTTGGACGAGATGATTTCTTACACTAAAGAGTTTTGAATGCCAGCAAACAAACTCGATTTAAAACCAAGTATCCATACCTCCAGTCACTAGTGTCGCAGAGAAGTATTTAGCTTTATGCTTTGACGATGAATTGAAGAAAACAGGTACTCTTATTTTATGACGTCTTGTAGGATTTCTTACCTGCAGTCTACACATGGAAATAAGATTCAAAAGACTTAGCTAAACGTAGCTAAGTAAGCTCCAAGGTGCCTCGTAGGACCCCTTCGTCATCACACAAACAAAACTGTCAGCACTTCTTTCAGAATTTCATAATAATACAAGCAATGTACAGCATGTAATTGCATTTAGAACTTAAGCAAATGAGTAAAATTGTATTCTTATGCATGAGTTTGAAAAGATCTTTCGTTAAGGAGTTTAACATCCGTTTAAAGTTAAAGTAGTAATTACAATTATATCTTATTAAACTGAGATTTATGACGTGTCATCATCATTGATTATCTTAGTTAAGATCTCAAATTAATTTGTATGTTCCACATTAAATGACTTAGATAATTAATGCTATTATAAAAAAAAAATTATTCTGGTATTTTCAGGATGTTACACCTGGCCACTGGCCCAGACAGGTTTTATCCCGCCCAGCAACACCTGCAGAGTAGATGAGGTCTCGCCTGAGGCATCTAGGAAGAGCAGACGGAACAATGTTTCCGCCGAATGAAGGAAGATGGTTGCGGCTATAATACTTAAACTTATTGCATAACTGGGATAGATATTTCTAAGCATTGGACATGGTATTTAAATCAATATTCAACCAAGACATTCATCATTGCAACGACAGTAATTGTAAAACAAGTATCGCATCAAAGAAGCATGACATTATTTGTATAGTGCAACATCACATTACCATAACTAAACAGATTGAACACAGAGATTGTACCAAAATAGCTTCATCATATTCTCATTGTCGACCCAGATACAATGCCTCTGCAAAAACTAGATCTCCGCAATGACTCTTGACATCAAAACATACCCGGAAGACATACAACCAACAACAAAGCTTCGCATAATATCTCCAGTATTCCATTATGCTCTCCAATACTTACAATTCTTATCTATATATAGGCTTCTGCCTTACAACTCTTGTCCACTTTCTAACAACTTGTTAACTGACACTATGGACAATTGACTCAATATGTAACTGACCTAGTCCAAAAATGACCAAAAACCCGCATTTTGCGGTATACTAACTCAACAATACATAATATGTGGTCCAAATGTCCCAAAACCCATAATCTGCAGTACAATTGACCCACACATGCACAAAATAATCTTCCGCTTGTCGCCTTTCGCTCCATCTTTTGCCTTGTCGCAACATTGGAGATGTTGCGATAGCACTTTACCAAACCGCCTGCCAACAGTCCCCCAACACAATCTTGTGGCTCTCCCACGAGCCATGTCAACTGGATATGGTGTACTCTGTTGTTTCGACTTTGAAGTCCTCATACGGTTGTTCAATTGTTCTTGCTGTCCGGATCACGCGGTGTTGTCCTGCTCCTTCTGCAACATGGACCATTTGCTCGCTGTCATGTACTTCTTTCCCAAAAGTGGACTCACGCCAGCTTACTATCGCAGGCCTTACAAACTCATCCTCCAGTCTCGAGAGACCGATTGTAGATGGAGAGGCATTTGGAAAGCAATGCCAGGGTGTAAAACAGGCCAGCGGTTCCAGCACATCTGTTTCATACCAGTAAGCATACGTTACAGGGACCCGAGGTCAATGACCCCCCCCTTTGGTGTGGTCGCAGGGACCACGAGACTTTGAACCGTCACCAACTGCCTAGACATCTCGGACAAGACCTCATGCTTGTAACCCCTAAGTGTCCGAGGTGCAACTTGCTCTAACCGCTCATGTACACTCGTGGTTCGAGCCCTCAGCGTAGCTGGTGTGCTCCCATAGGAAATAAAATGGATCGTTTCCACAACCTCCTTGGAATTCCTAACTTAGCTAGATGCCCGAACGTCTCATAACATAACCTTACTAAACTGAAAACAACCACTGTGCTCTTGTTATCCTTGGGTCCTATATTTATACAACATGTTCGATTGTTTGTCTTCCTTGGAAATCCTGTGCACCACCTCCTCATGCTCTAGGTTAATCATAAGATTCCATTGCTCCGACATCGAAAGTGGACGGAGCGATCATACCCCCACCTGTCGCCCTGGGGGAAAAAGTGTGCGAAACAGTCCTTCATCCATACTGTCATGGTGGATGCCTTGTGCCAACCCTACAAACCATCCCTCCAGGTGTCGTCAGCCATGCTGCCTCGATGTATTCCTCATTCCAAATGTGCGTATTTCTGACACGATCGGATTCGTCTAACGATGATATCTTCCCAAAAAGGTAAAGGTGCCAGCTACATAATGATTTTTGATGTGACCCATTCGCAACACTTCCACTTGTCGCAGACTGCTCCAAACTTGCAACACAATCCCTCCTTCTTACGTATCTATTTCTCCATCGGTGCGCCATCCTGCCACCGATCATCCTGCAACACAAAGTTTTTTTTTTCCATGCGACTCAGGCATCGCATTGTTCCAATCCCAACTGATAGGTTCAACCTATGACCATTCACCAGTTTCGGGAGCATCACCCCGTCCAGCTGCTACAGTTGAACCATGCCCCCCGAAGTAATACTATTGATGCGATACAGACCAAGCCAATGCATCTGCAACTTCCCTGGATGTTTCATAAACTTGTTGTCGTACAACAACACCAAGTCGCCCTGCTAAAACTATTTTTTTATGTGTCGATCATGCCATGCCTTCTGGTGATCCTTCTCTACCCCCTAGTGGAACCCAACGATGAAACAATCTTCCTCCAACTTCACCAACTGCTCTAGACGTTCATCTAGTGTCGTTGCATCATCCAGGCCTGTTGCGGCCGTGATGCGCAAACTCAGGACAATATACTCCATGGGCATAATTTCTTCTTGTCCATATACTAACCTGAATGGTGTTTTCCTTGTCAACCTTTTACAGGTGGTGCGATAGGCCCACAACACCGCTGGGATTTTCAGATCCCAGTCGTCGCGGTTCGTATTGCACACCTTTGTCAGTGCATGCTCCAATACCTTGTTGAAGGATTCCACCGCGCCATTTGCTTGCAGATGATATGGTGTACTCTTCTTGTGCTGTATCTACAGTTCCTTTGTCAATGCGCTGATGGTGTGATTGAGAAAGTGGCTGCCCTAGTCACTCAGCAGAATCTGGGGGAACCAAAACGAGTGATGATGTTATCAAACAAAAATTGTGCCATCGTTGCTGCAGAACAATCAACTACTGGTGTTGCCTCTGCCCATTGATTCAAATACTCTATCACTATGATAATGTAGCATGCACCCGAGCACTTCCTTGGTGGATTGATCGGTCCTACAAAATCCACTGCCCATTTTTCGAACGGCTGCAATGTCAACTAAGGCATGAGTGGCATCTCATCGCGTTGGGATGGTTTTCCAGTTCGCTAATAGACATCACAGGACCGCGCATAGTTTGTCACATCATTATGTAGTGTGGGCCACCACAGCCTGGCACAAAGCACTTTCCTAGGGGTCGCCTGACCGCCATAGTGTCCTCCATGCATTTCTGCTAATATATGCGCTTTCTCATGCAGTAAAACACATCTGTGTAATACCTCATCGGCACCCATTTTGTATATCTCTCCTGTGATTAGCTAGAAGTTTGCAGCCTTGACTACCAACTACTTCTTCATACTGGTGGTGAATTCGTCAGGTGTAGTAGCCGTTGTCAAAAACTGAATGATTTCCGTAAAGTAACCATCTGTAACCTCAACCCAAAACAGTTGAGCATCCAGTAAACCATCGTCAATGTTGGTCAGCTCTTCTCCTGCATCGATCCACGAGAGATGATCAGGACCGGCATTCAACCGGTTGGGCTTCACAATGACTTCAAAATCGAAATCCTGAAAAAGAAGTAGCCAGCGGCATATCTTCCCCCCCAACACAGGCTTATTGACTAGGTATTTCAACGCAGAATGGTCGGTGAACATTTTAAAGTGCCCACCAAACAAATAGTGTTTGAACTTCTGCAACTCATAAACCATTGCCAGACCTTCCCTCTCAGTAGTATTGTAATTCCTTTCAGTGGAGGATAGATTCTGACTTGCGAAAGAAATAGGATGATCAAGATCGCCTTCTCCTGGTTGAGCCAATACGACGCCCAACACGATCAAGGAGGCATTGACATGGACATGGAATTCCTTACTCCAGTCCGGAAATTCCAATATTGGTTCCGACGCCATCTTTGCCTTCAGTGCTTCAAAGCTAGCCTGACATTCCAGTCTCCACTGGAACGTCGCATCCTTCTTCAACAACTTCTCCATAGGGGCAGTAATCGCAGCATAACCCCTGATGAACTTGCGATAATACCCCGTGTGTCCCAGCGTTTCCCATAATTGATTAATAGTAGTCGGTGGTGTCAAACTCAGAATAAGCACAATCTTTGTTGGGTCAACCAACCATCCTTGCTTACACACAATATGACCCAATAGTATGCCAAACGGTTCACAAAAGATACACTTCTTTAAGTTCAACAATATCTGATGCTGCCGGCATCGCTCCAGCATCAACTATAGATTCTCCAGATGATCGCGGACCAACCCATAGACCGTCCAATCATCCATGTATACCTGTAAAAACTTTTGAATGAAATATTTGAATGCAACAATGACAACCCACGAAAATATCGCAAGTGCATTCTTCAAGCCAAACGGCATCACGGTGTACTGAAAGAAGCCCCATTTGGTAACAAAGGTTGTCTTATGGCGATCTTCCTTTGCAATGCAAATATGATGGTAGCCAAAGAACCCATCTGTGAATGAGTACATTTCCTGGCCGCTCACTCCTTCAAGCACTTCGTCAGTAAATGGGGTCGAAAAGGGGTCATGCAAGCAGGCATCGTTCAACTTTCGTAAATCCACACAGATGCGCACCTCCCCAGTTTTCTTGTCCTGCACCACCATAGGACTGATCCATTTAGACTCCTCGACTGGTTCGATGATACCAGTGTCCAGCATGCGATCAAGTTCTGCCTTGACCCTCTCCTTATGTCATGGATTTATCTGATAGGGTCACTACTGGACCGGCTTAGCATTTGGTTTTAATGGAATCTTCATCTCCCCTTCATGTCGGAAATACATCCTGAAACTCGTGGAGCATATCAGTGACCTTTCTTATTATCTCATCATCCCAGTCATCCCCAACAATTGCGAACTTCGGAGTGTCCTCTATCCCAATGTTAATCTTGTGGATTTTCAGCGGTTGACTAACAGGATCGCTTGGCACATCAAGTGGTACCACAGCATGACTTCCTTTGGATTCCAGGATATTCACATTCCTCAGATCATCACCATCTTCTGGCCCACCACTGATATTGAAGCATTCCATGAGAGACTGCATCTGGCAATACACATGTGGATCCACAAGACAGGACACCGGGACAACCTGCAGAATTACATCACGGATGAGTTGTAATACATTATTGACCTCGAGATCGGCATCTATGAAATTGAATGTATGGGTAAAACACACGGTGAGCTCCAACCAAGTAGAAATTACCCCTACCAACTCAGCTGCAATATACCAGGAGCGTGGTATCTCATCCAAAGTATGGATAAAAGCATGGACCCACTCATCTTTTGGTCGCGATACCCATAACTGCTGACACTCCATCAAATGACCACTAGGGTCGTCCCGGCCGTCATACTTCCCAATCTGGTAAACCTCGGTATCGCCAAAGCGTACCATCATCAATCTTCTACATTTCGACCATCCATCAATTAATGCCTTGTGTGTTTCCCACCAGCGTGCTGGAGCAGCCTTCAATGCTTCGTTCAATGCCAGCAATTGCTGAGGTTCGGAAACTCTTTCTTTGAACTCTGTTAGAAAGTCAGATAAGCCAGGCAACCTTTCATATGTTGGTAGTGTAACCATTTCAGTTGCGATACAGCATACTAACTGTGTAACCAACCCACACTTACGGAGCGATACCTCGTGCAAGCGGTTCTGCCAATATTCTAGTGCATCATCAGAGTTGGAGGATGCAGAGCTGTCGCTGCACCATCCCAGCTCGCCATTGGTTGTCGGATGGATATAATCTTCATAAATGTTGAATGCATGGTCCCATCCACTGGGATCATTATCCTTCACTGTCTCTATGTAGCGGCGTCCTTCAGCCGGATCCAACGGGGCGATAACTCTGAGATCGCGATTTTCAAAAGTCATCATTCGTTGCTTGAAGTTGATTACAGCTCCACTATAATTAGCCCATCCAATCCCTAGTAGTGCTGGATACGAGCTTCCTCCCTCGACTACTTCTATTACATCAAAGTCAGCATATGTTTTCATTCCCTCAATGTCCACCAACATTCGTGGAACTCTCCCAATTGGTGTCACCTTAGCATGATTAGCTAACCGGAGCTGTACAGGAGACCAGCTCAATCGAAGGCTCCCCATCTTCTACCAAGCCTACTTGGTCAAGATGTTGACGTCCAAAACAAGGTCTAGAATAACCGAATGAACATCGTAGTTTCCAATTTGAATATTCATCCGCATCTCCTTTCCCATCTTCTGTCGTTGCAGGGAATTAACCACGAGCTCTTGTCGATCCTGGGCCGGTTGCCACAATAAGGCTTCAATAACATCAAGACCATTGTGATCTCTTGCCAAGGACAAACAATGTTCCAAAAATGCTTGAAGTGTGCTGGACTGTTGGGATGGGCCGGCCTCCGAAGTAGCATCAAAAATAGAGGGCATTTCATACACAACAGCTTTACCTTGGTCGTTTCTAGTGCACGTCGTGTTTGAAGAAACGTCTCCCGCTCCTCATCAATGTCAAATGCTACCTTCTTTTCTTCGGCTAACCTAATCATTGAGCTATCCGCTCTAGTTGTCTTTCCACCGTGAGTGACCACAGCAACAGAAGCATCTTGCGGTCTTGGCTCTACAAAGATTGTTGTGATGTTTGCACCCTGGGTCTGGTTCGGCGGTGGATTCCTGGGTGGGTTCACATTCTGATTTTGATTCTGTTGCATATTCTGGTTGTTGCACTTGGTTCTGGGCAAGCTGCTATGCCTGGGGCTGGGCCTACAACTGGGGATTATTTTTTGCTTGCCATCGTGCAATCAACTATGGTCAATTCTCAACCGTGTGATTGTTAACAAAGCAGAACGTACACTGGTTCTGCAATAGTGGACAGCTGCGTTGATAGTGTCCCCATACTGCACAGTGGTAACATTGAATAGGTCCGCGACCACCTCGTCCTCCGCCACGGCCTCCCCGGAATCCTCCCTGCTATTGGTACTGTGGTTGATTAAACTGTTGCTTCACTAGTGTCGGTTGCATTCCTTGTCCTTGTGGTGCATACTGCGGTTTCTATACATACTGTGGTTGTTGTGGAGCCATCTGTATCGGAGCATATTGCGGCATGAACTGTGGCGGTTGCTGCTGCTCGAGTACAAACTGCATCTGTGGTTGAGGTAGTGGCTGGGCTACCTGCGGTTGCGGATGTTGTATGGCACGTTGGTCGTCCTTTACATAAAATGCATCACACATTCTTTCTTGTAGTAACCCATATGCACGACAATCCTTTTCATCATGACCCACTGATTTGCAGAATGTACAATAGAGATTCCTCGGGGTGGTGACCATTTTCTACATATATGGGCAATTGTCATGACTATGCCCATACACTTGGCAAACATGACACCACGGCATGCTACCACCATTCAATGGATTTGGCACTCCTGAAACCAAATAATTGCGGAAGTCTGGGCAATTGTCCTTCGTATGCCCTTCTCCTCGACATCGCGTACACCAGACATCTTCGCGCTGCTCCTTGCCCTTTTTCAAATCTTGCAGCTATAAAGTTAAGTTAGTGGGCTGTGTTTGTATCTGTGACATCCCGGCTGCAGTTTCTCCAATCGGCGATGCCTCCAACCACATTGCAATCTCCAGAGCTTCACTGGGCGTCAAGATGTTTTATTGCATCAATGGTAGCTGAATATGTGGTAGCAGTGCCACGATGAACCATTCTTTTTGTTGGACGGTGCTCATATCAAAACTAACCTTTGCCATCAATGTCTTGAATCGCTGGTCTAAATCCCATACCATCTCATTGGGATACTGCTTAATTTCTTTCAATTCTGTAATATATTGAGCCTCAGACTTGGGCTTTCTAAATTCGGCAATCCGCCCATCCCGAATCTCATCCAATGACTTCTTTGGGGCTCCTGTAGGGACTAGAACGAACTTAATAAACCAATCTAATGCACGACCTTGCAGAGTCGTCACTAACTGTCCTTTTTTAGCAGCATCGTCGGTGATTTGTTTTATGGTCCAGACCGCTTCACACAAAAACCAATATTTTTTTGGGTTATCTATCCCACTCCCTTGGAACAATGGTAACTTAGCATCATCGCCCAGCATTCTGGGCTTCCTTCCTCCTTTCGTTGTACTACTATCGATTATCTTCTGTGGGATTGACGAACTTGGTAGTGTCGAAGTGGTATTTCTTGCTATCTGAGAGTTAGTGAGAGAAGGTGTGGGTACGTTGGTGTTGGGGTTTGGTCCTACCTCTATCCTGGGCGTAGCCTAGTTTTCCTTGTCAGAACTGTGAGGTTGCTTTGTTCCATGTGGTCTTCCTTCATGGTCTTGCGGTTCGACCACAGCAGGACCTTCTCCCGTCCTCTACCTCTTTTCCTATCGGAACATCGCTCCTCCCCTCGTCAGACCACTTTCTTCCTCGGCTTCACTCACAGTCTCATCATGACCTGCACCCATCTACCCCTTATCATTCCATATACTGCCCCCGACTATCGCAGTACCCATGGCCTCTGCCCACCAGGTTGTCTACTGATCAAGATGCATCTTCAATATACCCTTTTTGCAAATAAGCATCTTGATCGACAGTTGAAGCGACAGTAAAAACCTGCCCCAAGGTTTGCGGAAAAAATATCTTTCAACTTCACTATAAGACTTATGAGTATCAACCACGAACTCTGTGATATAGCCCTCTAGGATGCTATTGAACCACAATTCGACAGCCCACGATGCTTTATTATCAACTTCCTGCAGTTCCTGAATCAATTCGGGGGTCCAGATCGTCGGTTCACCATCTTGGAAGTTCTTCTTTTGGAATGTCAACTTTGCCAACCATTCGAACAATAGGACTGGGAACTCACAGAAGAACCATTCGTACAGACCGTCATGAATGTATCTATCTACCCACTATCCTACTGTCAATCGGGTGTTCCGGCTTTCCTCTTCAGCGAATTCTTGCAACTTCTGATCAAACCATTCCTGGATCTCCAGTTTCGTCGGGTGCCACAACATATCCTCCTTTCACTTCGTACACGGTCCCGACAACGGAGCCGTTTGTTAGCGCGACACCAGTCGACAGGGGTTCCACTCACTATCAACACAAACCGCAGTCTCCCTGGCCACCGGCCCGGATAGGTTTTATCCCACCCAGCAACACCTGCAAAGCAGATGAGGTCTCACCCGAGGCGTCTAGGAAGAGCAGACGGAACCATGTTTTCGCCGAATGAAGGAGGATGGTTGTGGCTATAATACTTAAACTTATTGCATAATTGGGATAGAGATTTCTAAGCATTGAACATGGTATTTAAACCAATATTCAACCAAGACATTCATCATTGGAATGACAGTAATTGTAAAACAAGTATCGCATCAAAGAAGCATGACATTATTTGTATAGTGCAACATCACATTACCATAACTGAACAGATTGAACACGGAGATTGTACCAAAATAGCTTCATCATATTCTCATTGTCGACCTAGATACAATGCCTCTGCAAAAACTAGATCTCCGCAATGACTCTTGACATCAAAACATACCTAGAAGACATACAACCAACAACAGAACTTCGCATAATATCTCCAGTATTCCATTATGCTCTCCAACACTTACAATTCTTATCTATATATAGGCTTCTGCCTTACAACTCTTGTCCACTTTCTAACAACTTGTTAACCGACACTATGGACAATTGACTCAATATCTAACTAACCTAGTCCAAATACGACCAAAAAACCGCATTCTGCGGTATACTGACTCAACAATACATAATATGTGGTCCAAATGACCCAAAACCCGCAATCCATGGTACAATTGACCCACACATGCACAAAATAATCTTTCGCTTGTCGCCTTTCGCGCCATCTTCTGCCTTGTCGCAGCATTGGAGATCCTGCGATAGCACTTTACCAAACCGCCTACCAATAGCTTGGATCATCAGTATCAGCCCTAGAGAAGGTAATGGAAGTTTCAACCCCCAATTCTGATAAGCGACCTCTGGAAGATAAGGGAATTTCATGGTTAACCCACAGTTCAATAATTAAGGGTGAGAGGAATCTGCGGCGAGAAGTGTTGTGGGTACAAGAAATTCAAAGGAGATTTATCGAATTAACAGGCAGGAAGTAGCTAAGAAGAAGTGGCTAGATTATCGACGGAAATTGGAGGAAGAAAGGAGAGAAAAGCATAATAATGAGGAATATATGAATAATGAAGAGAATAGAGAACGTCGAGGGCACCCTAATTATCATGAAGAGGATATGGGGGATAATGGTAATAATCATCATGGCAAAACAGTCGCTACACTTGAATTCCCCATTTGACAGACACCTGGGGTGGCTCCCATGAAGAACATTTCACCCTCGATATTGCCAAATTTTTATTGTAAGTCTATTGAAGATCCAGATGAGTTTCTCTTTGAACTTGACATTCTCTAGCGAAGTTATGATTATACCACTAGTGAAAAAAAGTTAAAAAAATTTCCTACTACTTTAAAGGAAAATTCCCTGCGTTGGTTTATGAGTTTGGGGGGTGAGACAGTTACAGCATGAGACCAAATGAAACGAGTATTCCTTGTTAAATATTAGGATTATTATAGAACCAAGGATAGGAGGGAATAATTGTTCAAAATGGTTCAAAAAGAAGATGAAATTTTGGAATATTTTGTAGAAATACTTTTATATAACTTACAAAGATCAGGTCATGCTGATATTGGAAAGGATGTTCTTAAAATCATCCTATTGCGAGGAATTAGAGAAGATTGTCTAGATATACTTAATTTGTTGGGAAGGGGGGACATCTCAAGGGATTCTCTTGATCATATTGTGTATTTGTGTCGAAGATACTCTAGAGGGTCTTCTAGAACCAGCATAAGAGATTGAGATGTCCTTACAAGGGCACAGAAGTCAGCCACTGGTGGACCTACACAAGCAGAAATAGGTAATCTTCTCAAAAAATTTAAAACTGATATGATGAGTTCTATTTCCTCACAATTGGATGTTTTAAAATCAAAGCAAAGACAGGCATAGGAAGATTTGGCATTGGACATATTTTGTGAAAAATGCAGAAAGAAGCATCCATTGAGAGAATGCCCCCTTGACACGGTCGAGGTATGTGGTCTATGTGATTTGGGTCACAATACTAAGTATTGTCTCTCACTTCCAAAAGTTAAGGAATTCCTTCAGTCATCAAGTGTGGACGTGGAACAATCCTACTTAATTTCACAAAAGAATCCCTGACAACCTCGTGCTCCAGGTATGAATCCAGATCCTACCACATCTTTTAATTCTTGGAATAATATGAACAATCAATTTCCTCCACAATATTATTGTCCCAATACTCAATGGAATCCATCTACTCAACCTACAATGCAATATACTACTCCATGGACGTCATGGGCACCTCAGCCAAATCAACAAACCCCTTGGCCTCCAGGTTGGAGAAATCCTTGTCCAGGGAATCAATTTCCTCACCCACAGTATCAGCAACCACAACTGCAATTCCCTACTAACAATGCACCAATTAATGCACCACTATGAATTCAGCTGCCTTCTCAACCTAATCCTTGTTGATGTATATGTAACTTCGGAATGTATTTCATCAATGTATTATATATATATTTATTGTACCCTTATAAGAGATGTGTTATTCCTCTATAAGGAAGTGTCGTCATGTGGATTGACAAGTGTCGCAAGTGTGTGTACTTGCCGATGGGTTATTAGACCACCTTATGGGGTCGGCCCTAATTAATATATAATATAATGTGGATGTACTCAAGTAGACAAGTCGGCCCCAGTAGGTCACTGGGCAAAAAGGTGAGTATAAATAGAGATAGGAGATCTCTATTTTACTCACTCGGAAAAGTATCTATCTCTCTCTCTGAAAAGTAGCGCACTAGTGAGGAGGAGGAGGATCATCTGCTAGGAGACTATCTCAGTGTTATTTGGTTGTATTTTGGTTGAGCCATTGCTCTCTCTATCTCTGAGGAAGTTGTGGGGTTTTTCACCTTAGGGTTTTCCCCACGGAAACTCTGTGTCTCTTGTCTCTATGCTTTTGATTCTTGTGATGCTTGTGATGCTTGTCATATTATGATTGTCATGCATTGATATACTGTAGATGTTATTCTCTCAACAAAGATCCTATAGTATTGTGATTTAATACTGAAAATTTAACATGGTATCAGAGCTTAACTGAGAAGAAGACATTTTGCAGTGACGGAAGCTTGTATTCCTTGTTTATTGAGTTTCTCTCCACAGATTTTTGAAATTCAGTATAGTAGATTGGATCTACTCATCAAGGCGCATCTATCTGTCCAATCAGAATTCAGTTCCGAGCATTTTCAGATTTGGCCCTAAAAATTAGGGTTTCCACAAAAATAGGAATTTCTGGAAACTGAAGGCATAGCTGGAAGCTCCTTGCAAAAATCGAAGGTTTGAGCTTTGGATCGAGATTTTTGGCTGGGTAGATCTCCGGGAAACTCAAACCCTAATTCAGGGCTCTCCCTAGTGAACCCGGGAGGACAAAAAGGCAATTTGAAGGACAAGACTTTGCTGATCTCAAATTCTGAATGTACTAGGCTGATCAGATCTCCAAGGCGCATCTTTCTATCCTTTTGGAATTTTGAAATTCACATTTTGAATTTTTAGGGTTTCTCTGACAAACCCTAATCCGGGACCAGATCCAGTTTTCAGCACTTCAAGTGGTAAGTCCTAAATCTTTTCTATTTTCATTTGAAGTACTCTTAAAGATGTCTCTCCACACCAAGCTTGAGGATAAGCTTGAAGGGGCTGATAACTTCCGAGCCTGGAAGTATAGGATTGGGCTAATACTGGAAGAGAATGAGTTGGACTCATATGTGAAAGAAGACATCCCTATCCCAGAGGATGAAGAGGCCAAGGCATTACACAAGAAGAACTTGGTCAAGGCAAAGAGAATCATTGCTGATTCTATCAAAGACCATCTCATACCCCATGTGTCTTCTCTCAAGACACCCAAAGAGATGTTTGAATCCTTGACCAAGCTATTTGAAGGAAAGAACATAAATCGGAAGATGACTCTGCGGAACCAATTGAAAGCAGTAAAGTTTCAGAATGGAGAAACCATTCAATCTTATTTCTCAAGGGTCTCTCAGATCAAGGAACAATTAGAAGCAGTAGATGAAATGGTGGAAAATGGTGAAGTGGTGATGACTACTCTAAATGGCCTACCCAGGTCATGGGATTCCTTTATTCAAGGAATTTGTGCAAGGAAGAAGTTGATCTCTTTCAGTAGACTTCGGGAAGAATGTTCTCAAGAAGAAGCTAGACTTATAGCTCGTGAGGAAAAGATGGGAGGTGAATATCAAGCTCTTGCAACTCACACCAAAAGAAGTAAATCCAAGAAGGAATCATCTCATAATAGAAGATTCTCTCACCATCATCATTATCATAAAGATAAGAAAGATCTCAGATGCTTCACTTGCAATGAGAAGGGACATTTTGCTTCAGATTGTCCCAAGAAGAAGAAAGACAACAACAACAACTTCAGTAAGAAGAAGAAGGGCAGCAAAAGAAGATTTCATGCTCATGCTGCCGAAGATGATGAACCCCCAAAGAAGAAGGCTAGGGCAGAAAGTAGTAGTGATGATGACTCATCAAGTGAAGAAGAGTATGTTCTGATCTCTGCACTCACAGGCACAATCTCCCATGGTTGTAATGATTGGTTGATTGATAGTGGGGCCTCCAAACACATGACTGGGTTCAAGGAATCTTTTGTGAACCTTTCTGAACATGAATCACCCCATAAGGTGAAACTTGGGGATGATTATCAATACCCAATCAAAGGAAGTGGTGAAGCCTCCTACAACCTAGATTCTGGAAAATCATTGAAGATGAAGGAAGTACTTTATGTACCTGGGCTCAAGAAGAACTTACTCTCCATTTCTGCATTAGATGCAAAAGGTATGAGGGTTGCATTTGTGGATGGCCAAGTCCTAATGTGGCCAAAAGGAAAGACCATAGATGATGCAGTAGTGATTGGAAAGCAAGAGGGAGGTTTGTACAATTTGAAGGGACAACCTGAACATGCCATGGTGACATAAATACAAAGATTCATCCATAGTCATGGATCACATAGAGGTATGTATAATTTGTTTTTGCAAAAGTTAACTAATGAGTTATGTAGGTCATTGAAGAGAACAAGAACACATTGCTAGACATAACTAGCAAATATGGTGACCAGGTATGTGTTTCTTATATCATAGGATCTATCATATAAGTATGCATGGCATGATTGATGATGATTGTTCATAAAGTCATAAGTTTGAATAATCATGGGCATATGCATGTTATGTGTCTTACCTAAATTAATAATATGACTAACCAGAAGAGTCATAGGTTTGAGTAATTACAGGTTTAGACATGTTATGTTTCTTATGATATGACTAACCATAAGAGTCCTATATAAATCTTGAATGCTAATGCTTATTATTTCTGTTTGAAATGATCATGACTATACATACTTGAGATTTTTGCGTTTTAATGAATGTATGATTTTGTATGAGATCACAAGGATAACACAATCATGATACTAAGAAGCATGCATAGGGACCAAGGATGAATATGAGTTCAAGAACAGGTAATCCAGGAAGCAAAGATCAAGAGGGAGCACACTCCAGTGGTTTCTGCAAGGGTGCAGATATTCAGAGGGAGTTGTCCATCTCTCTACATTCCACAACAAGAAGGTGTAGAAGGATTCCAGCAGCTCCTGCAAGGAAGAAAAGACTCAGAGGGAGTCCACCCAACAAACAAACAAAGATAAGTATTTTAATTTTCTTGCATATTTGTTTGCTTAAATAAAATTGTTCAATGATGTATATGCTCATGTTCCTAGACTTAGGATATGTATTGTGCATATTAGAATGATTGAATTAATGAACATTATACTACTAATATGCATGTGTTGGGTAAGTGGCCTATGGCACTGTACAACATTGCATTGCTACTTATCTAGAATGAAACCTCTTTGCTGACATGTTGGGAGTTGTGCACACTCTTAACAATGTTCTGGTAGAGATTGGAAGGCATCTAGAAAGTTACGGGATATGGATAAATGTTGTATTGAAGCATTGGCTAAGATAATTGCATGACTGTATGACATATTTCTTCATGTGTAAGAATTTGTTCTGAAAATTATGATATGTTTCTAATCATGCAATTTAACCTGTTTTGTAGGAAAGACCGTATATCTTCACCTACAAAAGGACTACAACATTTGTTCCAGCAACAAAGATATCTATTGAAGATATTGAAGTTCCCAGGATCTGGGATGAAGAAATGGAATGCCATGATCCGTCGATCATGAAGAATGATGTTTGGGATGCGATCGCAAGAGCTAAAGGGAAGTCTGTTGTGACTTCCAAATAGAACTTTCAGATCAAGCATGTTGCAGATGGCAGCATAGAGAAATATAAAAGTGATGAAATAGAAGATACACCAGATGGATTCAAGACAGCTTTCTTGAATGGTGTAGTTGAAGAAGAAGCAGCCACTTGGTTCTGAGACACATGATAGGAAATCATATATGTGCAGAACTTGGTATGGTGAAGATAGATTGATTGCCGACACGCAGCGGAAGCTTACTACCGAGTTCGAGATGAAGAACTTGGGGATGATGCACTATTTGTTTTTGGCATGGAGGTGTGGCAGAGTGCAGAAGGAATCTTCCTTGGACAAGGGAAGTATGCAGTAGAGATCCTGAAGAGGTTCGGGATGATGGATTGCAAGGCCATGGCCACACCTATGGCATCAAATCTAAAGCTTCTTTGTGATGCTTCTTCTGAGCCAGTTGATGTTTCTATGTATCGTCAGATGATTGGGTCCTTGATGTACCTGACAAACACGAGAGCAGACATTTGCTTTGTTGTGAACACATTGAGCCAGTTCCTGACGGATCCGAGGAGTGTTCACCTGGTTGCTGTAAAGCATGTTCTGAGGTACCTGAAGGGTACAGTGGATTATGGACTCAGGTATGAGGCAGATCAAAAGTTTAACCTACATGGTTATGTTGATTCAGATTGGGTTGGCAGTGCTGCAGATAGGAAGAGCACATCTGGGTGTTGCTTCAGTATGGGATCAGGTGTGATCTCTTGGTTTAGCAGGAAGCAATCCTGCGTAGCACTGAGTACAGCTGAGGCAGAGTATGTTGCAGCCTGTTCAGCTATTTGTGAGGCAGTATGGCTACGGAAGCTACTGTCTGAGTTATTTGATCTCCCGTTGGAGGCTACTGGTATCTTCTGTGATAACCAGATTTGTGTGACGCTGTCCGAGAACCCAGTGTTTCATGACAGGTCGAAACACATAGAGATCAAATATCACTATATCAGGGATATGGTGCAGAGAGGAGCTTTGAATCTCCTGTATGTTGCGACGAACGAGCAGATTGCAGATGTGCTGACAAAGCCACTAACCAGGGTGAAGTTCGAGTACTTCAGAGAGAGGCTTGGCGTGCTTCAGATCGAGGATACTTCGAGGAAGAAGTGATGGACACATTTGCTGAAGCCATTCCAAGCATGTTGGAAGGAGGATCCTTCACATGGCTGTGGATGTAAGCATTGGATGATGAGCATCAGGATGATGTTCTGGTTTCTGCTTGGATATGATCAGTTGGATCATTTTATGTATGTATGTACGCATCATGTGGATGCTGGATATGATCAGTTGGATCATTTTATGTATGTATGTATGCATCATGTTGGATGCTTGGACCATGTATCTGTATATGTATCAGGTGGATACATTGTATGATCAGGTGGATCATGTATGGTGATATGTATCATGTATTTGTATTTGTATCAGGTGGATACATTGATGATCAGGAGGATCATGTATGATGATATGTATCAGGTAGATACTTGGTATGCATCAGGTAGATGCATTGATGATCAGGAGGATCATGTATGATGATATGTATCAGGTAGATACTTGGTATGCATCAGGTAGATGCATTGATGATCAGGAGGATCATGTATGATGATATGTATCATGTATTTGTATCAGATGGATACATTGATGATCAGGAGGATCATGTATGATACTTGGTATGCATCAGGTAGATGCATTGATGATCAGGATGATCATAGATGACGAGCTTCAGGATGTTGCTCCAGATGACATGCAGCAGGATGTTGCAGTGATGATCAGGATGATCATAGATGACGAGCTTCAGAATGTTGCTCCAGATGACATGCAGCAGGATGTTGCAGTGATGATCAGAATGATCATAGATGACGAGCTTCAGGATGTTGCTCCAGATGACTTGCAGCAGGACGTTGCAGTAATGATGATCAGGATGATCATGGATACATCAGGATGATGTATGGTGAGTATCAGTTTGATACTCTGTGGCCGTGGATCAGGTTGTGCAGATAAGCATGTAATTTGTGCCCTGGGAGATTTGCAGATGGTCTTTCGAGGTTTTGCCTATGGCATGTAATCTGTGCCCTGGGATATCTGGCAAATGCTCTTTCGAGGTTTTGCTTGGGAGGACATATAATTTGTGCCCTGGGAGATCTGCAGATAGTCTTTCGAGGTTTTGCCTATGGCATGTAATTTGTGCCCTGGGATATCTGGCAGATGCTCTTTCGAGGTTTTGTCCTATGGCATGTAATTTGTGCCCTAGGAGATCCGATAGGTTGGGTTGTGTGCCCGTAATCAGTCCTGGGATGCTCTTGCGAGGTTTTTCCATGACCACATGTAATTTGTGCCCTGGGAGATCCGATAGGTTGAGCTGTGTGCTCGTAATCAGTCCTGGGATGCTCTTTCGAGGTTTTGTGGTGACCACATGTAATTTGTGCCCTGGGAGATCCGATAGGTTGAGCCTTGTGCTCGTAATCAGTCCTGGGATTCTCTTTCGAAGTTTTGTGGTGAGGTCACATATAATTTGTGCCCTGGGAGATCCTATAGGTAGAGCTGTGTGCTCGTAACAGCCTGGGATGCTCTTTAGAGGTTTTGTGACGCACGTAAAAGTCCTGAGGATTCCACAGTATGGCCAGTGATGACGAAGACCTGCAGGTGGTGGGCCTACATCCAGTATGAAAAAGGACTGGCTTTGTAGAACTTCCTATGACGAGTAGAGACAGAGATTGGATGAGATAGCAGCAGCAGTGATGATGATGATGACGATGCATCGATGACGATGATCCAGAGAAGAAGACTTGTTTAGCAGATCTGTGTCGAGAAATACCTTCCTAGTTAAGAGGGAGTGTTGATGTATATGTAACTTCAGAATGTATTTCATCAGTGTATTATATATATATTTATTGTACCCTTATAAGAGATGTGTTATTCCTCTATAAGAAAGTGTCGTCATGTGGATTGACAAGTGTCGCAAGTGTGTGTACTTGCCGATGGGTTATTAGACCACCTTATGGGGTCGGCCCTAATTAATATATAATATAATGTGGATGTACTCAAGTAGACAAGTCGGCCCCAGTAGGTCACTGGGAAAAAAGGTGAGTATAAATAGAGATAGGAGATCTCTATTTTACTCACTCGGAAAAGTATCTATCTCTCTCTCTGAAAAGTAGCACACTAGTGAGGAGGAGGAGGATCATCTGCTAGGAGACTATCTCAGTGTTATTTGGTTGTATTTTGGTTGAGCCATTGCTCTCTCTATCTCTGAGGAAGTTGTGGGGTTTTTCACCTTAGGGTTTTCCCCACGGAAACTCTGTGTCTCTTGTCTCTATGCTTTTGATTCTTGTGATGCTTGTGATGCTTGTCATATTATGATTGTCATGCATTGATATACTGTAGATGTTATTCTCTCAACAAAGATCCTATAGTATTGTGATTTAATACTGAAAATTTAACAATCCTAACCCCAACAATAAGGCAGTGCAGCAATTTGAAACATCAAACATGCCATCTTACTCTATCACTCATATCCCATGTAATGAATTAGATCTACGATCTGGGAGGGTGGTAGAACCCATTGTCATTGAGGATGTTCCATCCCCTGTGACTAAAGAAAGAACGAATAAACAAGTTGAGAGCCCAATCGGTACAGCAATCCCCATTATTGAGGATGTTGAAACACACATTGAAACCCCACCTGTACAAATTCCAAGAAATCCACCATACCTCGAGCGATTAGTTTTACAGAAAGCAGCAGAGAAACCATGTTTCAACCTTCTAGGGGAATTGAAAAATATTTATGTTAAAATCCCATTATTGCAAGCCCTGCATGATGTACTCATCTACGCTAAAACTATTAGAGACCTGTGTTTGAAGAAACCAGGTAGGAAGCCTAAGGATCCTCTTACAGTCCACGTGGTTGGGAAATTATCTGAATTAATGATGGGGAAGGTTCCTTTGGCTAAATATGACGATCCAGGAAATCCCACAGTTACATTGAATATTGGGTTTACTGAGATCCCCAATGTTTAAGTTGATTTGGGTGCAACAATAAATGTGATGACTATCGAAACCATAAAGAAACTGGGGCTCACTAATATCATACCAACCCCCACGGTATTAGAATTGGTTGATAGATCCACGATTAGGACTAAGGATATTTTGGATGACTTGGTAGTCTCTGTTGATTCATGGGAATACCCCACATATTTTCTTGTTCTACAGCCTAAATCTCATTTGGGGGGACATCCACTAATTCTAGGAATACCTTGGTTGGCTACAGCAAACGCATACATTAGTTGTAGATCAAGATCTGTCACAATATCTGATGGAACTGACACCAAAATCTTGACCCTATATCCTCCATCTAAACCAATTTTAGGTGCTAAAATTCCATTGTGGGTAGATCTGGAAGAGGAAGAAAGCGCTCAACCTCTTCTTACTATAAGGAGGGCCTTGACTTTTAAAAATAAAACTGAGGATGATACCATTAGCAGTTTCATTAGTGAACCAACGACGATTACCAAACATGCATATCATATCCTAGATAGTTCCATGAGTGAATTTGATCAAGAAGAACCTACTGAGGATACTTTAGATAAAACATTTAACGCTGAAACTAATCCCATAATTGAGAATTTAAAGAGTGTTTCGATCGAGATTGAGCCTGGAAGAACCTTAAATGTCAATCCCAATCTAGCACCTGACGAGTTGGAGCGTTTGACTACACTATTGAAACAGTATAAGGGAGCCTTTGCGTGGGAATACACGAACATGAGAGGTATTCCCTCTAAGTTGTGTACTCACCACATTTACATTAAAAGTGATTGTCGTCCCATATGTCAACCTCAACATAGAATGAATCCAAATTTGAGAGACATTGTGAAAGAGGAAATTCGGAAACTTTTAAAGGCGGGATTTATTTATCCCATTTCAGATAGTGAATGGGTTTATCCCTTAGTAATTATGCCTAATAAAAATGGTAAATGGCACATCTATGTGGATTATCGAGAGTTGAATAAAGCTACACAAAAAGACCATTTCACTTTGCCATTTATTGATCATGTTCTGGATACCCTGTCTAGGAAGAAATTATTTTCTTTTCTATATGGTTTTTGTGGGTATAATCAGATTCATATTGCCCCTAAAGACCAAGACAAGACTATTGTCACATGTCCTTGGGGGACCTTTGTGTATAGGGTGCTCCCTTTTGGATTATGAAACCCGTCGACTACATTTCAACAAGCTGTGATTGGAATTTTTCTCGAGATGGTTAATGATTGTATGGAAATTTTCATGGATGATTTTTCCCCTTATGGTAGTAGCTTTGATGAGGCTTTGGAAAATATGGAAAAAGTCTTAAAACGTTGTGAACAGACTCACTTTTCCCTCAACACTGAAAAATTTCATATGATGATGAGTGAAGGTATAGTCCTCGGACATTCTATATCTACTGTAGGAATACAAGTGGGCCCTACCAAAATAAAGGTAATTCTGAACATCCCCATTCCTGGAACGCAGAGGGAGGTACATAGTTTTCTTGGGAATGATGGTTACTATAGACATTTTATTGAAAAAATATCTAAGCTAGCATCTCCTCTATTTTACCTTACTAATGAAATATTCACAATTCAATTGGACATATGCATGCTAGACAACATTTGCAAAATTAAAGAAAAGACTATCTACAACACCTATTTTGTGTGGGCCTAATTGGGCCTTAAATTTCCACATTTCCTATGATGCCTCAGATACTACTATTGGGGTTGTGTTGGGACAGCAGGAAGGTCATAACCCGTATGATATTTACTATATTAGTAAGAATATAGCTGCTGCTGAACTCAACTACACAGTAATTGAGAAAGAATTCCTTGTTGTCATTTATGCCATCAATAAGTTCAGGAATTATATTACCAAGTACCCTACCTTTGTGCATTCTAACCACTCGACCATTACATATTTAATGAATAAACTTGTTACTAATGCTCGAGTGACTAGGTGGTTTTTGTTATTACAAGAGTTTGATATCACTACTGTTGATAGACCAGGAAAAGAGAATGTTGATGTTGATTTTCTTTCTCGACTAACCAATAATGTTGATAATTCACCAGTTGAGGATTCTTTTCCTTATGAACATCTATTTGCAGTATCAGTTCAATCACTGTGGTATGCAGACATTGCTAATTACCTTGTTGTAGGGAATCTTCCATTGCATCTATCAAAAAGGGAAAGAAGAAGGATTGTACAGCAGAGTGCTAGGTACTACTGGATAGAAGGATACCTCTTTTACACAGGGCTAGATTTGGAAATTAGGAGATATGTAAGGGAATATGAAATACACAATATCTTAAGGATTTTCATGACGAGCCTTGCACGGGGCACTTTGTTGATAAAAGCACTGGACACAAGGTGTTAAGAATGGGCTACTTTTGGTCAACCCTGTTTCAGGATGCAAAAAAGTATGTGTAAGCATGTGATAGTTTCCAGAGGATGGGTTAGCCTAATAGGTTGGATAAAATGCCACTACAACCACAATTGGTGGTTGAACTTTTCAATAGGTAGGCCCTGGATTTTGTAGTACCCATCAAACCTCCTTGAAGAAAAAAAAAATTATATCCTAGTTTTCCCATATTATATGACTAAATGGGTGGAGGCCACAGCCTTGGTGAGAGCTATTGATCAAACTATTCTAGATTTATTGTTTGCAGAAATATTCACTCGCTTTGGGGTGCCTAAGGAGATAGTCACAGATGGGGGACCACAGTTTGTATCTCATAAAATTGAATCTCTTTTGCAGAAATACCATATTCATCATCGAATAACTTCACCTTATCATCCACAGGCCAATGGTCAAGTGGAAAGTACAAATAAATGTATTGAAGATATTCTCACAAATACTATGAAGAGTCATCGTAGAGATTGGGCTTAAATACTTCCTGAAGCATTATGGGCATATCGAACTACATGGTGTAACACGGCCACAAGGTTCTCTCCTTATGAATTGGTATACGGGAAAAATATTGTCTTCCTTGTTAAATTCGAGATTAAAACTTTGAGGACCGCTTTAGAAGCAAGCTTGGATTTGACAAAATCCCAAAAGGACCGGTTGAATCAATTAAACGAGCTTGATGAGAAGCGTGCAGTTGTTGTACATCAAACGTCAGTAATTCAGAAGCAACGATCTAAGTGGCATGACAGGTTTATTAAGAAGAATATGTTATGTGAAGGACATTGGACCTTATTGTACTATTCAGGATTCAAGAGGGAATTTAAAGGGAATTTGCACATGATATGGTTGGGACCATACAAAGTGGACTCCGTGTTTGATAATGGGACCATTAGATTGACCACAATCGACGAACAAAAGACACCACTATTTTCCAACGGGCATCAGTTGCAACTCTATCATAAGCCACTCTCGAAGGATGCATTTGTTTCTTGTGTTGCTTCTGATTCAAACTGTCAATTGGTACAAGAGCAGGAGTCTCCTCCTGTTTCTTAAAATCTTTAATATTTTGTGCATTTTCCACAAGGAAGTTGTACATAAATAAACATTTTTTATTTTGGTTTTTCTTTGATTTCACTGGTTTGATAGCTTGTTTGATGATTTTTCAATGGTTCAACTTGATTGGTTTTTTTATAGGAATTGTGTGTAGTGATAGATGTGAAGGACCCAAAAATAAAATAAGCAGTCGTAATGGGACAATCGATTGCAAAAATTATGGGTGGTCCTCTACAATTGTTGAATATCCCTTTACAAGGATCGGCGAAGGGAAATGTTGATTTCTATCAAGTCCATTGAACTTCATTTCGGGAGCTGCTAAATTTTGTCGTTAGCCTGAACTCCTCCAATATTTCCACCTTTTGCTGAAACTCCGCCAATATTTCCACCTTTCCGCTGAAACTCTGCCAACCTTTCCACTGAAACTCCACTAAACTTTCCACTTTTTTCCAAAACTCTGCCAATCTTTCCACCGAAACTCTACCAACCTTTCAGCTGGAACTCCGCTAATCTTTCCACTTTTTTCCAAAACTCCGCTAAATTCTCAATTGAAACACTGTCAATTTATCCGCTATCCTCTGAACCACCGCCATCTTTCCAATTTTCAGCTTGCAGTAGTTGTGAAATTCGTCGGCTTTCCTTGTAACCGGTTAAAATATGTTTTGCAATATTATCCAAGGAAGATTTCGACGGAATTGGAAGCAATCTTACGTTGCTAGTTTTATATTCAGTATCATTCCTGCTACATTTTTCCATAGATAAAGCCAAAAATATTCCAAAGCTTCCACTCGCTAATACAATTAATTCTGACATGGACATGCCCATTTCTCTTATTTGAGGGGGTCCTACAGATTTTATGAAGCCATGTGATGAGGGATTCCTTCATCAAGCGATTTGACAAAGTGGGCCATCTCAAATTGCTGATGATCTGTCATGGTAAGTGAAAAGGTTTGGATTCTAACCATGGGTATGACTAGGCATGAATTGACAAATTAATTATGATTATACTATCTATGCATATCCTTTTCAGCAATTTCTAGCCAATATTTCCAATTAGAGGGACACATCACCACCTTCTCCCATACTTATTGAACGCCACCGTATCGTCCAATCCATGCAATAACTTTTCCCATGAGCCTATTCCATAATTATACTACCTTTCCAAAAATAGCCAACAGACTCTCCCATTGTTCATCGCTATTTCTGCATGCTGCAACTCCGGTATCTGAATTAGGAAACTTTTTCCTGCATCATTTGAGATTTCTAAGGAAGGACATTATGGTAGGTTTCGTAGTCCGACATGAACCTAAAACAATGGATGCTTTGCACCAGAATGAAGAGGTTTTCAATATTTTTGAAGAAGCAGGATGGACGGCTTATTTTGAGAGATTGAATGGGTTTAATAAAGGATTGTCATTACAGTTTTCCCAGAATTTGATGGGATATCATTCAGAAGTTTGGGGATTGAGGGTTGAGCTCTCTTAACACATTTTAGCAGAGGTGATAGGATTTCCTGGGACCAGGAGTAGATGGTTTGGCCAAAAGGTTCCCAATCCAAATGCAAAATAAGACTTCCTCACAGTAGGAGAGAATGTTCAATCAAGGGGATGAGGAACGAGATTAGAATCTATGCCTCTCCCATGGGACCAGGTTGCAGTATTCTTGAAGAAATATATCACCTGCGAAGGTAGATACTGAGTTGTTTGTTCCTATGATTTTTTTTCTATCTCATATGCATCATGGCACATTAATTAATATGCCCTATTATCTTCTTAAGACATTGCAAACCATGCAACATTATGCGTGGAAGTCTCAATATACCCAAAATTCTGTTACTAACCATGGCTTCATTAAGTTATTAATATTAAGAGCCATTGAGCAAAGACACCAATATTGGGGGAAATTTTTTGATGGGGCTACAGTAGACCATGTGGCCATGGAGGAAATTGGTAATGAAAATGAAGAGGAAGACGAGCGGATCCTGTCAGATAGAATTGGGGGGAGAGATAGGAAATCCATAGGAGTAGAGAAGGATCAAGAAATGGATATGGAGGAAGATGTGACTGTGGAGGAATCTCAAAATATAAACCCACAGGAGCATATTGGAAGCCCGTTTCAATAGACAGAAGTCAGTGAATAAGAAATAAGGGAGGGGACTGAAAGTCAAATGAAAATAATTCAGGATATTGGACCTTTTGGTGAACCAGGAGAAGCTAGTGAGTCGAGGGAAGAATCATCATGGAAGGATGATTCTCCTTTTTTTGTCTCAGAAGATGTTGAAATACTCATGGAGTGTTCCACTCCCCCTGTTCCATGGATAAATAAGAAGAGATTATGTACCCAAAACCAGACACCCAATCCATTGAAAAGAATAAGGACCGGAGATTTTGTTGCAGCAAAGGAAACATAAATGGCCGAGGAAGATGTTGAGATTCCAATTCTAAAATCTCAGTCACTCCCATACACACAAGAACTAGGGGGCATCCCAACTCCAATTATGAATCCTGCTGATCCACAAGAACCTGCTGCAAGAAAGGGTCAAATTGAATTGGAAACTTTGCTCTTAAAAAAAGATCTGCTAAAACAGGAGGTGCAGGTGCTCATGGAGGAACTACATGTTAAATTTTGAGCATTAATTCACAATACTCTAGGATATTCACTGAGAGAATAACATATACAGTATATAAATGCATAACAATCACAATAAGAATGACAAGCATCACAAGAATCAAAAGCATGAGAGACAAGAGACACAGAGTTTTCGTGGGGAAAACCCTAAGGTGAAAAACCCCACAACTTCCTCATAGATAGAGAGAGAAATGGCTCAACCAAAGTACAACCAAAATACACTGAGATAATCTCCTAGTAGTAGATGATCCTCCTCCTCACTAGTGCGTCACTTTCTGAGTGAGAGAAGTATGACTTTCTGAATGATCCAAATAGAGATCTCCCGATCTCTATTTATACTTAACCTATTTGCCCAGTTACACTATGGGGCCGACTTGTCTATCTAGATACATACACAATATAATATATATTTCAGGGCCGACCCCACACATGGTGGTCTAATAACCCATCGGCAAGTACACACACTTGCGACACTTGTCAATCCACATGACGACACTTCCTTATAGAGGAATAACACATCTCTAATAAGGGTACAATAAATATATATGAAATACATAGATGAAATATATTCCGAAGTTACATATACATCAACACTGCAAGGGTTGAAGCAGGTGCTAAAGAATAAGGTAGTTCATAGATTGAGAACACTAGTTGAAGTCATTGATCAAATGAGAAGCTTACCCTATGTTTCAGAAAAAATGGAGCACGATGAGTATATGTGCCCAGAATGTGGGGATATCTTTAAGAATGAAGGATACAAGGCACTCTCATGGAACTTTTGTCCTAGAGACTCGGGCAAGTGAAACAAGAAAATAATGGGACAGTATAAGCAAAATCCATGGTTGGTGATGTGCAGAATCAGAACATGGAATAACCCCTTCAACCATGGGAAATCAAGAATTACTGGGTAAGGAATTTGAGGATATTATTGCACAGTAAATGATGACTCCTGACCAAGGAATATAAGAATCAACGGAAAAATTGCCTCAATAATTGAAGGTTGTTGAAACACAAGAACCAGCAACCCAAAAAGAAGCCATTGTAACACAAGAACTAGTGGCACAAGAATAAATCGTTGAGGTCTCAAAACTGGTGGGTCAAAAATAAGCTGCTGAAACACAAGAACCAACGACCCAAAAAGAAGACATTATAACACAAGAACCAATGGCACAAGAAGAAATCGTTGAGGTCTCAAAATCGATGGGTCAAAAAGAAGTTGTTGAAACACAAAGATTAGATGCTGAAAATAAAGATCTAGCAACTCAGTACCAACCTACACCCAGGGAAAATGATGTTGAAACAAAAGTTCAAGAACCCCTTCATATTATTGAATTAGACAAAGAGGATGAAAAGGATCAGGAGGTGGCAGAGGACATTTCTCTGTTGAAGGCTGAAATAAATAAATGTAAATATCAAGCTACCCTATGTGAGGAAGGAATGATTCCCCTACTAATACATAGGAAGGCCATTAAGGAACTCAGATAGAGATGGGATAAAGAATTAACCTTCAAAGGGTTTCATTGGGAAAAATTGCAAGAAGAGTTGAAGGAAGTAAGAATGTAACATCCCGATAATTTCGTAAAAATTTAAAATTTTTAAAACAGCTTTAAATGTTAACATTTCAATTGTGGAAATAATAAATGCTTGATGAGACGACGAAGATTAAAGAAGTCATTAATACTGAACATAACTTAATTAATGAGTCTCAAAACGTATTAAATGGAAGCGACACATCACACTTCTGAAAAACATACTTACAACCATAATTGCTCAATTTGACTGATAAGTTGGAAATGTGAAGCAAATCGGTTTTCTTTTTGACAAAATACTGACGGTTTGTTTTCTTGATGTCAAAGGGTGTCCTACGAGGTACCCTGGAGTTTACTTAGCTGCAGAAGCTAATGCATTTGAAAAAATTTCTATGTGCAGACAGCACGTATGAAGTTTTACAACAACATGTGTTTAAGAGTATATGAGTCTTTCAATTGATCGTCAATGTAAAATGCTAAGTACTACCCTGCGACGCCAGTGATTGGAGATATGGATACTTGGTTCTAAATCTAGTTTGTAAGCTAGATTTCAAAACTCTTCAGTGCTATGAATTTATGTCATCCAAGTAATTGTTATAGAGCTACAATCATTATCAAAACAGTAATACCAAAATCTATTGACAATGCTATTTATAGAATTAGTATTTGTTTCTTTAAGCAAAACTTAGACTACTCTAAGTTTTGAATTTAACAATGAATACACAGTTAATCATATATAAATCATAATGACTAGTATTTGTATTGAAAACGTAGCATTAGAGTGTATCTCGCCAATGCTTAAACTATATTTATGATGATGCAAAAGTCTTTGCGTTACATGGCTAAACAAATGGAAATGATCATAATTATAGTAATTATGCTATAAGATAGCATTATAAAACTTCATTCTAATTCCTATACAAAATTATAAGAATGAAATAGATACATATCTTATAGTTACTATGCATTTACATATTACAATGTAATTTAAATATTACAATGCCTAAACTTAAGCTTGAAACTATATGAAACATACACTACATATTACAATGTAATATGATATGGTTTTTAAAGTACAATCATATGCTAAACAAAATGTGAAACTAACTATATGTTTGCACTGTCGGGCTTTAACATATGCAAACCCTGAATACGATGCAATATGGTATCACAAACATTATATTGAACATATTATGACATAAGCTTATGTCCTAAGTATGTCTAACGTATTCTTGGAATTCACCCAAGCTTCGTGAATGAAGTGTTGAGTTGATGTGCCTTAAATTTGTTATTTGACAGGTTGACAGAAATACGATCATGTATTAAATGTTATGACCAAACTCCGTAGTGGAAGCCTGGTTGTCAACCCACGTAGCTCGCCCACGAGAACTTTGATTGGTTTTACCACTAGGAAACCTGGCTGGAAAGGTTGTCACGACACTTCTCCTCTGAGCTGTACACTGTAATATCCTCTTGGCAGGCATTGCTGGCACTGTTGTGGTTGATGTAATTAATGGGCTATTATTGAAAAGTTGTTCAGCCTTCAAAATGGCACCGTTGGCATCTCCATGCTCGTTGATCTTATCAATTCTTGACCGTTGATGTTGCTACCCAAAACCTCGTTCTATGTAACATTTTGCAAGCTCTTCAATCTTCATTGTTATGCTAGGGTATGGCCAACAGGCTGCCCAAAAAGTAGGGTTTAGTAAGAGTATCTCTCAGGGTTCGATCATGCGACCTGTGAGTGGAAAATAAATCTTCTAAATAGTTACATGTTTTTGGCCTCCTGCACTTGAACCGTGATAACCAAATAGTGACAGGGTTTTTCTTCTTCTAGTGAAGTAGTAGAGTTTCAGACAGGGTTCGATTCTCCTACAATTGAAATTAGTCTGTCGTGATAGCTTTAGGTGGTTGTAAAATACCAACTTGCTTCGTCATTTGATAAATTAATGGCTCGATTCTTCGAAATGCCAAATTCAAAGGTAATAATCGAAAATTGTACAAATGTTTTAATACTTGATTCGATTGTTGCAAAATCTTGTTTTGACCCTGTAATGCATGTTTGGCAGGTACCCGTTCGAAAAGAGGTTGATGGTTGAAGAAAAATCAATTGGAAATACTATGGTTTTCCTAGTAAGCTCCGGTGGTTCACAAGAAACCTCGTAGGTGCCTTGGATGGTGTTTTGCTGTAAGTCGAGAATTGGAAACATTTCAGTGATGGCTGACTGCAAAGTTTTTAGTTTGACTTGCTTTGATGTTAAAATGTAAGAGGTTTATCCTCCATTCATTTAATGCTTGGCTCAGTAGGTTTTTGCTGTAGCACTGTAAACAACTTCGAGTTGGTCTAAACACCTTTGGTTGTTTGAGGGCAAGGACCCAATGCATTTTTGGAAAACTTAAATGGAAAAAGGATAGAGTCTCTGTCATAATTTCACTATGTTGTTGGGAAATCTTTAATGGAGTCGTGTTTTTGTTTTTTCTACTTCTGAGCTAAAGGTTTTCTTGTACCGTGATGTTACAATCTTGTTTTAAAAGATAAAAGTAAAAGATTGCTTGAATACTATTGATTCGAGTTCGAACAAGATGAAACTATTTCAGGCCGGAAATAAATGATTGCTTTCTGTTATTCATCAATAATGTTTGATAGTGGATTTTTGGAAAAAAATAAAAAATGAGTTCGAATGTCAAAAGTTCTGCCAAAGAAGTTGAAATGTTATCTAGGGTTTATATGTCCAGCTTCTGTAACTTCGGCAAGAAATGTCTATAGTAGTCATGGATGTTTTGACGATGTTTTATAAACTGTATACAAAAATAAATCTAGGGTCTGATAAATTATAGGGTTTCGGTTTTTATAAAAAGGAGTATAAATATATGAACCAAACTATGGCAAAATGTGATAAATAAAAAAAATATTTGCTTAAAACAAATTGTACTGAAATAAATTTGTAGCTACTATATTTCGTGAAATTTGAAATGCTAGAAAATCATTAAATGTATAGTATGGAAATGTATAATATTTCTATCTGAGATAAATGTAGTTGAAATGAAATCTATAAATCTGTGCAGAAGTAAAGTATGTATAATGCCAAGAAATCTATACAGTGACTAGTTTCTGCAGCTGTTAAATCTTGAAAATGCTATTACTTGGAAATCATAAAATGTTTAATTTGATCGTATTTACTTACTATCTTAAATGAATAGGGATAAAAGAAAAACATATGACTGTACAGAAAATAGACTAGGTTTTTCTTTTATGAAATAACAAAAGAATTCTCTATTACTGCCAATGCTATACAGTAAATTCATACTATGATTAGATACAGAATGGAATTGTAAACAAATCACCTACTGTATTTATTTGTCCATTCAATGGAAATATACCTATCTCTCATCTATCATTTAATTTGCTTCTCTATACTAGAGTACGATGCAAATAACAGCATGTGGAAAAATATAGATATGGTTATCAAATCAAATCTTTAACAAAGCTTTATCATTCAGACTTAAACATAGATCAGAAAATAAATTCTTTTACAAAACAAAGTTTGATAATTTTACTAAACAGAAGTATTAAACTGTAAACAAAATAAGAATAGCAAAACCTGGTCAACTATAGGGAAACAAACAGCCCAAGGAGCCTGTTCCACCCAACCAGTTCCTGAAGACAACCAAGTTACTTGCCTTAGGACCCCCGAGCCTGTTCACTAAACCACCAGGAGGAAGAAACTTTAGAATCTTAGGACCTCAACTTGCAGTAGTAATAGTTATCCAGTCTTAAAGACATAGCAGTCAAGGGGACCTACACCAACACCTCTAGTTCTCCTTCTCAGAATAATTTGCAGACTTACAGTTGCACTCTCACATAGCCTCCCTATTCGAATCTCTCAGTGATCACCTGATCCACTTGAGGAATATTTCTGCAAAAAATATTGTGTAAGAGCTGCCTGCTCAATTCAAATTTGCCTTATGTAGGCTGCCTAGGCCTTTCAGTTGTTAACTAGTCATTAAATGAGCTTCCTACTCACTCCCACCACCCGGGGGATAATGCCATATTTTTAGGGGTAGTTGTCCCATAACCAACAGCTAGTGGTGAAGTGCAATTACTGCCATCTGTCCCATGCCTTCTAACAGCTTCCATTCCTCCTAGTGGGTCAGTGAACACTCATTTAACAATTCCCTTGGGTGTTTGTCTGCTACTTTAATTTATTAAATAATAATAATCAGTAATTACATTCATAATTACAAAACTTTGTAATTAAACTTTAACATAAATTATTTTTCCAATAAAATAATATTTCCAGAATTTGGGTAGGTGACATACACCCCCCTTAAGTCTCAACATCGTCCTCGATGTTGGTTAATCACTCTCTGAGTGTTCCTGAAACAGAGTTTGGTACGTGCCTGCATACTACTCTCCAACTCCTAGGTTGCCTCTTCCGGGCTAAGGTGCTTCCATTGCACCTTCACTTGCCCAATGGTACGATTTCGGAGCAAATTTTCCCTCCTTTCGAGGATACATTCCGGTTCCACCTGAAAATCGCCATCTTGCCCCACCTATACATCATTCCAGTTTACAACATGTTAAATTTTCAGGATTTACTTCAATCTGATCTAGGATTTTAACTGAGAGAACAACATGTAGAGCAAATCTACAGCATATCAATCATGGACACAACAATGCAAGCACACAAGAGACAAAGAGTTTACTTGGGGAAAACCATAAAGGTGAAAAACCCTAATAACTTCCTCAGAGATAGATAGAGCAATGATACAACTAGAATACAAGAGATAGTCTTCTCCTAGCAGCAGAGCCTCCTCCTCCACAAGTGCGCCACTCTCCCAAGTGTGAGTGAGAGAATAGAATGTGTAAAATGAGAGAGACACACTCTCTATTTATACACTAACTTGACTTGACCTTTACTCAACTAGGTCGGCCTCAACTTAACCACTTAACATAATGCTGACTAGGCTGACCCCCTCTAGGGTGGTCTAATAACCCTTTGACCCACATGGCTGACCCCCAATAGGGTGGTATAATAACCCTTTGAACCACATGACTTATATAGGGCCGACCCCAACAAGGTGGTCTAATAACGCATCAAGTATAAGTTATGACACTTACAATATAAATGACGACACTTCCGTATAGAGGAATAATAACATCTCTATAGGAATACAACCACTTCCGTATAGAGGAATAATAACATCTCTATAGGAATACAATATACATATATGTGAAATACATTCCGAAGTTACATATACATCAATACTCCCTCTTAACTAGGAAGGTATTTCTCGACACAAGACTTCTAGAACAAGTCATCTTCTTTGGATCATCGTCACTGCTGCTGCTATCTCAATCAATCTTTGAATCTACTCATCATAGGAAGTTCTACAGAGCCAATCCTTTTTCATACTGGATGTAGGCCCACCACCTACAGGTCTTCGTCATCACTGGCCATACTGTGGAATCCTCAGGACTTATTACGTGCGTCACAAAACCTCGAAAGAGCATCCCAGGCTGTTACGAGCACACGGCTCTACCTATAGGATCTCCCAGGGCCATATTATATGTGACCTCACCACAAAACCTCGCAAGAGCATCCCAGGCTATTACGAGCACAAAGCTCTACCTATAGGATCTCCCAGGGACAGATTATATGTGGTCACCACAAAACCTCGCAAGAGCATCCCAGGCTGTTACGAGCACACAGCTCTACCTATAGGATCTCCCAGGGACAGATTATATGTGGTCATGGCAAAACCTCGCAAGAGCATCCCAGGACTTATTACAGGCACACAGCCCAACCTATCGGATCTCCCAGGGACATATTATATGCCATAGGACAAAACCTCGAAAGAGCATCTGCCAGATATCCCAGGGCCAGATTATATGCCATAGGAAAAACCTCGAAAGACTATCTGCAGATCTCCCAGGGCCAAATTATATGTCCTCCCAGAGCAAAACCTCGAAAGAGCATTTGCCAGATATCCTAGGGCCAAATTATATGCCATAGGAAAAACCTCGAAAGACTATCTGCAAATCTCCCAGGGCCAAATTATATGCTCATCTGCACAACCTGATCCACGGCCATAGAGTATCAACCTGATACTCACTATACATCATCCTGATGTATACATGATCATCCTGATCATCATCACTGCAACATCCTGCTGCAAGTCATCGGGAGCAACATCCTGAAGCTCCTCATCCACAATCATCCCGATCATATCATGCATCTACCTAATGCATACCAAGTATCTACCTGATACATATCATCATACATGATCCACATGATCATACAATGTATCCACCTGATACAAATACAAATACATGATCCACCTGATCATACATGATACATATCAACATACATGATCTACCCGATCATACAATGTATCCACCTGATACATATACAGATACATGATCCACCTGATCATACATGATACATATCAACATACATGATCTACCTGATCATACAATGTATCCACCTGATACATATACAGATACATGGTCCAAGCATCCAACATGATGCATATACAAAATACATACAAATGATCCAACCGATCATATCCAGCATCCAACATGACGCGTACATACATAAATGATCCAACTGATCATATCCAGCATCCAACATGATGCATACATACATATACATATAAATGATCCAACTGATCATATCCAACATCATCCTGATGCATATACAGAGCAGTAACTAGAGCATCGTCCTGATGCTCATCATCCAGTGCTTACATCCACAGCCATGTGAAGGATCCTCCTTCCAACATGCTTGGAATGGCCTCTGCAAATGTGTCCATCACTTCTTCCTCGAAGTGTCCTCAATCCGAAGAACACCAAACCTCTCTCTGAAGTACTCGAACTTCACCCTGGCTAGTGGTTTCGTCAACACATCTGCAATTTGCTCGTCCGTTGCAATGTACAGGAGCTTCACAGATCCTCTCTGCACCATATCCCTGATATAGTGATATTTGATCTCTATGTGTTTCGACTTGCCATGAAACACTGGGTTCTCTGACAGCTTCACACAACTCTGGTTATCACAAAAGATACCAGTAGCATCTAATGGCAGATCAAATAACTCAGACAGTAGCTTCCGTAGCCATACTGCCTCACAGCTAGCTGAACAGGATACAACATACTCTGCCTCAGTTGTACTCAGTGATATGCAGGACTGCTTCCTGCTAAACCAAGAGATCACACCTGATCCCATACTGAAGCAACATCCAGATGAGCTCTTCCTATCTGCAACACTGCCAGCCCAATCTGAATCAACATAACCCTGCAGGTTAAACTTTTGATTCACTTCATACCTGATCCCATAATCAACTGTACCCTTTAGGTACCTCAGAATATTCTTTACAGCAACCAGGTGAACACTCCTCGGATCTGTCAGGAACTGGCTCAATGTGTTCATCGCAAAGCAAATATCTGGTCTTGTGTTCGTCAGGTACATCAAGGACCCAATAATCTGACGATACATAGAGACATCAACCACCTCAAATGAAGCATCACAAAGAAGCTTCAGATTCAATGCCATAGGTGTGGCCATGGCCTTGCAATCCATCATCCCGAACCTCTTCAGGATCTCTACTGCATACTTCCCTTGTCCAAGGAAGATTCCATCTGCACTCTGCCACACCTCCATGCCAAAAAAAAATAGTGCATCATCCCCAAGTTCTTCATCTCGAACTCAGCAGCAAGCTTCTGCTGCGTGTCGTCAATCAATCTATCTTCACTTGTAACAAACAGGTTATCCGCATACAAAAGTAGTATCACTGGATTGCCATCCTCAACCTTGTAGTAAAGGTTGGAATCCGCTTTACTCTTGGTAAAGCCCAAAATGGATAGAAAGTTGTCTATCCTACCATACCAAGTTCTGCACATATATGACTCCCTGTCATGTGTCTCAGAACCAAGTGGCTTCTCCACATACACTTCTTCTTCAACTACACCATTCAAGAAGGTTGTCTTGAAATCCATTTGGTGTATCTTCCACTTCATCACTTTTATATTTCTCTATGCTGGCATCTGCAGTATATTTGATCTTGATAGATCCATATGGAAGTCATAACAAACTTCCCTTCAGGTCTTGGGACCACATCCCAAGCATCATTCTTCATGATCGACGGATCATGGCATTCTTACCATATCCTGGGAACTTCAATATCTTCAATAGATAATTTTGTTGCTGAACAAATGTTGTAGTTCTTCTTTTGTAGGTGATGGTATACAATCTTTCCTACACAACAAGTTAAATTGCATGATTAGAAAACATCTCATAGTTTTCAGAACAAATTCTTACACATAAAGAAATATGTCATACAGTCATGCAATTATCTTAGCCAATACAACATTTATCCATATTCTGTAACTTTCTAGATGCCTTCCAATCTCTACCAGAACATTGTTAAGAGTGTGCACAACTCCTAACATGTCATCAAAGAGGTTTCATTTTAGATAAGTAGCAATGGAATGTTGTATAGTTCCATAGGCCACTTACCCATGTATATTAGTAGTATATTGTTCATCAATGCAACTATTCTAATATGCATAATACACAACCTAATTCTTAGGAACATAAGGATATACATCATTGAATAACACTATTTAAGAAATGACAATTCAAATACTTATCTTTGTTTGGTTGCTGGGTGGACTCCCTTTGAATCTTTGCAACTCCATTCTGATGTGGATTGTGAGAAGTGGTCAACTCCCTCTGAATATTTGCATCCTTGCAGAAACTACTGAAGTGTGCTCCATTGCTTTCTTGTAGGAACAACTAGAGTGTGCTCCCTCTTGATCTTTGCTTCCTGGATTACCTATCCTTGAACTTACATCTATCCTTAATCACTATGCATGCTTATTAGTATCATCATTGTGTTATCCTTGAGGTCTCATACATAATCACACATTTATTAGTATAATCTTAATACTATCAAAACACAATAATCTTAAACATGTATATTCATGATCATTCACACATAATAAGCATTAGTATTCAAGGTTTCAGGGAAGTCTTCTTTTACTCATACACATTCTTATTTGATCATAGGACTCTTCTGGTTAGTTGAATCATCAATCAAGATAAGAGATATAATATGCATAAAACCCGTGATTATTCAAACCTATACCTTCATGATTCTTCTGGTTAGTCATATCATCAATTATGGTAAGAAACATAATATGCATACAACCATGATTATTCAAACCTATGAATTCATGAATAATCATTATCAACAACACAACAGTATAAGATCCTAACACAAGGTGGATTCTAGCTTGATATAGGAAAAACATACCTGGATTAGCATGCTAGCTAGTTATGTCTAACATACCTGCATAATGTCTTCTGGTTCTCTTCAGTGACTTGTGCTAGTAACCTGCATGTCTCATAAGTTAACCATTGTAGAACCAAGTTATACATACCTTGAAAGTAGATCTTCTATGTGATCCATGACAATGGATGAATCTTTGTCTTCATGTCACCATGAGCATGAAGTAGAACATGATTTGACTTTCTTGGTGTACCTTTTGTGTTAGCAAACAACATAAACCTCATACAACATCACAATGCATTAGTACATTCATAAGTGTCAAAAACTTAATCAATGAATATCTTCTATTAAGGTGATACGACAAGTCTAGTAATTAATCAAGATTGTACTGTAATGATATGAAGACAAACATATGATAAACTTAACCATGAAATGCAGTGAACGTATCCGTTCACTAAGTTAACCGTGTCCAGTTAAGGGTTAAGAAACGAGACCGTCTTCCATATTTGAGATAAATGATAATAATATATTGATTGATGATGATAAAGTTACAATAAGCTCACCTTTATAGGGCTTGAGCAAGAATAGCGAAGGGTTACACCCTTTCGCTTATTAACCTAATAATCTATTTAATATATAAATAATATTACTAATTAAATATTCACAGCATTGCCTTCCCCTTTTGGAAAGCTTTGTCCTCAAAGCTTGAGTATTTTCCTAATGTCGTCCTTCATTCAGATTCAATGTCGATATTAGAATCAAATGCGATTTCTTGTGTAGAGACTTGCACTTCCTTTCCATTGATGATTTTGCACTGTATTGTCTGATTGTTCCTACATTTATGGCTTGCGATCCAATCATCACCACATCGACGACATATATTTTTCTTCTTTTTTCTATTATCAGAGTAACTGTTAGATGACTTTGATCTATTTTCCATTTCATAGGCATATGATTGAGGTTTGTGGCATTGATGGCCGGGTGACCAAGTATTTGCACAGTGCCTACATTGTGTCTCTTTTTCTTGTCGATAATGGTTATCACCTCTTGTTTTTATTCCTTCCAATTTGCGTTCTACGGCTTTTGATTTATGTCTTTCTACCTCTATGTTATGTATGTCATGTAACTTTAACTCTTTTTGGAGATACGGTTTAAGACCTCCTAAATAGGTTTCGAGTCTTTGTTTGTCAGACAACCCAAATACTCGTGTCGATAAGGATTCCCACTGATGTGTGAATTCCTCAACGCTTCCAACCTGTTGTAATCTGGTAAGTTTACTGAGAAATTCATCTTCTTTGATACCTTGAAACCTATTAAAAAAATCATTTTTGAACAAGTTCCAGGTGTAGGCAAAATTGTCTCTCTTCCACCATAAGTACCAATTATAGGCGTACCCTTCCATATGCATTGACGCATATTTCACCTTCTCCTCGTCAGATTGAATATTGTAAATGTCGAAGTATTCTTCTACTTTGTTTAGCCAAGAAACACATTGGTCTTCACTTCCATTGTATTTCGACAACTCTATTTTTTCCTTAGGTGGGTACACTATGTAAGGGTGATATTGATTCCCTTTTGCTTTATGGTTTGATGGTGGATCGGAACTACTGAATGACGTAAGTGACATATTTGAACTGCTTCGTTGTTGGCGGTGATTTTTATCTTTTTTATTCTCTACTATCTTACTGATAGCTTCTATTTGGCTGTTTAATCGTGCCTCCATATTTGGCAGTACTTTTGTTTCTATCTCTTGCTTAAGCGTCGCAAGCGATAGAAAGCATGAAACATATTTAATTAATAATATTAATTAAATATTAATAATATTAATTAAATATTAATAATAGAAAGCATGAAACATATTTAATTAATAATATTAATTAAATATTCACAGCATGAAACATACCTGTAAGCCATACCTGTCAAGATTGCTTGTAATCTTCTTATGGAAGGCTTTAGCCTCATCTCCCTCTGAAATAGGAACTTCTTCACTTATGCAGGTGACCAATCCATCCTCTTCTAGGATTAACCCAACCCACTTGATTTGCAGGAACTAGATCTGGAGCTGTAATAGGGTTCATCAGAGAAACCCCAAAAATTCAAACTTTGAATTTCAAACTTCTGAAAGGATAGAAATATGCACCTTGATGAGCTGATCAAGCTGGTATATTCAGAATTTGAAAACTGCAAAGTTTCACTCCTTAATTTTTCCTTTGAAACTTTTGGATTCACTGGACGTGACCTCAAACTAGGGTTTGATGAATCCCACTCTTCTGCCCAATCAAAATATTTGATCCAAATCTCTAAGCTTCTATTTTTATGAGGAGCTTCCAGCCGTGGTCACAAATTTCAAAAATTCCCATTTTTGCAGAAGCCCTAATTTTCCACTTTTCTGATCAAAGTCCCGAACTAGGGTCTGATCAAGCCCATCCTTCTGCCCAACCAAAAATTCTGATCTTTATCTCTAAATTTCAATTTTGATGAGTAGCATTCAGCCGTGGTCTCTAATTACAAAAATTCCAACTTTCTCCGAAGCCCTAAATTCCGGAAGCCATGAATGAAGGTGCTCAAAAATAATTCTGATTTGACAGAAATATGTACCTGATTGTTTCTAGTGTAACTCTGAATTTTTCGATCCACAGGGTCTGAAAAATTTTCCTAAGATAGTCCGACCTGTTATCTTTCCATCCCGACAGGTCTGACCTCAATTGGATTCTCTGAGAGAGAGTTATGCCAAGTGTCGCAATGTGACTTGTTTATGGGATAATACAGGAGAGCGAACTTGTACAGTGTACCACGTGTCACTTTTTCAACTTCGGCCTCTGAACAAATTTCCTAAGATATCTCGACCTGTTATCTTTCCATCCCAATAGATCTGACCTCAATTGGATTCTCTGAGAGAGATTTATGCCAAGTGTCGCAATGTGACCTATTTATGGGATAATACAGGAGAGCAAACTTGTACGACATGCCACATGTCACTGGTTCAACTTCGGCCTCTGAAAAATTTTCTTGAGATAGTAAAATCTATGTGATACCTGTCACATTTTACGAAATTTCATTTGGAGCTTCCTAGCCCAAGTTATGACCTTTTTCCCAAGGTCACCTGATTTTGACTCAGATCTGGAAGAGGCAGAAACCCTATATTGTACAGATCATAAATCACAACGTACAACGAATTAGAGGTTGTCCTTTGGACACAAAGTACACGGTGATCTGATCTTCGACCTGTAAAAGTTTCAGATCCAAAAACTTTGCCAAAATGGATTTATAGTGAAAGTGCTACGATGACCGGTTTTTGCTATATCAAGCCCTAGCATCGTAAGTGCAACAAGTGTCATACATGCCATATCATGCCTTCTTTCAGGCTAGCTCTGATACCATGTTAAATTTTTAGAATTTACTTCAATCTGATCTAGGATCTTAATTGAGAGAACAACATGTACAGCAAATCTACAGCATATCAATCATGGACACAACAATGCAAGCACACAAGAGACACAGAGTTTACTTGGGGAAAACCATAAAGGTGAAAAACCCCAATAAATTCCTCGGAGATAGATAGAGCAATGATACAACCAGAATACAAGAGATAGTCTTCTCCTAGCAGCAGAGCCTCCTCCTCCACAAGTGTGCCACTCTCCCAAGTGTGAGTGAGAGAATAGAATGTGTAAAATGAGAGAGACACACTCTCTATTTATACACTAACTTGACTTGACCTTTACTCAACTAGGTCGGCCTCAACTTAACCACTTAACATAATGCTGACTGGGATGACCCCCACTAGGGTGGTCTAATAACCCTTTGACCCACATGGCTAACCCCCAATAGGGTGGTATAATAACCCTTTGAACCACATGACTTATATAGGGCCGACCCCAACAAGGTGGTCTAATAACCCATCAAGTATAAGTTACGACACTTATAATATAAATGACAACACTTCCGTATAGAGGAATAATAACATCTCTATAGGAATACAACCACTTCCGTATAGAGGAATAATAACATCTCTATAGGAATACAATATACATATATGTGAAATACATTCCGAAGTTACATATACATCAACACAACATGAGTAGCATTGTACACATACTTCTTTAAAAATGATATATGAAAAACATTATGTATTTTGAAATTTGGTGGCAAAGCCAATTGGTATGCCACTGGTCCAACCCTGGACAATATTTTGAAAGGACCACAATACCTGGGTGCCAACTTGGCACAACTTCCCAATTTCAATGAACTCTTTTTTGGTCTTACCTTGAGGAATACATGTTCACCAACTTGGAACTCTTTATGAGTCCTTTTTAGATCTGCTTGGCTCTTTTGCCTATCTTGGGTAGCTTTTAAATTTCCTTGTACCTGTTTCAAAATTAGTTCTAACTCTTGCAACAATTCACATCCTAAAACAACTCTATTTACTGGGTCATTCCAAGAAACAGGTGTATCACATTTCCTAGCATAAAGAATTTCAAATGGGATAATTCTGGATGATGCATGATAATGGTTATTATATGCAAATTCTGCTAAATGCAAGTAGTCTTCCCACTTACCAGGCTGATCCTTAACACACATTCTCAGTAAGTCTTCCAAAACTTGATTCACCCTTTCTGTTTGTCCATCCATTTCTGGGTGAAATGCTATGCTGAAATTTAAGGTTGTATTCAACCCTTTAAAAAAGGATTTCCAAAAGTTTTCAGTAAATTTAGAGTCACGATCTGAAATTATAACTTTCGGTATATCATGTAGTCAAAAAATCTGTTTCATGAAGATTTCTGCAATGTCTGGAGCCTTATGAGTAGTCTTCACAGGTATAAAGTGTGTTGCCTTGCTCCGTTTGTCTACTACCACCATGATAGAGTCATTTTGTTTCTAATTTTTGGGTAGTCCAGTAATAAAGTCTATGCTTATCACTTCCCATTTCCAACTCGGTATAGGTAATGGCTGCAACAATCCGGCGGGATGTTGGTGTTCAACTTTCACTTTTTGACAATCCAAACATTTAGCTATGTACTCTGCTACTTCATCTTTCATTTTGGGCCAATAGTATTCTTTCCTTAGCATAGTAATGGTCTTCTGATAACCTGGATGGCCAGAGTAATGGCTTTTGTGCATCTCATTTAAAATTAGAATTTTTACCTCTGGTATGTTAGGTACATACAATCTGTTTTTGTATAGCAATAGTCCATTTTCCTTCATTCTGTAATCTGCCATAGAATTTTCAAAACTATTATTTGCTGTCTTTTCCTTTAATTTTCTATATTCTTCATCTATTTCACTCCTTTCAAGGATCTGATTTTCTAAATCTATTAAGTACTTATGGCTGAAATAAAATTCAGTTTTGCTTTATGACTCAATGCATCTGCAACCTTGTTCTCTTTCCCTTTAATATGTTGAATTTCAAAATCATACTCACTTAAGAAAGTTAACCATCTAGCTTATCTAGTGTTCAGATTTCTCTAATCTAATAAATATTTCAGACCCATGTTGCTTGTCAATAAGGTAAATTTTTTGCCAATAAGGTGGTGACGCCACATTTGTAAAGCATGAATTACTGCTAATAATTCTAAATCATAAGTAGAGTAATTGTTCTCATGTATTTTCAGCTTTCTCAATTCGTATGCCAGAGCATGCCCTTCTTGTGTTAGGACTCCACCGAGTCCGTCATTACAAGCATCTGTGCAAACTATAAAATCCTTATCAGGATCCTCTATTCTCAAAATAGGTGTTGTAGTCAATAATTCCTTTAACTTCTTAAAACTGTCTATACATTTCTGATCCCACACAAATTTCTTCCCTTTCTTCTGCAAGAAGGTTATGGGGTTGGCAATCCTCGAGAAACCCTTTATAAATTTTCTGTAATATCCAATAATACCCATAAATGATCTTACATCCGACACATCCTTAGGAACCGGCCAGTCATTAATGGCCTTTATCTTGTCAGGGTCAACCGAGAATCCTTCTTTAGAAATTATGTGTCCTAAATACTGAATTTTGTCCTTGTGGAAGTCACACTTACTAAACTTAGCGTATAATTGATGATCTCTTAGAACTTGTAAGATAATCTGTAGATGTTCATCATGCTCTTCTTTGCTTTTAGAATACACTAAAATGTCATCTATAAACACAACAGCAAACTTATCTAAGTATTTGTGCAGAATATTGTTCATCATACACATAAATACAGTCGGGGCATTAGTCAAGACAAATGGCATGACTACGAACTCGTAATGTCCATATCAAGTTCTGAAAGTTGTCTTGAAAATATCTCCATCCTTAACCTGCACTTGATGATATCCTGACCTTAGATCAATCTTTGAAAATATCATTACTCCACGCAGTTGATCAAATAGATTGTCTATGTGGGGCAACGGATATCGATTCTTGATTGTCATCTTATTAAGCTGGCAATAATCTATGCACAGTCTTAGGGTTCCATCCTTCTTCTTAACAAATATAACAGGTGCTCCCCAAGGAGACGTGCTGGGTCTTATATAATTCTTTTCAATCAGTTCCTTCAACTGTGATTTCAATTCGTTTAATTCCAGTATATTCATCCTATATGGAGCTTTAGAGTTTGGTACTGCTTCTGGTAATAACTCGATGGTAAAATCTAAATCTCTTTTAGGAGTTAATCCTCGAATCTCCTCAGGAAAAACATCCTTGAAATCCTTTAGGACAGGTATGTCTTCTAATTTCAGTTTGTCCTCTTTACAAATAAACTCATCATTTACTGCAAACAACTGACATCCTTTCCTAACTTCCCTCTTAACTTGCGTGGTTGAAATCTATCTAAGGGTTACCTTTCTTGGAATACTTTTTACTTCTATAATTTTTCCTTTGTCATTTAAACACGTAAAAAAAATTTCATAACAGTTCAGAATGACATGATGGGCTTCTAACCAATCCATTCCGATTATAATATCATAGGATCCTAAAGGTAAAATATTCAACTTGATTTGTGTTTTTAACTGATTCATAGATAAAGCACAACTTTCAAAAAAATATGATACTTTCCTCTTTGTTCCTGTTGCCAGTCTAACTAACCAAGATTTACTGAACTTTTCTGTTTTTAATTTAAGACTTTCAACAATATCTGGTGATATATAACTTAAGCTAGCACCTGGTCAATTAAAACAGTAACAGGATGATTTTGCAGCATACCTTCAATCTCTACCATAGAGATTTGATAATCTGCTTGCCTGTTGTCGAGTGCTGCATTGATTCTGGGCATCTCCCTCGCCACGTCTCCAACAGTAGGTTCAGTCTGAATAGAGTGAATGTTGTTAGCTGTCCGCTTCCTCTTGGGACATTCTGATGCATAGTGAGGACCTTGACACTCGAAACATTTGATAGGTGCCTTTTGTTCATTGGTCTTGGTATTATTGGGAGCATTTCTGGGTGCTGTAGAATTCTGTTGTTGACTGTTTCTGAAATTATTTCCTTGAAAATTCCGATTCTGAAAATTTTTCTTTTGGAAACCGGAATTCCCACTGAATCTGAAATTTTTCTTTTTCAGCTTAAAATTGTTGGGTTTATGACTTTTCCAGTTTGACATTCCTTCTCTTTCCCGATTAGTGCCATAACATAAAACTGCCTTCCTCATAGCCTCTTCTAAGGTCTTTGGACTGTCATACTCGATTCTGTCCTTAATATTGAAAGGTAGACAACTCAAGTATCTTTGAATCTTCGATTTTTCTTCCACGAGATATGGCACATATCTCAATAAGTTCAGAAATTTACTGTTCATTTCCTTCATATTCATACTTCCCAGCTTTAAATCATAGAATTCTTTGGATTTTTCTTCATAGTACTGTTCAGATAAAAATTTCTTCTTGAAGTATCATTTAAAAGTACTCCAGTTTACATCCTTATCCTTGATACCCTTTACTCTTTTGATGTCCTGCCACCAAATATCCACTTTTCCGGTCAAGTTATATATAGCCATTTTTGCTTTCAAGGATTCTGAATAGTTATAAATATGAAAATATTTCTTCATACCGAACAGCCATGCTTCAGCTGTCTCGCCCTTCTCAGTTTCTCCATTGAATGTTGGAGGTCTAATCTTTTTGAACTCCCTAGAAATGTGTTCATACTCTTTATGGCTTTTCTTTCTGGGTTTGTAATTTCCTTTACTGCTATCACCTGAATAGTTACGTTTCTTTTTGCGTACTTCAATAGCATCTCCCGATGATGTTGAACTGTTGTTCACATTATCGTTTTTCATTTTCTTACTTTTGTTACCGTGAGGCAGATCCTCAACCTTGGAGATATCTTCATTTTCTCTCTCCTGCTCATCAATTGGGCACTGTTCAAACGGCACTTGGTTTAACTCTTCTTGTGCCTTCAGAATTCTTTCATTGTCTTGTTTCGCAGATCTAATTTTTGTCTTTAACTCCTGAAATGCACGTAACAATTCTGACGAATTGTTATTCAATTCACCGTGGCCTTCTTCTGCATAGTGTTATCTCGTGCTATGGCTATTTGGTTGAAATCTGTCTTCTAAATGTTTAGCTGAGTTCTCCATACCTGTAACTTAAAATAATTTTTGTATAACACAATAGTTTAAATTCTAATTAGTAAGATTTTCTGATGTAAGAAAATTTTCTGTTGTGTGTTCTTGGACCTTTTTCAGGCCTAGAGTTCGAACATGAACTCTGATACCACATGTAACATCCCGATAATTTCGTAAAAATTTAAAAAATTTAAAACAGTATTAAATGTTAACATTTCAATTGCGGAAATAATAAATGCTTGATGAGACGACAAATATTAAAGAAGTCATTAATACTGAACATAACTTAATTAATGAGTCTCAAAACGTATTAAATGGCAATGACACATCACACTTCTGAAAAACATACTTACAACAATAATTGCTCAATTTGACTGATAAGTTGGAAATGTGAAGCAAACCGGTTTTCTTTTTGACAAAATACTGACGGTTTGTTTTCTTGATGTCAAAGTGTGTCCTACGACGTACCCTGGAGTTTACTTAGCTGCAAAAGCTAAGGCATTTGAAAATGTTTCTATGTGCAGACAGCAGGTAAGAAGTTTTACGACAACATGTGTTTAAGAGTATATGAGTCTTTCAATTCATCGTCAATGTAAAATGCTAAGTACTTCCCTGCGACACCAGTGACTGGAGGTATGGATACTTGGTTCTAAATCTAGTTTGTAAGTTGCTTTCAAAACTCTTCAGTGCTATGAATTTATGTCATCCAAGTAATTGTTATACAGCTGCAATCATTATCAAAACAGTAATACCAAAATCTATTGACAATGCTATTTATAGAATTAGTATTTGTTTCTTTAAGCAAAACTTAGACTACTCTAAGTTTTGAATTTAACAATGAATACACAGTTAATCATATATAAAGCATAATGACTAGTATTTGTATTGAAAACATAGATTTATAGTGTATCTCGTCAATGCTTAAACTATATTTATGATGATGCAAAAGTCTTTGCGTTACATGGATAAACAAATGGAAATGACCATAATTATAGTATTTATGCTATAAGCTAGCATTATAAAACTTCATTCTAATTCCTATACAAAATTATAAGAATGAAATAGATACATATCTTATAGTTACTATGCATTTACATATTACAATGTAATTTAAATATTACAATGCCTAACCTTAAGCTTGAAACTATATGAAACATACACTACATATTACAATGTAATATGATATGGTTTTTAAAGTACAATCATATGCTAAACAAAATACGAACCTAACTATATGTTTACACTGTCGGGCTTTAACATATGCAAACCATGAATACGATGCAATATGGTATCACAAACATTATATCGAACATATTATGACATAAGCTTTTGTCCTAAGTATGTCTAACGTATTCTTGGAATTCACCCAAGCTTCGTGAATGAAGTGCTCAGTTGATGTGCCTTAAATTTGTTATTTGACAGGTTGACAGAAATACGATCATGTATTAAATGTTATGACCGAACTCCATAGTGGAAGCCTGGTTGTCAACCCACGTAGCTCACCCATGAGAACTTTGATTGGTTTTACCACTAGTAAACCTGGCTGGAAAGGTTGTCACGACACTTCTCCTCCGACTTGTACACTGTAATATCCTCTTGGCAGGCATTGCTGGCACTGTTGTGGTTGATGTAATTAATGGGCTAATATTGAAAAGTTTCTCGGCCTTCAAAATGGCACCGTTGGCATCTCCATGCTCGTTGATCTTATCAATTATCGACCGTTGATGTTGCTACCCAAAACCTCATTGTATGTAACATTTTGCAAGCTCTCCAGTATTCATTGTTATGCTAGGGTATGGCCGACAGACTGCCCAAAAAGTAGGGTTTAGTGAGAGCATCTCTCAAGGTTTGATCATGCGACTTGTGAGTGGAAAATAAATCTTCTAAATAGTTACAGGTTTTTGGCCTCCTGCACTTGAACCGTGATAACCAAATAGTGATAGGGTTTTTCTTCTTCTAGTGAAGTAGTAGAGTTTCGGACAGGGTTCGATTCTCCTACAATTGAAATTAGTCTACCTTGATAGCTTTAGGGTGGTTGTAAAATACCAACTTGATTCGTCGTTTGATAAAGTAATGGCTCGATTCTTCGAAATGCCAAATTCAAAGGTAATAATCGAAAATTGTACAAATATTTTAATACTTGATTCGATTGTTGCAAAATCTTGTTTTGACCGTGCAATGCATGTTTGGCAGGTACCCGTTCGAAAAGAGGTTGATGGTTGAAGAAAAAGAAACTGGAAATACTACGGTTTTCCTGGTAAGCTCCGGTGGTTCACAAGAAACCTCGTAGGTGCCTTGGTTGGTGTTTTGCTGTAAGCAAAGAGTTGGAAACATTTCAGTGATGGTTGAATGCGAAGTTTTTAGTTTGACTTGCTTTGATGTTAAAATGTAAGAGGTTTATCCTCCATTCATTTAATGCTTGGCTCAGTAGGTTTTTGCTGTAGCACTGTAACCAACTTCGAGTTGGTCTAAACACCTTTGGTTGTTTGAGGGCAAGGACCCAATGCATTTTTGGAAAACTTAAATGGAAAAAGGATAGAGTCTCTGTCATACTTTCACTATGTTGTTGGGCAATCTTTAATGGAGTCGTGTTTTTGTTTTGTTTACTTCTGAGCTAAAGGTTTTCTTGTACCATGATGATACAGTCTTGTTTTAAAAGATAAAAGTAAAAGGTTGCTTGAATATTGTTGATTCGAGTTCGAACAAGATGAAACTATTTCAGGCCAGAAATAAATGATTGCTTTCTGTTATTCATCAATAATGTTTGATAGTGGAGTTTTGGAAAAAATAAAAAGATGAGTTCGAATGTCAAAAGTTCTATCGAAGAAGTTGAAATGTTATCTACGGTTTATATGTCCAACTTCTGTAACTTCGGCAAGAAATGTCTACAGTAGTCATGGATGTTTTGATGATGTTTTATAAACTGTGTACAAAGATAAATCTAGGGTCCGATAAATCATAGGGTTTCGGTTTTTATAAAAAGGAGTATAAATATATGAACCAAACTATGGAAAAATGTGATAAATAAAAAAAATATTTGCTTATAAAAAATTGTACTAAAATAAATTTGCAGCTACTATATTTCGTGAAATTTGAAATGCTAGAAAATCATTAAATGTATAGTATGGAAATGTATAATATTTCTATCTGAGATAAATTTAGTTGAAATTAAAACTATAAATCTGTGCAGAAGTAAAGTATGTATAATGCCAAGAAATCTATATAGTGACTAGTTTCTGCAGCTGTTAAAACTTGAAAATGCTATTACTTGGAAATCATAAAATGTTTAATTTGATTGTATTTACTTGCTATATTAAATGAATAGGGATAAAATAAAAACATATTACTGTACAGAAAATAGACTAGGCTTTTATTTTATGAAATAAAAAAATAATTCTCTATTACTGCCGATGCTATACAGTAAATTCATACTATGACTACATATAGGACGAAATTGTAAACAAAGCACCTACTGTATTTATTTGTCCAATCAATGGAAATCTGCCTATCTCTCATATATCATTTAATTTGCTTCTCTATACTAGAGTATGATGCAAATAACAACATGTGGAAAAATATAGAGATGGTTATCAAATCAAATCTTTAACAAAACTTTATCATTCAGACTTAAACATATATCAGAAAATAAATTCTTTTACAAAACAAAGTTTGATAATTTTACTAAACAGAAGTATTAAACTGTAAACAAAATAAGAACAACAAAAACTGGTCAACTATAGGGAAACAAACAGCCCAAGGAGCCTGTTCCACCCAGCCAATTCCTGAAGACAGCCAAGTTACTTGCCTTAGGACCCCCGAGATTGTTCACTGAACCACTAGGAGGAAGAAACTTTAGAAGCTTAGGACCTCAACTTGCAGTAGTAATAGTTATCCAGTCTTAAAGACTTAGCAGTCAAGGGGACCTACACCAGCACCTATGGTTCTCCTTCTTAGAATAATTTGCAGACTTACAGTTGCACTCTCACACAGCCTCCCTATTCGAATCTCTCAGTGATCACCTGATTCACTTGAGGAATATTTCTATAGAAAATATTGTGTAAGAGCTGCCTGCTCAATTCGAATTTGCCTTATGTAGGCTACCTAGGCCTTTCAGTTGTTAACTAGTCATTAAACGAGCTGCCTGCTCACTCCCACCACCTAGGGGATAATGCCATATTTTTAGGGGTAGTTGTCCCATAACCAATGACTAGTGGTGAAGTGCAATTGTTGCCATCTGTCCCATGCCTTCTAACAGCTTCCATTCCTCCTAGTGGGTCAGTGAACACTCATTTAACAATTCCCTTGGGTGTTTGTCTCCTACTTTAATTTATTAAATAATAATAATCAGTAATTACATTTATCCTTGACCAAACTTGGTCATAATTACAAAACTTTGTAATTAAAATTTAAGATAAAGTATTTTGCCAATAAAATAATATTTCCAGAATTTGGGTAGGTGACAAAGAAAGTTTAAGTCCATGAAGAAAGAGAAGGAGAAAATGTATGATTTAATTCAAGAACTACTAATTTGTAAGGCCCCATCACCATCTTATTCAATCTTCATTTATGAACAATTGACTCTTTTTAAGCTAAAATATCTTAAGGAAGGGAGGCCCCATCATTTTGTTACAACTTCTTAGTTTTTGGATACCTTTACCCAGATTGATTTCCTGGAACAAATTCTATTATGTGAATTATATTTTCATGAGTTAGCATGCTTCATGGACCTTCGGTCAAATCATGTTCCTTATATAGGCGATATACATCTAAGGGCATTTACTTCCTTCGTCACCAATCAGATGAATTGGTGGAATGCCTCTCAAACCATTCGAAGAAATGAGGATAATTCTACTCTATGGATCCGAGGTGAACCACATTCCCCTGCTACTATTATTGAAAGACATAGAAAATACCTATCCTCTCCCCAAAAGGCTAATCAGATAACATCACTTCTGCACAATGTTATATCTACATGTGTCAATATCATATCACAGCAAGATCCCTATGCATTATAAGGAAGTAAGTACATGTGGGAAGCTTCTTCTGAGCCTATGAGAACAAGAGATCCTTACTGTTTTGAAAATTTTAAATATGCTCTATCTCAAGTTCCTGAGTATGTCAAGTGTATTCATACATGTGCACCAAGCTGGCTAGGGTTAATATTTAGATTCCCACTCATATGGTTTTCTGAGAAGAAGTACAGGAGTATATATAAGTTGAATAAAAAGACAGAGAAGAAGTGTTGGGCAGAGTTGCTTGCTTGCAAAGGGTACATAAACTGTGGAGATAAGCCTGAATCTTCCTTCAATATACTAACTTCCACAGGAAAAGTTTTGATTCAGATTCACTGAAGGTTTTTGTGTGAGGACATGCAATTGGATAGTTGGGGGGAGATGTTGGGTGCCAAAAATGACCCTTTTTGCTCACTTCTATTGTGATCATGTTTCCCTATTTCTCCTTATTATTATAACCAGGTCGTTATCTTTCCTAAGGAAAAGCATGATCTTGAGCAGGTATGATTTATTATTACTTTGTTATATTAATGCCTAACTTTTTCCTGTGTTTATGGATTTTGTCTCCTAATTAAGTTGACTTGTGATGGATTGATGAAATCAATTGAGACAACAGGGAATTCGGGTGTATCATCATGTTGATACACATGGATGAAGAAGTACTTGGAAATCAGTTACACCTTTTTAGGGCTTCGGTTCAGATCATTGCGAGGTAACCTAAGTTATCCATCCATGTGGATAGATGAAACTCACTTGGCGTTAAATCAATTCAAGCTGTGAGAGCATGGATGTTTATGAAACAGATTTTATTTCAATGTAATAATGAATGTAACTGTTTCTATTATGGGGTATTGACTCGATAGCCTGAAGATCTTCGATATTCATGGTTGTCCGAATTATAAGGATCTGAATTGTCTTGTTGTATTATTTAAAGGAGGATGGGATGGTTAAAAGAGGTTAGGATTATTTTGAAGAGAACTTGTAACAAGAGTGGAAGAACTCTGTATCTGAACTTCATTCTATTAATGAAATTGGCAGTATTTTCCTGGTCTACTGTGTACTGATTTCTAGTAGTGTTTAGAGGCATCTATGTTATAAGGAAAGGGCCCACCTTCTTTCAGATTTTCCTAGTTAGTTAGTTTATTATTTCCTTTATTTCGTTTGGTGTGGAATTGCAATTAAATTTCCTTTTGATTTACTGAAACAGCGTGAGCATTAAGCATAGGATTCTTGAATTATAGATTTTCTTGGTTTGCTGAAATAATCGATTAAATAATGCATAGTTTCTATCTACAACTATGTCATTGATTATTGTTGTTACACCTGTTCTTTGTTGCCACATTTTACTATTGTTTATCTTCTTTCATGAACTGTTGAAACTGGTAGATGGCATATGGATTTATTGAATCGGGGGAGGATTGATTTCCTTTATGGTTGAGCATTGCAATTGTGGATTGGATCCCTTTTTATGATGATGATTTAGGATTTAACTTCTTGCAAAATAAATTTATCCATTTCATTCTTGAGGCAGTTATTTTCATAATTGATACAGTAGAAGGATTGTGAACTCTTTTAATATTTGGCAGTCAAATTAGTATTTGAAGTTGGATTGAACATTGAGTAAAGCATAGACTTAGTAATTAGGCTACAATTATTCCTTGAGTAGATTGGGTGACTTATAGTTGATTGATCAATTACTGAATGTTTATGCATATATTTTGCTTGATTACCTTTGAAATAACCAAACTTCCAAAGGTTGACAATTTATATTGAGCACTTTGTTTATGAATCAATAGGCAATTAAAGTGACCAACACTTGCCACTCACACAAATGTTAATAGGTTTAATGTGCTTTCTTCCTTTTATCCGCATGGTCATCTAGGAGGTTTGTTAATCTTTCAAAGGCATTAAATTCATCCTTCATTTCATTAAGGCACAAGAAATAATGAATCTGAGTTTGCTTGAGCTTACTGTTACGGGAGATAGCTTCTTCTTTGAATTCCTGAATAGTCAATTTTAAAAACACAGAGAAGGCATGGTGTTCTTTTATTTGTTCCACCTGATCCTTAAGATAAGCCAAGGCATTGGCTTGTTCTATTACCTTTTCTTCATCAATTTTCTTTTTTTTTGTGAGTTGTTGGATTATATTCTGAACTGATCTTGTAGGTTAGCATAATGCTCAATTTTTAAATCTTCAATCTATCTATCCAAACTCTATTGAATGGAAGCCTTCGCTGCTTATAGTGATAAGTTTTTTTCCTTTTCCTCTTCCAGTGTAGCATTCAAAGTAGTCACGGAATAAAATTTAGCTCCATCAAAATCTCCCATGCCAGCAGCAACCTCAATTGCCTCACTTTGAGGATCATCTGTGGCTTGTTTCCAAATAATCTAATATGGAGCTAGTCCAACTTGAACCTGCCCTGAGGTGGTACTCTTTGGTGCATTTTTTATTATTTCCTTTCTTCTTTTATTGAAGCAATAATATCCTAGGACTACCACAACATATTCACCAAAATCTATTGTGTCCTCTATTGTAGAATTCAATAACCCAGTAGATGGAAAAACAGGAACAGTATGACTCACTGTGGCAGCCATGGACTAAGATGGGTTTTGGGATATCAATGGATCAATTTGAGAGGAGGAATACATGGTAGATAATGTGGAGGGAATAAATGTAGAATCTTGGGTGTCACTCTGAAGTTGTGAAGAAGTCACACCTAGTATTGGGAAAAGACTGAGTTGAGTAGTGGTAAGATGATGAGAAGTGGTCTGATCAGTTAAAGTGTTCAATGTATTGGTGGTAGCTGGATTAGAAATTTGTGTGGCTGTGTCAGAAGGTTTGAGTATTGTAGTAGATGGGTCATGAGGTGGAATAGATATATCTTTTTGCATAGGATCATCTATAGTGGGTGTATCTGTTATGCCGGTATCCTTGGATTGGTAAGGGCTATTACCATTGAAAACTTGAGTAGAGTTATCAACATATGGTTGTGAAGGTTCTTGAGTCACTGGTGTTGGATTAACTACCTCTATAGGTTGTTCTTTTTCCAAATCGATAATTTCACTAGTAGAAGTATATAGAGGAGGATTGACTATCAGTTTAGCTGACTTTTCAGTTTTAACAGGAACACTAGAAAGTATCTTAGGGACAGAGCAAGCATCATAAATAGTTGGAGTATGAATAGATGACTTACTTTTGAGGGCATGTTTCCTTTGTATGAGCAGGTTCAAATTTTGGATAGGAGTGGTGGAAGGACCCTGTACCATGGGATGCTTACCCTTTTTTTTCCAACTCTTGTTGTGTGCTAGAATGAGATGCAGCTAAGCTCAAAACTATAGCTTCATTAGTAGCTTCCACGGCTTACTTAGCAGCATCTTGTCATTGTTGTGTTTCATGTACTGGAGGCATTTGATTTGCATCAGGTAATATGCTAAGAACTTCCTCGAAAGAATGAGTATTTTTATATATGAAGTCAGCTGGTTAGACTTGATGTACATAAGAATTCTTGAGGTGGGCCTAGAAAAAATGCTCTACTATAAGAGATTTTGGGTCATGAATTCTTTTAACTGTAAACCCTAGCTTGAGCCTATCCATTTCTTTGGCTAGAGTGATCCCATAGGTTTCATTTGAAATGACCAGATGTCCAATATATAGTGGAAATTTGGGCCAACCTCTCATTTTTAGGAATGACACTGGCCATGGACTCCCTCGTACATAGTTTGGAAATATAGCTCTAATAGAACCATTCAGTCTAGGACAATCCTTGGGAGGAGGTGAAATTATTTACTCCCCCAAATCCTAATGTAGATAAAGTGCTCTCCTATATACCATTCTCCCATAGTGGAAATTAGGGAAATGCCATCCTCTTAAATTCTAGGAGAAGCCCTTTTGAATATGGCATAGTAAACTACATTGATGAATTTGTCACAAATGCCATATATATGAGGGGCATAATTGTCTTCCAATAAAATTGAGCAGTAGATATTAATGGGGGTTTCTCCCCGATCTAATGCAAATTCGTTGCAGTATATGAAAAGGATGCACACAAGATGTCTATCATGTATGTCGACATGAAAAATCGGGGTTTTTTAACTGTTGGGGTTTTCTTTGTTGTCGCAATGGAATCCCAGATTGTGACAGAAAATATTTCAGCCCAATTGAATATCTTACATGTAGCAATGATATAATGAGCCAAGGGGTCCCATTCCAGTTTGAAGTACTGTTATGTCTTGGCTCCATAGAATCATAATAGCATAGCCGCAAGCATTTTGTAAGGCTCTCCGAGAAGAGAAAAGGGTATTTCATGTTAGGTCTGACATCCAGGACTTAAGAATCACATCAAGTTTGTACTTGGCCTTGAATTCTATGTTGAAATCCTATGTGGGAAACTGCTGGGGGGTATTTAGGCCGTAAATCCTGGAAAAAAATATATGGATTGAAGTCAACATAGATGATGTGGTTGAATCCCTGAAACTGTTGGTTGGGATATCGGCGTAGTCGATCATCCATTTCACCAGGTCTGTGAATGGAATTACTGCAGGACGTGCAACAATTGTGTGTAGCTAGCAGCTACTGATATTCTAATAAATTGGGGCATTGTCCTTAAATTCGGAGAAATTGTCCCCGTCGAAAATGTTGTAAATCCTCGACCAGTTGAGATAGAGAGTATTTGAAACTCTGGTGTTTGTGTCCGAGTAGAACCCAAATTTCGGATCTGTGAACTTCAACTCTTCAATTGCACCCTTGGACCTGGTCTTCCTATCCATGTTAAGAAAATTGTGCCTGCATGAATCAGAAACTAACATGAGTAACCAAAAATGCTAAAAACTTATCAGCATGATAATAGCTAAACCATACCTACGAAATGGAAAAGAAAATTGAACTAATTCAGAAAGGAATGAATGTCGAATGTAAGGCTATTGGTGTGCTTGAGAGATAAGTTATTGTGTTGTAATGGGTGAAAACTCAAATTTTGGTTAAGTAGAGACTAAGTTAGATCATCATTAATTACGCATTAATTAGAGTAGTTGGCGAATCAGGTTAAGTTTTAAACTGGCGATCGATTTCATTGGTCACCACAATATTCAAAATATTTGGCGCATGCGAGGAGATAGAAAAAATTGGGTGAATGGGACTACCGACGTGGGTCCGTGCGAGATTCGTCGGGAGCCGGGAGTCGAGAGTCAGGGTAAAGAATTTGTGCCAAAATAAAACCTGCCGACTACCGACTTATGTTGTTTGAGGTAATGAAAATTCTGGATTCGGGAGTTGGGATTGAAAATTATACCAACATGAAACACTTCCAACTGCTAACTTATGCTATTGTGTTTATGTAAAATTCGAAAGTCGGGAGTCAGGATGAAAAATTACAATAAAGCGTTAACCACCACGACTTCTGACTTCTGCAAATCCATACTTTTTTGAGGATTCAAGGGTCAGGATTCTGAATGAATATCATGCATGGAGATCGGCACGTCTCGACTTCTGAATTTCGAAAAAAAAAAAATTAGCGGCAGAGTCAGGCATTGGGAGTGAGGAGACTTAAACAAAATTAGATTAATTTAGCCCCGACTTCTGAATTTTTCATATTTTTCCATAAAAACAATTAACGGGATGGTTAAGTGCAGAAAAACATAGTTTGCTTAAAATATGAGTGTAAGTATGGTTTAGCAAGATTCAAACAAGCCTTAAACAAGCGATTAAATAAATTCAAAAACTTAGTAATTTCAAGCAAACTGAAATTGGGGCTCTCATCTTATTTTGTTTTAGATGGGATCTATTGTGGCTACAATAATACCCAACACATTCCCCCCTGTCAAGAATAAGGTGATGAGTAGAAAATATCTCAACTGCAAGATGTGTCATTACTCGAGAACAAACTCTTCAATATGACATATCTATCTTCTTGGATGTTGAAAACCATTGCCAAGAAGCAATCCACCCATCTGTTACACAGAAATCTTCCACCATGTGAGCATCAGCATTGTTTGGCCTGTAGGATCCATTTTCAGTGACTCAGAGCCATTTATATCCTTCAGTGATACCAGTTTGCCATATTTTTATTCCTACCCGCCTGTTGCATCTTTATAGCAGGCGTACCCGCAAGGTGCATCCCTATAGCCCGCGGGTAGCATGTAAAATGGTAAAAACCACTATTAATTACTTTTTACTCCCAAAAAGCAGTCATTGGGTGACCTTTGGCTCTCCATCTGCCCAAATAATGCCTCGATGTGTCCTTTCACCTACTTTTGAGAGGACTATATATTGAGCACATATGGCTTATGGATGGGAGGAAGAGGAGAATCGTAAGAGAACTCTAGTGGATTTTTGCCCTATCTTGTGCCTCCACCACTTCAATCCTCCATGAATGGAAAACTTCAATTCTGCCAGTTTGTTTACTGCCTCCTCAAAAGAACGAAGAACAAAGCAGTAGACAGTTGCATGATCAAGATGATTCTATTATCCAAGATCTCATAATTAATGAAGAACCCTATACATCATCGGCTCCCGTGAAACAAGACCCGTTGTCCGATTTTTCTATTTTTGATAGCATTATGGATCAGCCGAACGATTTTGTGGCAATTCGGTGTTAGGATATTTAGACACTTAGGAGTTAGTTAAGATCAACTTGTGTAATATATTCGTTAGGAAAAGTGTGTTTCTTTAGTATGCATTTGTAAATATGTAATTCGACGGTCATGATATGTTCTAGACATAGAGTGATCCGACGGCTCAACTTCTCTTAGATCATACCTAACCTTGATCCATGGCTTAACACCCGATCGGTCCATGATCTCTATTTAAAGAGCATGGAGGGTCATTGTCTAGTTGATCGATTATGAGAAGCTCATTTGTAACTTTCTTTCTTTGCATAATAAATTGCTCCGTAGAAGCTATTTGACCGGGGCAATGGAGTGTTTCCCTCTCGAGGGTTTAAACCACGTCAAAAAATCGACGTATCGATCTGTGATCTATTTGTGTGAAGTGGTTTCTCTAGGTGTTCGGTCTTTTGGGAGTACCTTGTGTACCCGAACATGGTATTAGAGCTTTTATGAAGAGCCGCTTCTAGTTATGATCTAGATCTTGAACTGTTGTTACCGAAACTTGAAAGGGTTTCTGGTTCTGATATTTCTGTGCATTTATGGGCTGTGGGAGGTGTTACATTGCGTCCGGAGCACCGTTTCCATTGGGAAATAGTTTTCGTTTGATGGAAAATGGTTCGCGGTTTCTTTAGAAACGCGTATTTCATCAGATCTGAAGGTATAATGTTACAGTGACGCTTTTTTTATTTCTGTTTTAAAGAAAAAATATATATATATATCTCATATTTTATCAGTTTTATTATTAGATTTTTTTTAGTTTCGGATTGTTTCTTTCCCTCTCTGCGTATGCTCTTTTCCGTGCACCTTGTGCGATCTCGGTGAATCAGAAACAGAAAGAGAAAGGTTTTTTCTCAGCTGCATATGCTCTTTGCCGTGCACCTTGTGCGATCTCGGCAAATCAGAAACAGAGAGAAAATGTAGACTTTCCGTGAAAGGTAACGAGATCTAACCCCACAAGTGTGGGAAAGTTTTTTTTGTTTTGATTTGTGGTGTGATCTGCAGAAGAAGAAAAAAAAAAAAAAAGGCAAGCACGGAAACCAAGCAAGAAGAGTAAAAAAAAAACCCTTCCTCCTTCCCATATTTTACATACCTTTTAATCTAGCTCATTTGGTTCAAAGTTGGTTTATTCCTTAATAAGTCTTGAGTTCAAGTCTTAGGAAGTTACTTTTAAAAGAAAAAGTGCATGCAATTTCTATTTTCAAGTTACTTTATTGTAAAAGTGCATCTCACTTAAATAATAAAAAATAAAAATAAAAAGTGAGCTACTTAAGTTCATTTTTATTGCTGCACTATTTAAAATCATTGTAAAAGTGAAATCGCTTATTTTACAAAAGTGATTCACTTAAAGCAACTTTCTTGTAAAGTGATTGTCAAAGGTTCATCTTGGGAAGAGGGGGGTCATTTTTTTTAGCTGGTCATTCTCTATCTGCCACGTCACTATTGGGGACATCTTCAACTTTTTCTTTGTTCAAGCATAACTTCATCATACGGAGTCATTTTTCAGTGCCATTTTTTTTAACCCACCTATTTTTTTGAGCTCTTCGCATCTAGACTATCGGTTTCTACTTTTATAGCCATTGATTTACAAATATGGCTGCCCCTTATGATATTCTACTTACCAGTTCCAACTATTTCTCATGGAAATCTCGTATGGAGGATGTTCTACGAAGTAGAGGACTTTTCAGAATTACCTCAGGGAAAGAAACAGAACCCACTGATGATGATAAAAAAATCAAATGGGCAAATAGATGTGACAAAGCTTGTGGATTGATTGGGATGTCAATCTCTACTGATTTGTGATTCCACATATCTGGAATTGATGAACCTGATGCTGCTAGGGACAAGTTGGAATCTGTGTTTGGTAAACACAATGAAATTCGAGGTCACCAACTTGAAAATGAGTTGATTTTTTTAAATCCAGGTGATTTTTCATGCATACAAGATTATTTATCTAAGTACAAAACTCTTAAACTCTTATGTGAAGAATGCAAGATTAAGAGAGAAAACAAACAATGCATTTATCATATTTTTTCCGAACTTGAAACTGCATATTCTATTTTTGTATCTACATTTTACTCCATGAAAGAATCATTGAATGTAGCTAGCTATCAAGAGCCTAGTCTTGAATCCTTTTGTGATTCCTTGATTAGAGAGCAAGATAAGCTCATCCATCTTGGAATAATTAATAATACAGAAACATCTGGGAAAGCTTTATTGTCCCAACAGAAAGAAAATTCCAAGCCTCCCAAGAAACAAAATTTTCAGAATAATAAGTCAAACAAGGGTCCCAAACCCTCTCAGTCAACTCCTTCTTTAAAAAATGATAAAGGATCCAAGCCAAAAGGCAAGAAGACTGAGCATCGTTGCAACTATTGCGGGAAAGATAATCATGATGAATCTAAGTGTTTCAAGAAGATGGCAGCCTTGGAAGCAGCAATGAAAAAGCACCACATCAGCCTAGATTCACCTTCAGAATCTACCTCTCATGGACATGCACTTTGTGCTTCTGGTTATTCTTATAATGCATCTTCTTCTTCTACTTCAAATGAATGGCTCATTGATTCTAGAGCATCTTATCATATGGCTAAGGATCAAGCCATCTTTTCTACTATGCATGAATATAACACCAAAAAAATATTTGTTGGTGATGATAGATCTCTAAGTGTTGTAGGAGCTGGAATAGTTCCAGTAGATAATGGTCATTTTAGTGATGTGCTATGTGTTCCAAGAATTTCCTACAATTTGTTATCAGTCTATCAAATCACTCATTCTGGTGAAGGTAAAACTTTGACGTTTACACCTCACCAAGTTGTAATCAAGGATTTTAAAGATCTTCAACAGGTCCTAGCTACCAGAATTGTTGATGATATTACCAGGTTGTACAAATTTAGCAACTTTGGGTCATCACCTTTTCCTTCAGTTTTTGTTGCTCATAGTGATGTCTTGAGCAAACTTTGGCATGAGCGATTTGGTCACTTAAATTATCGCTCATTGCAACAACTATGTAAATACAATATGGTGACAGGTCTTTCGATGGTATCTTACAGGGATGGTGTTTGTTCTAGTTGTGTACTCGAAAAACATCATCGGGACAGTTTTGACAAACATGCCTCTTGGAACGCCTCGGTTCCCTTGGAGCTTGTGCATAGTAACTTGTGTGGTCCTCTTCCATCTGCTTCCTTTTCTGGTTTCAAATATTTCTTAAATTTCATTGATGATTACACCAGACATACTTGGGTTTATTTCCTAAAACTTAAGAGCAAAGTATTTAACATGTTCTTGGCCTACAAGGCCCTTGTTGAAAAACAATTTGGTCATTAAATTATTAAGTTAAGATCTGACAATGGAGGAGAATATGTTAATAAAAAGTTCACTACTTTTTGCACTGAACAAGGAATCCAACAACAACACACTGTTTCATATACACCACAACAAAAAGGTGTATCTGAACGGAAGAACCACACTTTAAAAGAAATGGCTAATTGTATGATCCAATCTAAGGGACTAAGTCTTCAATTTTTTGCTGAAGCCATTAATTGTGCAAATTACATAGTTAATCGCACCCCCACTAAAGCATTACAAGGTATCACACCGGAAGAAGCATGGAGTAAAACTAAACCTGATGTAAGTCACTTCCATGTGTTTGGTAGTGAAGCATGGGCTCACATTCCAGATGAAAAACGGAAAGCATTGCATCCTAAAAGTGAAAAGTGCATATTTGTTGGATATTCTGAAGATGTAAAAGGTTATAGACTTCTTCAACCACATTCTCATGATATAATCATTAGAAGAGATGTTAAATTTGATGAAAATCTCTTGGCCTGCGATCCTAACTCGGCAATTGTGCCATCTTTGGCTTGCGATCCTGATTCGGCGATTGTGCCTTCTTCTTCTTCCAACTTCCTTGACAGGTTTCCAACTCCAGTTTATGATGATGACAGTGAGGATGAAAATCCACCTCCTCCTGCTCATGTTCCTCCCGTTGCACCAGTACAAGTGCTTCCTCGATGGGTCCGTTCAACATGTGAAGCAGCTGGTGATCTTGCCAGTGATCCTAGAGATCAACGTCAAACACTTTCTCAGTTTCAGCGAACCTCTTCTCTTTTGGCTCAAGTTTCCGAGAATCATGATCCAGAAACCTTTGTAGAAGCTTCAGGAAATCCAAATTGGAATGCAGCTATGGATGAAGAATATCGTTCCTTAATGGCGAATGATACTTGGGATCTTGTACCTCTTCCAAAAGGAAGAAAACTTGTCAGATGTAAATGGGTCTACAGAACTAAGTATGCATTAGATGGAAGTGTTGAAAGACTAAAGGCAAGGTTAGTTGCCAAAGGTTTTTCCCAAGTTGAAGGGATTGACTACAATGAAACCTTTGCTCCTGTCGCAAAAATGAACTCCATCTGCCTTGTTCTTTCCCTTGCAACCTTACACAACTGGGAAGTCCATCAAATGGATGTTAAGTCTGCCTTCTTACATGGTGATTTACAGGAGGAAATTTACATGGAACATCCTCCGGGATATGTTCAGAATAACTCTAGCCTTGTCTGTTGCCTTCAGAAATCCTTATATGGCCTTAAGCAAGCTCCTAGAGCTTGGTATGCCAAAATGGATAGCTTTCTCCTTGACACTGGTTTTTCTAGATGCCATTCTGACCCTAATGTCTATACCAAGAAAGTAGGAAACCATCTCATCATACTTGTTCTATATGTTGATGACCTTATTCTTATTGGTAGTGACCCTAAGCTTATAACCCATGTGAAATCCAGTCTTAAGCAAAATTTTGAAATGTCAGACTTAGGACATTTGCATTATTTTCTTTGTCTCCAAGTCCTGCAAACCAAAGAAGGAATCTTTCTTTCTCAGTCTAAGTATGCTTGTGACCTTCTTCGTCCCTTTCACATGGAAGATTGTACACTTGCCCCTTCTCCCTTCCAGTCTGGACTCAAACTTTCTGCCACTTGCACTTCACCTGAAGTAGATGCCACCTTGTATCATCAGCTTGTTGGTAGTCTCTTATACTTAACTCATTCTCATCCTGACCTTTCCTTTGCCGTTGGTTGTGTTTCCCGTTATATGCAAACGCCTCATGAAAGTCACTGGAAAGCATCCAAAAGAATACTTCGATATATTCAAGGTACAATTCAGTTTAGGAATCATTACAGTACATGAGGAAAACCTTTGTTGGTTGGTTTCACTGATTTAGATTGGGCCGGCAATCCTGATGATCGAAAGTCTACAGCAGGTTATGTTGTCATTCTGGGATCTGGACCTGTCACTTGGGCTTGCAAGAAACAACAAGCTCTTGCTCTTTCTTCAGCAGAGACAGAATATCGAGCCGCAGTTAATGCCAGTCAGGAAGCTTTATGGCTTCGACAGATCCTTTCAGAGTTTGGATTCGAGCAGCAGTAGCCTACTCCACTTTGGTGCGACAATCAAAGTGCCATCAAGCTTGCCAAAAATCCAATCCTACATCAATGCAGCAAACATATTGAGCTACATATGCACTTCATCAGAAATCTTATTCATGATCGTGTTCTTGAAGTGCTCTTTTGTCCTATAGATGATCAAGTTGCAGACATCTTCACCAAGTCTCTTATAGAAGCGAAGTTTTCTAAACTTCGATCTATGTTAGTAGTTCAAGAACTTGTCATTAAGGGGGGATAGGCTCTAATGCCTCCTTCCTTCTCCTAATAGTGTCACTTTTGTAAAGCCTTCAATCTTATCCCAAGTTGTTCTTAAGGGGGGATGTTAGGATATTTAGACACTTAGGAGTTAGTTAAGATCAACTTGTGTAATATATCCGTTAGGAAAAGTGTGTTTCTTTAGTATGCATTAGTATGCATTTTTAAATATTTAATCTAACGGTCATGATATGTTCTAGACATAGAGTGATCTGACGGCTCAGCTTCTCTTAGATCATACCTAACCTTGATCCATGGATTAACACCCGATTGGTCCATGATCTCTATTTAAAGAGCATGGAGGGTCATTGTCTAGTTGATCGATTATGAGAAGCTCATTTGTAACTTTCTTTCTTTGCATAATAAATTGCTCCGTAGAAGCTATTTGGCCAGGGCCGTGGAGTGTTTCCCTCTCGAGCGTTTAAACCACGTCAAAACATCGATGTATCGATCTATGATCTGTTTGTGTGAAGTGGTTGCTCTAGGTGTTCGGTCTTTTGGGAGTACCTTGTGTACCCGAACATTCGACAGGAAGGTTTGGAGGATCGGCTCTTCCCTATTGTCGATAGCTATTAAGCTGTTGACAAATTCTGCAATTTTGCTACGGGATTTTCTAGAAATTCCAAAATGACTTTTGTTCAAAAATCACCTTGAAGCAGAGAGAATTTGTTGGGTTAGATTTGTTTAGATTATTATGGCCGGATTCCCTGGATTAATAGCTGAATTTAAACTTTGTAATCCCTATCTTTTGGGATTCCCTTTTTGTACTCCATTGTAATCCTTATTTAAGGAAGAATAACTCTCAGGCACAGGTAGATAATTTTTTAGTCAGAAATCAGCAGGAGAGCACATGGAGATACTCTGTTTTATCAGAGCCTTGTAATTTTGTTTACAGACTTCTTAATGCAGTGAAGTAATCTTTCAAATCATCTCTTGTTTATCATCAAGTTTCTTTGATGGTGTCTGATTTTCTAACTTCAAAATTTTCATCTACAGGATGGTTTCTTTTGCATACATTAATTAATGCATAGATCTCTTGTATTGATTTTTCTTATGACAAATCTTTGTATAAGGGTGTCTTGTTAAATTTCTTTGATTTAGATACTTTCTTTATCGATTTCTGCAAATGATTCATATACTATTTAATCAATGTTAGTTTTTCAATTAACACAGTGATTACAGATTGATCTTGAACAGGCTTAATTACTTGAATTGTTCTCTTTAATTTTCATTAAGTTAGTATGATTTAAGTAAACAAGTAAATGTACCTTTTACATTTCTGTTGAAGTAGGCAAACATGCTAGTTCCTCTCGCATCAAGATCGATTTGCACAACTATAAGCTTCTCTTTAGAATAGGTCTAACTCAGATTATATTTTTTTTCTTAATAGTTTAAGTTAGAACAGACTTAGTTTTAAGATTTTGTTTTCCGTATTGAGCTTTTGATCAATCGATCAAACCCATTAACTCATAGAGTGCCAGTAGAGACCGAATATCTGTGGGAGAATTCCATACCAAATAGGTTGGGGATAGAACTGCCCTTGCGCAAGGTTTTTCTGTTAAATTTTCAGAATTTACTTCAATCTGATCTAGGATCTTAACTGAGAGAACAACATGTACAGCAAATCTACAGCATATCAATCATGGACACAATAATGCAAGCACACAAGAGACACGAAGTTTACTTGGGGAAAACCATAAAGGTGAAAAACCCCAATAACTTCCTCAGAGATAGATAGAGCAATGATACAACCAGAATACAAGAGATAGTCTTCTCCTAGCAGTAGAGCCTCCTCCTCCACAAGTGCGCCACTCTCCCAAGTGCGAGTGAGAGAATAGAATGTGTAAAATGAGAGAGACACACTCTCTATTTATACACTAACTTGACTTGACCTTTACTCAACTAGGTTGGCCTCAACTTAACCACTTAACATAATGCTGACTGGGCCGACCCCCCACTAGGGTGGTCTAATAACCCTTTGACCCACATGGCCGACCCCCAATAGGGTGGTCTAATAACCCTTTGACCCACATGACTTATACAGGGCTGAACCCAACAAGGTGGTCTAATAACCCATCAAGTATAAGTTACGACACTTACAATATAAATGACGACACTTCCATATAGAGGAATAATAACATCTCTATAGGAATACAATATACATATATGTGAAATACATTCCAAAGTTACATATACATCAACATTTTCGAAGCCTTTCAGTCTGGGTTTTCGCCCTCTATTGGGAGCCTTGGACCCATTCCAGCACCTTGCAATTACCCTGCACCCCTGAGGCCTCAACAAAAGGTTTTGCGTAGACCTTTGAAAACTCTTAGGATATTATAGATTTAGATTTCATGAATGTATGTTAATACCTATGGTTTTCAAATTCTACAATAACTTCTATTTATGTGTTGTATTTTCTATTCAATATGCAAAGATTCTTTGACACTAGATATGCAAATATACCATTGCACATGGGTCAAGACTACCAATATTTAGGTCAGAGCTTTAAAAATACTTAGGTTGCAGATTTAAAAATATATCTATGTCTTCTTTTCAGGAATTTTGGTCCACTGAAGCTCCATCATGTTGGTTCCTGGTGTTATCAACCAAATTGGAACTTCTCCTTCCGTGATGACACTAAAATGTCGCTCACACAAAAGGACATTATGGATTTAATAGCCCTAATTTGTTATAGATTCATGTGACCTTGATCATTCATTGTTTCTCCAATTCATACCATTTTTGTGATGCATATTTAGGACCTAATCGTGACTCCCTAATTGACATCTCACGGGTCACTCGCGGGTGCTCCACTGACCACTTGTAATTTTCCCAAAAAACAATGCACCCGCTACTTGCTTGTAGCATACTCACAGGTCACTCGCCTGTTGTTAGGTTTATACTCGTGGGTTCCTCTTAAAATCACGAAAAATAAAAACCAAAATTGAATTTGTGGTATTAGGGAAGTTTCTTTAACTTCCATACCTTCCCCAACTGCTTTCCTCTCGAAGTTATCTTCCCAAACTTGCTATAAATACAAGGGGAAGGCCATAGGAGAGGAGGAGAACTCTTAAAGTATTGAAATGCTGGAGGAATTTATGCTAAAGGAGAGGAGAAAGAGCCTAGAACTTGGTTCCATAAGTGTTTCTACAGAATCAAGTATAGATATTTGTTGTCATTCATATGATCAATAAAAGAGACTTTTCCTTCCCAGAAACAATTGTGTCTAATGTGTGAATTGAATCTAGTGAATCTTTCATGTTTGTTTATGTATTAGTTTCATTAATTTGATTATTAATGTCTATTTAGCCAAAAAAATTGAGGATGGTATTTCTATTTTGCAGGTTCTTTACTCAAGGTTGCAAATCGAGAACTAAGGGTTTCAAGTTTGTATCAACCTTCTAGTCTTCAAGGTACTCTTTGCTTAACTTATAAACCCTAATTCTTTTTCATTAAGAAAGATCTTGTTGTATGCTTTCCAACTGCCTTAGGTTCTATAAGTCTTATATAGTACGTTGGTGACCTCAGTAACTTCCCATTCATAGGATTAATTTATGAACAACAGAACTGGAGACTCCGCTAGGGAGTCCTTTGTTGCTATGGGGGTCCTTCATGTAAATTTTCTTCAATCCAAGTCATTTTTAGAGTTTCTGGAAGGGTTTCCAAGAGGAATTTACCCTTTCTCTAGACTTAGATCTGGTCTTCTTTGAGTTTTTCTTCTTTTTTGAAAAAAAAATTGAAGCAGACCTACGGCTTGCTAATACATACAATCGCGATTTTACCCTGCTACCTACGGATTTTCTATGTTACACCTACGAGTGACCCGCTAGTTTCTGTAGTTACAATCGCGGATGCCCTTGTAGGATTTATTTTTCCTCCTTGGGTTGAATTTCTTGGTTTCTTCTTTGATTATTTTTTAAGTCTATTACTCTTTAAGGGACCATTTCAGCATGTTTGTAGTCTGTAGATAGGTCTTTGCTCTTTCGTTATATCTTTTTTGATATTTTAAACTCGTTCAGGTTGTACCTGGGCCTTTCAAGTTTGAGTATTTGGTTTGTGGACACTTTGAGTGATATTTCTTGATTGCTGGTAACTGAGAGTGGTTCAATGTATTAAATAAGTTTCATTGGTTTCTTTTTCTTGTGTTTCGGTTTTAAAGTGTTTTTTTACCAAGTTAGTTAATTCCATTCCTTATTTGAGTTAACTAGTTGAACTTGTTGTCTTCAGAATTCAATGAGGATTAGTTTTCTTTTCTTTTAAGCTTAGGTACAATTTAATATACACTTAAAGTATTTAAAAAAAAATTTACTTGTTCGTAGTTAGTTTTTATTTTCTCTTTTAAAAGAAAATTCAAAAAGAGCTAGCATTTTTCCTTAACAAGTGCATTAGTTTTCTTTTCAGAAATAGTAGTAGTTGCATAGCTTTATTTTTTATAAAGAAAAATTTCATTTCATTTGGATTTACTCCATCAGTACTTCACTTTAGAAACGTTAAAGCGAAAAAATAAAACAAGTAAAAGCATATTTTACATTTTGTTACACACTTATCATACTTTTTTGTTTCAGTTATAATACCACCATGCACACATACACTACCCTTTGAGTAACAAAATCCTTACAAATAATCTTAAATCTAAAATCAAGTAGTATTTTTTTTCTTTTTAGGTTCTTACACCAACTAGATTAGGTTAGTGATTTGGATCAAGTTGTCATTAACTATCCAAAGCAGTTAAACTCAAATCGTAGTGGCCATTCGTTAGGTAAATCCACCTTTGTAAGAACCGTGAAGCTCCACTCACACTGGAGTTAAGCACGAGGTCATGCGAGATTAAGTAGTCGGAGTTACCCCTCTGCTATTTGATTGAGCATCCACCATAGTCAGTGTGCATACGGGGATTCACTAGTACCTTCTGGTGCTTTTGGATTTCAGGCTCAGTTACCCTGCCCATACGTATTGATTCGACCTACGGTTGTTCCCCCAGAACCTCTCTATAGTGTTGGTATCCTTAGTATCCAGACTCTTAGGGATCTACATGGGTGATAGTGGAAGGATATTTCCATTACACCTACGACATATTAGGGAGGAAATCCCTTGCAGCTCTTTGGGAAGGTGGTTGGGTGATTCTAGCACTTGGACCCATCGTGTCTATATTGTGGACCCTGAATAACTGTTTGTCGTCCCTTCACTGGTATTTTATGGTCCCTCATCATCCCAAACTCTCCTTTGTAATTTTATCTCACTACCTAGTTTGGATCACTGTAGGACATTTTTATTAGTGTGTTGATTGTTTACTCATGCTCTAGTTGTCCCTAGGTTTTATTTGGTTAGAATATTTTTAGTTGTGGAGGAACAACCTCCTCGTAGGTATAGAAGGTTGAAAAACCTTCCTCCACCCATTGTGGATCCTCCACCACGACCTCAGCGGCGCAAGATAAAATCAAGTGGCTCTTTTGAGCCATCAGGCACCACAGAACCACCTAGATAACCTCACCTTATTACTCAAACTTCACTGGTTCCACACACAACTAATGTTGAAGACTTGCAAACTAACTTGGGTTTTTGAGACATTTTAACCCTCCATTAACTGCACCTGACGATCTGGTGTTAGTGCAATTCATATCTTTAGGTTTACCTGAGTTTAGTGTGTATAGTTTTACGCATGGATTTACGATGGACCATTTAGGGGACGAATCGGGAGTTCCACACACTCCCACATCTTCCATTATGCAGGGAGTATTTTCTCATCCTCATGTGAACATTTTGGTACCTAGCTCGTTGCAGATGTCTTCTACTCTGATCACTTCATTGAAATTTAATACAGGATCCTTAGGGTAATCGAATACTCAAATTGCTTTGACTTCTATACCCTTCGGATCAACCATAGGTTTCTCCAATGTTCCCTTCAGTGGGATACCTATGGTATCGTTCACGTTATCCCCTTTTCTTCACAAATTCTAGACTAATCCTACTAGTTCTTCTCTTTTTACTCATGGATTCCCTCCATTGCAAAGTTTGAAAGTTCGAACCCCTTCACAGGTTATACTTTGCAAACATGGAATGTTCAAACATTTAATCCATCTATAGGGAACACTCCTTTTTCACTTTTTGGTGCAGGAGGTAGTATTGCATACACTTCAACTCCTTTTTCAGTTGTAGGTACTTATACTCATCCTCAATAGAGTGTACCTCAAGGGAGAAATCCACTGGATTACGGATGGAGCACATTTTAGAATGCTTTCACATCACAACCGATGGTCGGGGGAAACCCCAACCAGCCTTATGGGAATTACGGTTTGGGTAGTTTTCCCTACCCGACTCCCCAGACTCATATTCCATTGGCTAGGCCCTACTTACCCTTTATAGAAATGTTAAACTTTCCATATCTTTCAAACCTTATGAATGACCCTGTACATCATGACCATACCTGGCCTCCTATTCCAACCAAGCTTCCTTCAAACATCCCCAAGTTTGAAGGAAATACTGGAGAAGGTCCAGGGGACCACGTTACAATATTTCACTTATGGTCTTCTTCTAATTCGCTAAACGATGATTCAAAACGGTTAAGTATTTTTCAAAGAACCTTGACCAGTGTCGCAGCTAAATAGTACATTGAACTACCATCTATTGCTTATCATAACTTCTACAATTTGGTGATGGTATTTCTGAATCAATTCCAACTTCTAGTTCGGTATGATGTCGGAACAGATATTCTGTCCACATTTAGGCAGAATTAATCCACTCACATATTTGACCATATTCAGGAGTGGAGAAGAAGGAAGAGGCTCATTAAAGATGAGATACCCCCAGAATTCCTATTAGAGTGGTTTTTGAATTCATTGTTACCTTACATCTCCAAGTATGTTTTGACTTCTGGGGTTACCTCAGAGGAGGAATCAATCCTAAGAACCCAGCAGCAGATATGATTTATGCTCAGTATGGGATTCTTTACGAAATCATTCCTGATGCACCAAGGTCAAAAACTGATCCTTGTAAACCCAAACCTAGACCACATGTTGATGGCATTGTAGGTTCGGTCAACTCATCCGCTGTATAGCCTTTGTCCAAAAAATTTCATGAGCTTTCTATGAAGCGTTTTGCAGCATAGGAAACTACAGTTGCCACTCCTCCTTATCAAACGGATACTATACAAAATGTCCAGTCAAACCAAAAGGGTTCTCAGCAACCCGGTGGAAAAAAAATGGCAAGAAGGGGGAGGGTAATCAACATAATCCCAAAACCACAAAAATTTCTAAGGGGGGAAAAAAAGAAAAGAAGAAGGTGAAATTCCCTTGTAAACTTTGCAAGGAAGATCACTTGACTCACCAATGCCCCTTGATCAATGAAGCTCAGAAGTTTTTACAACAAAGAAACATGTTGTCCTAAAGGATCCTTTTCCCAAAGGTCAAAACAAAACTTTGGAAGCTCTATTGTTGGGGGCACCCATGGTCCCGTGCCGTATGATCGGTCTTATATAAACATGGTTAGCTCAGATACCTTGTTACAAAAATGAGCAAGAAAGTATACCCAGGAATTTCCGCAAAAAGAGAAGGACATTCATGAAATATCTGCTCCCCTTCATATTGAGAGACCTGCATATCCTATGCCTAAGATACCAAAGGGTGTATATAAGCATGCATGGCACAATTCTAATGTGCGGGATGCTCCAAACTAATATGTTGTGGAAGACTTATCCAAAAATCCATGTGCCATCTCCGCTCTAGAAGTCTTGCAAAGTTGTGCTTCGCAACGGAATGTGCTTCTAGAGGAAATAGTAAGTGTGGATTCATCGAGTATGTTGGAAATGTTTTACATGTCTGACATCAAACCCCAGTTGTAGTATTGTGTAGCCTTTCAGATTGAAGTAATGCATGGTTCTAAAACCATTAGGCGAACAATGGTAGATGAAGGCGCATCTACGTGTGTAATGTCCATTTCTTGTTGGCAAGCTTTAGGCACCCCTGAGTTATTCCCTTCGATCACATTGCTTACCGATTTCGATGGAATATATTTATGTCCACATGGTATTCTACCATCTTTTGAGATCTAATTAGTAGGAAAAGTAGTGTTAGTAGAGGTTGAGATTTTCGATGCTTCTCTTGATCATAATTTGTTGTTAGGAAGAAGTTGGTCGTACGCAATGCAATCTATCCCTTTGTCCATTTTTCAGGTATTGATGTTCCCTCATGAAGGAAAGATTGTCACAATTGATCATCTTTCCTTCACCTGAAAAAATAACGTGACCTTTTCGGAATCTAATATTCCAATGATTGATCAAACCCTTCCTCCTAGCGAGAGTTTGAGAGTAGGATTGTATTCATCACTTATGGGCACTTTCGATTTTCTTGCTCCCATGAATTACATTGGTTCAACGAGTGTTCAAAAGACCGTTTCAACATCTAAAGAGGTCTTTACTGTTATTAAAGAAACTGATCCTTAGACCTTTCCCACTCATAATGAACCAATTATACCCATATATGTCACAGAAGTGACTTATCAAGCTTCACGAGATTCTACGATAGATTTTATCTCAACTCCTTCAGTCTCTGAGGAGTCAGATATAGATTATGTGTATGCATGGAAGTAGACTCCTCTCATTCTTTTGACTGTTTAGACATTGTTTTACACTCGGATGAAGCTGTTCTGGAAGCAATGATAGGCCTCTATCAACCTTAGTAACACATGCATCATAGATCTTATTTTCTTCTAGACCTAAACAGGATTGAGAATGGTGAGTTTTTTGTGAGACTTGGTGGATATGTTGATCTATCAATTAACCCTTTAGCAAAATAGGAGATTTTTGCTGAAGGTAACATGGATAACATATCGACAACCATTATGACTAATATCTCCACCAAACCAGATATCGTGGAAAAAAATTTCATCGGTGCAAATTGTTCTCCTTAAGAGATTTTCTTGTATACCGGCTTGTTTAAAGAATTCCACGACGTCTTGTCATATGAGGATATACCAGGAATCAACCCGTCCATAGTTACACAAGATCAAAATGTATCCAAATGTGAAATCGATTCAATAGAAACTTCGTCCAGTCAATCCATGAAAGGTTGCAGTCGTTAAGGCTGAGGCTGAAAAGCTCCTCAAATCCGGATTTATCTATCCTATAGACATGATGGAATGGGTTTCTAATCCAGTCTCGATTGATAAGAAACAAGGTATCATACAAGTTTGTACTAATTTCAGGGATCTTAATAAAGCTTGTCCCAAATATAATTACCCTGCGTCATTTATCAATCAAATCGTAGATGTGTGTGCAGGTAACGAATTCTTTTCCTTTATGGACGTATTTTCAGGGTACAATTAGATTCAAATCAAACCCAAATATTAGCAAAAAACATCTTTTATATGTCCTTGGGGTACCTTTGCATACATGAAGATGTCATTCGGCTTGAAAATTTCTAGATCCACCTTCCAGCGACCAATGAATTTTGCCTTTCATGATATCAAACATATAGTAGAACCTTCCCTAGATTATCTACCTACGCGATCTCGAAAGAGAAGAGATCATCCAGAACATTTACGACTTGTGTTTGAGCGATGCAGACACTACAAAATTTGTTTGAATCCCAATAAATGTGTGTTTTGTGTCGATTTTGGACAATTTTTGGGTTTCATCGTGTCCAGTAGAGGGATCATGGTCGATCCTTTAAAAGTAGAGGCGATTTTCAAATTGCCTCTTCCTCGTAATTTTAGACAACTTCGGATTCTTCAAGGTATGTCCAACTTCCTCAGATGATTCAGTGTCAACTATGCAAAAATAACAAAGGTTTCATGTGTTTACTTAAGCAAGACACCCCATTCTTTTGGGATGAGGCTGCACAAAATGCTTTTGAAGCTTTGAAAAAAGCACTGTTATCAACCCCCTTGTTATTTTCACCATATTATGCGTGCGATTTTATCTTATATCTGGCCACAACCGATTCCACGATTGGCATAGTTCTGGTTCAGGAAGATGATAAGCTCCAATAGCATGTCATCTATTACCTTTCTCGTGCTTTAATAAAACCTGAACTGAAATATTGACACATTGAGAAGTTGGCACTTCCCGCTGTGTACGCCATTATATTTTACTGTGAACTACTATAATAATTGTGGATTTCAATTTGTTTCAATATGTTTTAACCCGATGCATAATCGGGGGTAAATTTCATAAATGGATTGTTATTCTCCAAGAGATCGATCTAACTTTTCAATCCGCTAAGTCGAAAAATTCCTTAGTATTCACAAAACTCATATCCGAGTTTCCAAGTGGTGAAGAATTTAACACGGAAGATACTTCATTCCTTGATGAGCATATCTTTCTCATTTCGACCTATGATGCGTGGTATGGATATATTTTTATTTATCTCCAGAATTTGAGATTTCCAACAACTTTTTCTATGGAAGAACGACGAAAACTATGACATCACACTAAAAAATATCTCATAATCATTGATACATTGTATAGACGAGGGGTAGAGTCCATTTACGTCGTTGTTTGACTTTGGAAGAAGTCGAGTTAGTATTGAATGATGCCCACAGTGGAGCATGTGGGAGTCATCTTTCTGGATTGGAAACAGCCCAGAAAATACTTTGTGTCGGTTATTTTTGGCCTAGCATCTTCAAAGATTGTGTGGAAGCCGTGAAATGCTATCGTCCTTGTCAGCTATTCACCAAAAATATGCGAGCACACCCTGCTCCCCTATACCCCATCATCACAATAGGGCCCTTCACCAAGTGGGGGGTGGATTACATGACTTGAAACCCATTTTCTTCTAGGGGGAATCAATACATCATCGTTTTTGTAGACTACTTTACTAAGTGGGTAGAGGCAATGCCTACTGTGAAGGAAGACGGTGAAACCGCAGCTTATTTTGTGTTCAATCATATTATTTCTAGGTTCGGTATTCCCAAGTAGAATGTTACCGATCAAGGTAGACACTTTCAGAATAATGTGATGTTGGAGTTGACCCCTATACTTATGTTTAGACAGGCGCATTCGTCTCCTTTCTATCCGTGGGAGAATGGATAGGTTGAAGCAGTTAATAAGATTTTAAAAACCATTCTCTAGCTTACTATTAATGCTAGTAGGCCAAACTGGCACATTATGTTATATTTGTCTCTTTGGGCATATCATACCAATGTTAAGACTGCTACAAAATTTTCACCTTTCCAACTTGTTCACGGGTTGGAGGCAGTCACACCTATTGAATGCGGAATACCATCATTAAAGTTGGCCATCCAACTTTTACTTGAAACTTCTACTTTAGAAAAACGATTGCTTCATCTTGAACATTTAGATGAACAGCACAGGGATGCGCTTATCATGAATTAAGAACATAAAAATTGAGTTAAGAGTCAATACGATAAGTCTGTCAAGCCTAGTATTTTCTCCAAAGGAGACATTGTTCTGGTCTATGACCATGATAAAGACCCCCTGGGGGCAAGAAAATTTAAGTCTATGTGGCTCGGTCCATATATCTTTTCTAGGTTTTTGAAAAAAGGGTCACAGGAACTGGTTTATTATGATGGATTTAAACGTCCTAAGCCTAGAAATGGGCTCTACCTGAAGAAGTATTATGCTTAACACATATACTTTTGCTTGTAAATAGCTGTACATTAATGTAGAGTTAGCCTTTTTGTGTTGCTTACGTGCATCTGGTTGTGTTTTCATATGGAAACCGAGTGGTTTGTAGGATTCGTTGATGGGGGTAGTCATCGCACTTGTAATCTTGCCTCAGCTGCTTGGGTGATCTATTAACCTACGGGTCAGCTTGTTTCGTGAGGAGGTGCTTGTCTAGGAACTGCAACGAACAATATGGTTGAGAATAGTGTTGTTATTGAGCTACTCCGAGATGCTTTACACCATGGCATTTCATGTTTGGAAGTTAGTCTTGATTCTCAGTTAGTTGTACTCCAACTTACAGGTGAGTATTGGGTTAGGGATTCTTTATTATTACGTCAGTTTTTGAAAGTTAAATTGCTTGAAAGACAGTTTGATTACATTTTATATCAACACATTTCAAGGAACCAAAACACAATATCTTATTCGTATGCAAACTACATACTCGACTGGCATTTGTATCATACATAGTAAAATAGATCACGACACACATAAAGCAAGATGTACATAATCAATAGGGGTGTGTGTGTGTGTGTGTGTGTGTGTGTGTGTGTATAAGTCCAAAAATCAAAGAGTTTGAGTATCCATCTTTGTCAAAGATACATAATAACATACAAAATTGGGCATAATAGCCTCAAAGTAGTGTATATATTCCTTAGGAGAGGCAGGAACCTTATCCTCCTTTGCTAGAAACTCTCTATAGAAAACAACCAGCCTAGCTACTTTTCAGAGTAGCCTAATCCATGCAGGGGGTACACCCACTACATGCTCATGCATATCCATAGGCATGCGTTGTATGAGATAAGTAGGAATATCATGATTTAACTGGCTCATCTTTCCCTCAATGGTTCTTACCATGGCCTATGTTTCGCCTGGATCTGTTGGTCGTATGAACACTCTCAGGTCTCCGGATGGCCTCACTGGTCCAATGTCTGCACTAAGTATGTTTTCAATACTTAAACTCATAAAAATATATGTACATATTATTAACAAAAATTATAAAAATTGAATAAAAATAAAAGTAAAAATGGTACCTATCTCTCCCCAAGTAGCTCCTCAAGGTAACATGAGTTCCAAGTCACCATGGAAGTCCATCCCAGCATAAGGAAACTACTCAAATGCAGGAACCTGTTGGCTCCACCAACCTAATAATTCCTCATCATCATAGGAGGTACTAGTGTCTCCACCTCCCTGTCGTAAGAAGATCTCACCTCATCGATTCATCATGGGCTCACGAGGGTTAACAAGTGGGATAGCCACTCTTGGAATCAAGCTCAAAACTCTCTCAAAGAAGAAGGTGCATAGTATACTCCCATAGTAAAATTTCTTCTTCTTTCCATTTCTACACTCGGTAATTTGGTGCTTCATTTTCACCAACAATCTTGTACACCAGTCGAATATCACATTCCACAAGCACTCCACCCCAATTTGCATGTAACTACAAGAAGCTAAGTGTTGAGCAGCACTTCCACCTATCATGTTCGTAGTACTCAATATAAATTTCAGTGGGAAGCTATCTATTTTCCCAATTGGCACATGACTTCCACTCTTCTCTGCTCAATCCATGCAATATGTATATATGTAGTCTCACGCCAACAAGGCCCCCATGCCCTGAAATGTGGCTTTGAGGTTAACAACCTCTCCCCATCGAGACAATCCAATTATGAAGTATATCTCATTCACTGTGATGTCTAAAGTTTCACCCTGAAGGTTAAAACTCCTTGATCGGGATCCCACAAGTGCACTAAAAATTGGAGCAAGTTTGGTTGTGCCCCCATGTTGGATGTGCGAAAGAATTTCAAAATACCACGTCACAAAGCATTGAGAGTCAAGGGATCCCTCGTAGCCTCCCTATCCATTACTTCATGTTTCCTCTCCCTCCTTGTGAGCACCATTTATGCATTTCAACCATTATTTTTCATGAGCGTTCAGTTTTTTCATTTAAGTTGCGCTACCCGCAAGTCCTTGTTAGCATAGTCGCGCACAACCCGCGAGTGAATATCTCTCCACTCACAGTTATTTATCGAACCTGTGGCTTTAATCAGGGATACCCGTGGGTGCGGAGAACCAATTTTTAAAACCAATATAAAAATTCAAAAATCCATTAAAAAAAATTAAAAAGCACATGAAACTAGAGACCACAGAGATAGAAGTTACCTGCTAGTCATGGAACTGAAAATTGTCCTCCATATTGATCATACGCAACGAAACAGGTCATAACATTTTTTTCTCTCTTGGATTGGAAAATGGTAACAATGAGTTATTTTGATTTTTTTTACTGTTTATGGTAATTGTCTTTTTTATTTTTACCCACTTTATATAGCTTTTAAACCTTTTTATGTCATATTTCTTAATCTTGATAATTAATTAAGTTGTTTTGACTAGGTCATGGCATGAAAAGGAATTTTTTCACAGTTATGTCCACATTGGTGCTCTTTAAAAGAGTTGGATTCTCTTGGCATGTCGATTAGGTTTCCGTATTGCATTTATACCTTATCATTTTGTATGCCTTAGGACCCTCTTTTTTTACACCATGGACTGCAACATTAACCTTCCATTTTCCCTCCATCGTCATTGTTCTTCCATGGTTAGGACCTACCTAGCATAGGTTACCTTAGATAGAACACTATGTCATTTTGGTACCAATGTCGTTACTTACTACATTGGGAGCTGGTCACTTATACTGTGGTCCACATACATTTCAAATGCATACCTTTGCAACCACCTTTAATCATGCTCCCGTTCCTATGGAGTTTCCTTTATGCTCTTGTTAGACTCCTTAAAATTGACAAGATTACCGAGTATACTTGTCCCTTTTCAGACTCGTTAAAGGATTTGAACGGACATCCACTTAGGTATAAGTTTACCCCTTTTCTGGATCTTAGTGGATTAATTACGAAAAAGGTATACTCTATCCTATCATGGCTAGAAGATCTCTCTCTTGTATACTTTTACATTTTTTTGGGAGAGGAGACTAACTCTACCAAAAATTCTCTTATGGAGTTATTGTTTCAGTTTTTCAGACTCCTTAAATATGAAAACACCGACGAGCATATACCAACTTGGGCTCGATATTAAACTCCATGAGTACGTGTATGGAGTTATTGTTTAAGTTTTGCAGACTCCTTAAATATGAAAACATCGGCGAGCATATACCCACTCAAGCTTGATATTAAAATCCACGAGTAAGTGTATGGACTTATTGTTTAAGTTTTTCAGACTCCTTAAATATGAAAACATCGGCGAGCACGAACAAATCCGGGCTCAATATTAAAATCCACGGATTAGTACCCAATCAAGCATTAGTCTATTTTTTCTTCAAACTCGTAAAAAAATGAAGAAATTTATGAGTTTCCCTCCCATGGACTCATAAAATTACACATGGTTGGACCCCTATCAAGCATTCTTCTCTCTCTTCTTCGAGCTTGTACAAAATGAAGAAGGTCTAGAGTTTGCTTTCTTGGACTCATTAAAATTTAACAAGAAAGGTATTATCGAGCTTCCTTTTATCTTTTCATGCTCGTCAAAAAATGAAGACACCTAAAAAGAGAAAGGAAAATAAAGTCTCTATCATTCATTCATATTACAACAGCAAGTCTAATTATTCCTTGAACACATCATTTGTCTTGAGTCAATGGGTCTTATTTTTAGCTTTAGTATTTAACCTGATTCCAGAGTTGTTTATTCCTCTGATTGGTTACTCTTCTGATCATATGGAGAGTTTGTTGTGTATCCTACATAACAAACTTATATCATGTTTCATGTGCATCCAAGTTGCTTCAATCACTCTGATATGGTGCTCAATGTTCAAGTATTACCCCTATGTCAAACATTCTGCAGTTCACCTTGACTCCTCATGTTGGCCATTCCTTATGTCAGTGTATACTCAGTCTTATTTCAACTCAATCTCCAAGTGTTCCTCTTGTGATATGATGAAGGATTCATTAATGCCTTCCTTCTCACAGGTCTCTTCTATCGACTTCAACTCATTTTGCTCTGGGAAGTAGACTTAAAGTCCTGGATAGTACCTTGAGATTTGCAGTCATCAGTGGCAGATCCTCTCACTGTTGAGTTATGGGATTACATCAATGTCCTTTACTCGACAGATTCTTCAAGTGTTCAACTTCAAGACTCTTTATTCACACTTGTAAGAATGTACTAAGTACCTTGGATCCCATTTTCATCATTGGTGGGTATCCTCGTGTTTGTTAGCGGTTTACATTATTGACCAATAATCAAACGGTCTCCTCCATGTTTGACTACAACTCCTTTATTCACATGGTTTAATATTTGTACCTGTATTGCTGGTTGGTTTGAAGACCGTGGGCCTATAATAAATCTATTCCATTTTTTTATTGCCCAATTTGCGCAAGACTGAGCCTTACTCATTTTGGCTCCTCATGAAACATAGATCCAGTTTGTTGTTATAGCTATGTTCTCCATTTTTTACATGGATCCACGCTTGTATTTTAGTGGCCATGATATATACATTTGTTTCACATATTTATTAAAGATCATGTTCTATCATTCTGAACATGACATTATGTCAAGATTATACAGTACGCTGACCTTGTTTCTGTTTCAGATACTGTTGGAACTTTGTTTTTGTGGCTCTTGCGCTCCTCCACTTCCTTTTTTGTAATGTATTTAGGCCATCATTTACCCTTCTAACCACATACATTAGGGGGCATCTTTTATCAATCAAATTGGAACTTCTCCATCTGTGACAACACTAAAATGCCACTCACACAAAGGACATTATGGATTGAAGAGCCCTAATTTTCTATAGATGCATGTGACCTTGATCATTCATTGTTTCTCCAGTTCATACCATTTTTGTGATACATCTTTAGGACCTAACCGCAACTCCCTAATTGACATCTCACGGGTCACTCGTGGGTGCTCCACTGACCACTTGTGGTTTTCCCAAAAAATGTTGCACCCGCTACTTGCTTGTAGCCTACTCGTGGGTCACCCGCCTGTTGTTAGGTTTATACTCTCGCATTCCTCTTAAAATCATGAAAAATAAAAACCAAAATCGAATTTGGGGTAGTTAGGGAAGTTTCTTTAATTTACATACCTTCCCCAACTGCTTTCCTCTCGAAATTATCTTCCCAAACTTGCTATAAATACAAGGGGAAGGCCATAGGATAGGAGGAGAACTCTTAAAGTATTGAAATACTGGAGGAATTTATGCTAAAGGAGAGGATCAAAAGCTTATAACTTGGTTCCATCGGTGCTGCTACAGAATCAAGTATGGCTATTTGTTGCCATTCATATGATCAATAAAAGAGACTTTTATTTCCCATAAACAAATGTGTCTAATGTGTGAATTGAATCTAGTGAATCTTTCATGATTTGTTTATATATGAGTTTCATATTTGATTATTCATGTCTATTTAGCCAAAAAAATTGAGGAGGGTATTTCTATTTTGCATGTTCTTTAATCAAGGTTGCAGATCGAGAACTGGTGGTTTCAAGCTTGGATCAACCTTCTATTCTTCAAGGTACTCTTTGCTTAACTTATTAACCCTATTTATTTTTCATTAAGAAAGATATTGTTGTATGCTTGCCAATTTCCTTAGGTTCTGTAAGTCTTAGATAGTACGTTGGTGACCTCAGTAACTTCCTAGTCATAGGATTAATTTCCGAACAACACCCAGGACCGCTAGTAGCTAATGACAAGCTCCTTCAATCACATCTCCTTCATGCACAGCTTATGAGCATCTCTTTCATGCATAGATCACACGGCTCATTCATGCATAACTTGTAAGTTTTGGAGGCACGCGAATATGGAGAGAAGTCTCAACGGTGTTGGGAACCTCTTCATGTGAACTATAGAAAATAAAATAAAATAATAGAAGGGAACAATATTCCAAGAAGAGAGGTGGTGGAAAAAGACATCGCTACAACACTTAAGTACAATGCATTATGATCACAGCATCATAATGCATACCTGAACATATCGAAAGCATATTGACACATGGTTTAAAAAACCCATAGGTTTTTTATTTTATAATATCCATATCTAACCAACTTCCTTGAAGTGAGGAGGACATTTTCCACAAGTAGGGGTCATTGGTTCTAATTGTTTCCAAAAAATCCACAATGTCCCAAAGTTTGGTCAGTTATTGTAGTCAGGCCAACCATGGTTTCGTTGAACATTGAGTTGAGTCTTGGACTCTCTCATTCGATCCACCAGTCGAGTCCTTTGATAATCGATTGTTTTCTATTGACCGAATGTCTCCAGAATATCCAGAAGTGTGATGAACCTTCATAACCTTAGGTTCCAACACCCCCCATCAGCACGATGATTTGGAGATTCAGGAGATGTAATTACATTCTCTTAACATCCCCTCATAATTGTAGCTTCTCGAAGCCCAAGCATAGCCCGAAGTTTCATAACATTAGCTTCTGGTAAAGGATTCATAAATATATCAACAACCTAACCATTTTTCTTTCAATAGATAAGTAAGACAACATTTTCCTATAAAAATAGTCTCAAATAATGAACATGAAGTTCAACATGCTTCATATTGTTGTGAGCAATAGGATTATTGTAATACCCCTATTTTGACCCTTATGGTTTATTGGCTTCAATGTAAATATTGTATACATGCAATGTGGGTTTTCCCTAGTGTGGATCTCAAAGCAAAGGCCCCACTAGTGGATGCTCAAGTTTTATCTAGAGGAAAGTATTTGGTATTAGGGTAACCATGTGCTAGTAAGCCATGGAAAATGTAAATGATGTAAAGGTTACCATGTAAATAAAATACCATGGGATGGCTATGGAATGCAACTAAATGAGGGGGAACTATGTATCCACTAGGGAGTGGTGAGGGGGTTTGGGATGGAACCCTAGGCTTCCATATGTCACCTAGAGAACCCCTTTGACTGTCCTAGATGCATTGAATGTTTTTGTAAGAAGGTGGGTGAAAGAATGATGTTCATGAGGTCGACGGAGTATGGGATAGCCCTGAAATCCGTAAGGTAGGGTATGGGGCTCTGCCTTGCTTGTCCTGTAAGCCACCCTACCTCGTACAGGACGCATTCCTCATTCGTGGACCTTAGTTGATCACACAAGCATCAATTGAACTTTTACACAGACCTAGAAGATCGAGCAGGGAGGAAGAAACCCAAGTTCATGATTATGTGGAAGGTAGTGATTTGCAGATCCAAAGGCACACAGAGAAACTGTGTGGGAAGTGGAATCCGATAAAGGAACCTCAGACCCAAACCCTGGAGATAAATGGATAAGTCTAGATGCTCAGAAGCTCTTGAGAGAACCCGATTTTGATAGTCGAAACCTTGTTATGGGATAGAGCCTTTCAGCCGCGGCATGGATGAGGATCTGAGTGCGAATCGCAGTGAGAAGAGAACAGGAGGGTTTAGGATGCATGGTAGATCCAAAGAGGGTTCATTCACCTTGATTTAGAAGTCAAGGTGAGCCACACTTACCCAGTTTAGTGTTAGGGGAAGGGGCACCCTAGGGACTATGCAGCAATGAAGGGGACCTTAACTAGGCTAAGAGTGGAGGTGATGGGGGTGCTTGAACTGTCTGAGATCATTGGGACATTCCCATAGCTCTGTGGATGAGCTTATTGAGCTAGAAAACCTTACCTCCCTTCCCCATTTGCTTGAAAAAGTTGGATGGTGCTAGATGATCCTGATGGACTGTGATCCAATGTTGTGAATGAACCGGAAAGGGACTCCTTAGTGGATACATAGCCCCACCTCGGGGGTGGTATTTGAGTGCTTAAATAATACAGGCTAGGCAGAGACCTATGGTTGGGATGGAACATTGCAACACATAGCCAGTTTTCTTGGAGGTTCAATGCAAAAGATAAGTTTTCTCTGTGTTAAGTTATGCCCACATGTGTTTTCCAATTACCATGAATTGTTCACTTATTAATAGGGCTGAATTCCCATGCCTTATGTTTCATTCTATTGTGCATGTTATTGATTAATTAATGCATGAAACATTGTGTGTGGATGATGTTTCCTTTAGCTATAGTGGTTAATTATATGCATGCATCTATTTGCTTATGGGAATGGTCCATTGATGAATAGGACTATATGCCTATGCATTGTGTTTAAGTCTGTTGTGTATATTAATTCTGCATTGATTTAACTAATTGGTGATTATTATGGATACGTTGGATACATGTTAGATATGTGGGTGGATAATTTTGTAGTTCCCTTGTGTTTATTGATGTATGACTCTTCCTACATGAGTCATTTATCATGCTCCTGCACATCTGCATATTTGTATTTATCCATGTACTTATATGACCTTATGTCTTGATGGATAGGGCTAATTCTAGAAAATGTACATAATACTCCAGTCAGGACTTGGGAAAAGAATGGAAACCCTTGTGGTGTTCATGAATCCTGTGGACCAGATGAAGGAAAGAAGACCTAGCAGAATGGAGCAGAGCTTCTTCACATAGTGGTAAAGAGGCTTAGATGGGGATTTAAGTCATATTTTGGAGGTTTAATAAGGGTAGGGAAAAATTCCTCTAACGTGGATGAAGACCGTGCAACTGCATAGTGCTCTCCAAGAGCTTTCCAATGGTACCATACTTGTCCATATTGGCTTAAGGATGAAGGAGATATCATCCCCAGAAGTTGAAGGTGTAAGGGTATGTGGTCCCGACTTTTCACATCTGCAATGCGGATTGCGGATTGCAGAGGTCAGGGACCAACCCTTAAAATTGTGTAGTTAGACTTCTGACTTTCTGCACCCGCAAAGTGTATTGTGTATTGCGTAAATCGGAAGGGAAAATTCCATGGATATGGCATGTGGGATTTCCGAATTTCCACATCCGCAAAGTGGATTACAGCTTGCGGAAATCGGAAGGTCGATTTCCACGGAAATGGGACATGGGATTTCTGGATTTCTGCATCCACAAAGAGGATTGCAGATTGCATATGTCAGAAGGTCAATTTCCATGAGGTTGGAGCATTGGATTCCGGATTTCTGCATCCGCAAGCGGATTATGGATTGCAGAATGCGGAAGATGGTTTTTCCTAGGATTACAAATGGAGGTTTATGATTTCCAACTTCCACAATGAGGGTTGCGTATTGCGGAAGTCAAAAGGGTAAAATTTCTGGGACGACGATTTGAGGGTCCAACTTCCGAGTTCTGCATGTTGATTGCAGATTGCGGAAGTCAAACGAGCAATTTCGACACTGTGAAATTGGATTCCGACTTCTGACTTCCGCATTGTGGATTACGGAAATCGAGAGCGTGATTTCTTTGGAAAGGTAGATTTGGAAATCTGACTTCCAAATTTCAATTGTGGATTGTGGATCGAAGAGCATTGCGGATTGTGGATTGGAGAGCATTGCGGATTGCAGATCGGAGAGCATTATGGATTGCATATCGGAGAGCATTACGGATTGCAGATCGGAGAGCATTGTGGATTGCGGATTGGAGAGCATTGCGGATTGCAGATCAAAGGCCATTGCGGCTGCATGTAAAAAATGAAAGAATTGTTTGAAAAAAAATGTATCAAGGTCTCCCATCGCCTCTGAAGGACACCAAGGTGATCGAGGATGTGACAATTATCAACAACTTATACTGCCCATTGATTATCACAGTGAATAACATTCAAGGTCTAAATAGGAAACCCAAGCTTTTATATAAGCTAATGAATCCAAATTTCCTATGCACCCACATTGACAACTCCACGATATTCGGCTTTTGTAGTCAAAAGAGGAACTACCTTTTGTTTCTTAGCTGACCAGGACAATGGTCCATAAATCATTCAAAACACATAGATAGAAGTGCACTTACTTCTTTCAATGTCACCACTTCAATTCAAATTAATGAATGCAACTATTAGTTTTGTCCTACGACAATACTTAATACCATACTAATAAGTGCCTTTAATATAGTGAACAATTCTCATTACAGCTTTCCAATGGATTACTCGAGGATCCTGCATGAACCTGGAGACCACACTAATAGCAAAGGAGATATCCAATCAACTATGAGTTAAGTAAATTTGGCTATTGACCAATTTTCAATAAAGAGTTGCATCAACTTATGGAGAGTCACAATCTTTTGAAAAATCCATGCCTGAATGATAAAGTGTAGCACTAGACTTACAGTCATCCATTTTGAATCATTTCAAAAAAATCCAAAGCATATTTAGGTTGAGAAATAAAGATACCATCATCCATTTACAAAATTTGAATGGCGAGAAAGAAATGCAACAGACCAATATTAGGCATTTCAAAGGTATCTACAAGTTTTTTTTCAAACCCGAAATCAAATTGACATTATTGTCAGTTATGACTAAATCATCAACATACAATGCCACAATCAAGGTATCACCATTAACATGTAATACATAAATATTGTGATCAGATTCATAATGTTTGAAGCCAAGATTGACAAAGAAACACTCAATATTCTCATACCAAGCATGAGGTTCCTGCTTCAAACCATACAACGACTTATTGAGTCGAAAAAAAAGACCATAATATACCACAAAACCAGGAGGTTAGTCCATATAAATTTCTTTAGAAAAATCACCATGAATAAAGGCACTTTTAACATCCATTTGATTAAGATACCATCCAAAACAAGTAGAAAGGGAAAGGATTAGTCGAACAAAGTTCATATTTGCAACAGGGACAAAGGTTTCAGTGCAATCGATTCCTTCTTGCTGACAAAAGCCCTTGTTTAACAAATGAGCCTTGTGATGTTTAAAAACACCTTTGTAGGTAAACTTGGTCTTATAGACCGATCGACACTTCAAAACATTATTTCCTTGCAATTAAGGAACAAGTTACGAGGAATGATTCTTCTTCATGGAATCAATTTCAACAATCATACCATTTTCCCAATCAGGCACTCCTTGAGAATCAACATAAGTGTTAGGATCATAGGTTTCAAGAACATGTTCCATTAGTGCAACACTTCCATGTTGTTTCTGACTGCGAGACTACCGACCAATACTAGCATCTCCAAAATTCGATCTAGCATCTTTAATTTTTTTACTATCCCACCGAGGTAAATAATTCAGCGGTGATTCACGTCAGTAATTGTCAGTTGATTGAGTCATTGTATAGACGTATGCAGTAAAATTGGACCAACTACCAATCGAATCAAGAGTAGAATTCATTGGTCCATTCAGAACTGTCACGTCCCCTTCCATCCATCCGGCTCAGGGAAGGGAATATGACTAAAAATTTGTGCTTTTCAAACTCTAGCCCCATCATAAATTCATAACAAGTAAAATGCAAACAAAATACATGTGTGCATATGCATAATACAATAAACATGCACAATGGAATTAATCTATATCCACACACACATCTAGCATGCATTCAACGTATTCATAGCAGTCATCAAATAAAGACATTGCATAATCAATACAAGAGAATACTTATCTTGATATGAATTTGTCCCGAGCAACTGACTATGCAACTGCAATGTTCCACCCAACCATAGGCCAACTGTTCTCATCAACCTCTCAACACAATTGCCATCCCCAAGTTGGGCATGATTTCCACAAGGAAAGGGAACAACAACTAACACGTAGAAAAGTATATACACATCTCCAGCAAGCTGGTCTTCCTCTAGGTTTATCAAGTTGTTAAGTTAGAAGGAAGAATTGCTAAGCTAATCAGCTCATCCACAAAGCTATTGGCACCTCCACAAGATTCAGCTAGCTTGGCACCCACAATACCTAAACACACAACACAAGGAAGTATTCCCTTTACTGCTCCACAGTCCCTCGGGCCATACCATTCCTTCTAGTGCTCTTCGGGGTGTGCATAGAAAAGTAGCCAAATCCCCTTCATATTTTGTGAGGTTACACTCTTCACTAGGTTTATCAAGCCAATTGTGAATCCTCTTCTACTCCTGGTGGCTTACACCCAAGTTCAAGCCAAAACAATGGATACACATAACTCAAACCACAACATTCTCTCCCACTCACAACAAGCACATATGTTGGGCATAGCAAAACGTTTTTTTTTTAATTTTGGGATGTACAAACAAGATGTACATGGGTTTCCCAAATCATGGCACCCAAAAATGAGTTGTGAGGGGAAAAATGACCACGGGGAAGAAAACTATTTCTCCCATGGGTATATGAGCATTCTAATGGCCAAAAATGGCCTCTATGGACCCCCAAATCGGATTCTTCTTCCTCATAGATGTTCTGCAACTCAAAAACAACCTCCTATCTACAGAAAATGGAGGAAAACTCAAGAAAAACGTGAGGGAAAACGCCCAGCAAGACCAGAACTCGTGAGAGATCAAACCTCATGCATGAGTAACGGATTGGGAAGAAAATGTGTGGGTCTTTTATCACCCAAGAAGAGAAACACATTTTCAAAAATAGTATCTTGCCCATACACGAGATTGGACAGGCATACCTCTACATTTCCCAAAATAATAACTACCTCAACAAAATATTGGAAGAAATAAATGATTGGGTGCAAAATTCAATGTGGGTATTAAATGGTTGATGGGTTCTCTTATTGACACTTGCATTGACACCACTGGCTTCAAGGGTTTGAATATCTCCCTCCCTATTCCTTGTAAAAATCATGCCCCCATACTCTTGTTGAATTGCATAGCTAGTTGTGGGTGTTTTATTAAAATACATATTTACATGATATTTACGTTTTCTATTGTACCTTGCTAGCACGCGATCCACATGCATCGACTTTTAATTGTCGATACATAAAATGTTAAATCGATGGCAGGGCCTTGGGCCTTGATCCTCAGCACGACTTTTATAACGATATTACATCATTTACAAGTTTAATGAAACAGACTCAAAAATCAGTGTTGTTAAGGATTATACCAATTGGGGTGTTACAAGAACTCCATAAAAGGGTATAGTCAATCCAGGTTCTTCAAGAATATCAAATGGATCATTGTGTAATATACAAATGGAGGAATTCAAAAACTTATTACTTGAAATATTCTCATCAAATATCACATTCTTGCTCAAAATGATTTGTTTTTTGACAGATTCAAATATTCGATAGGTTTTTTACTCATCTGAATAGCCCATAATGATGCAAACATGACTCTTTGCATCCAATTTATTCCCGTAGTTATCAATGAATGTGCCTAAGAAACACATCCAAATTTTTTGAGGTGTCCAACAAAGGTTTTTCTTCCATAACACTTCTCAAATGGAGTCATTTCAATTATTTCCCTAGTTGGAATAAGGTTCATAAGATAGTTTGAGTAGTAAACAACTTCTAGCCAAAATTTAGTCGAGAGATCTTTGGTCTTTAGTAGGCATCGAGCCATTTCTACCGAAGTATGATTCTTTTGCTCTACAACTCCATTCTGCTAAGGGGTGTGGGACAAATATCTTCCAATAAATACCATTTCACAAGAGATATTCTTCAAACTATCAACTCACATATTCATCACCATTGTCTAAACTTAAACATTTGATAGGTCGGACACATTTCTTTTTTTCCAATGCCCTAAATTCCTTGAATCTTTCAAAGACATGATTCTTATTATTCAAGAAATATACCCAAGAAAATATCGATAAATCATCAATAAAGGTCAAAATATACTTCGCACCTACTAATGAATGTTTTTTCATGCAACAGATATCACTGTGAACATGTTCTAGGTGATTCTGAGCACACCATGTCTTTCCCTTAATCAAAGGGTTTTTGACGATGTTTTTCAAGCGCACATCCTCTATAAACTTCATTATGTGGAATAGTCTTTGGAAGACCAGTAACAATATTATTTATTATTTGTTACCATTATCTTCAAACTTTGAAAGTTTAAATGCCCAATTCGTTCATTCTGAATTCAACTTATGTCATCAGTATAAGCAATGAGCACAATCGGTCTAGTTGTTCCAGTCGATCCAGTATTATGAGAAACATTCATGGAGGAATTAGAGAACTTGTAAATTTCATCTTTGGGATCTAGTAATCCTGAAGCAACACTCGTCGCTAAGCCTCAGATCCTTTACGATAAAGCAATCTCACAAAAACTCAATGGTATTCTTAGTATGTGTAAGTTGAGAAACTAACAACAAATTTGTGCTCAAGATAGGCACATGATAGAAATTGGATACTTGACCATGCTAGCATTCACCATCGTCGCTACCAGTAACCATGAGTGCATAATCATTAGCTACATAAATCTCTTGTTTTAGGCTCCACTCAAGGAATACAATAGAAAAGCATCCTTAGACATGTGATGAGTACAACCAGAATCATTTATCCATTCGTTATGACTGGTACAAGCATGTAATGCCTAGGAAGTGCTAATAGAAAAGGTAAATTTTTCAGCAGGACGATTGATCAACTAACCAGTCAAGGCACTATCCTCAAGGTTCTTGACCTTTCTTTCCAATTCCTTCATCATCTTTCAGCATGTTTTCTCGACATGTCCCACTTTTCCACAATAACGACATCTTTCCTTCTTTCGATTCTTCTTTGTCAATGTCGACTCTTCTGTCCTTCCTTTAGTAGGTTGCTCGATGCATTCTAGTCAATGATCATGTTGACCATGTTCTTTACAATTTGGCTTGACCTTACTTTTAAGCAAATGAGCTTGGTGTTTGGCACCAAGCTTCCCTTCTTCAAGCAACTTTTGTTGGTATTTTATCAAAAAATCACAAAATACATCAAAGGTAAAGTCCGTACCATCTTGTTTGCTTGAAATCCAACTTGCACGAAAGGAGCAAAAAAATACATCATAATGTGTCCTCAAATTCATTAGGACCAGTTCAATGAGTTGTCCATTCTTCTTAGGAAAATACTTGTCATATTTCCCATTTCAACTGTAGCTCCTTGATGCAAGCTAAATATTCCTTAATCCTTTAAAAGGAATGGGGATGTAAGAACAGTAATCCATACTTAGTACCATAGTTCATAACCTTAGTCAATTTTAGTGTTCTTTATTACACTATAGTTTGGACTTGGTTACTTTAATTGGTCAAATAACCACTTTTGAGAGTGTTCACACCCACTTCCAAGCAAACCAGCTCACCAAAACTCTAGTTTTGTCCACAAGTGCGCCCTCATTAAATGTTGGAGCACTCTCCTTCCTTGAATTGGGGAATCTTTGTTGACTTGGAGCGCTTGGGTGGATTTTTGCGATTTTTGGCTAGATTTGGAGCATTTATTGCTTCCTTGGACCTCCCACACACCTCTATTTGCTCACCCATGCATGCCTAGGCCTCATTTATTACCCAGCATGCTCATCCACCTCCACACCAAAATTCGTGACTGTTTGGGATGATTAGGACTGAGTTGGACCCACCTAGGGGGGATTGAGGCCAATTTGGCCAATTAGCATTGTACACTCATTCTGGGCTCTCTATGGCTCTTGAATTTCTCTATGATGTAATATAAACCTTTTCTAAACATTTTCACATGTTAGACAGTCTGATAATGCCAAGTTTCAGTTAACATTGGTTGTAAATTTGTCTCCTTTTCAAGCTTTTTCACTAGTTATTGCAAATATTTCGATTTTGTGAGGTTCTCTATAGCTCCAAGATCTTACTGTGGATCAAAATACTCACATGGTATCAGAGACTTGTGGATTTAATGAGTTGCAAATCAATATTAAGCATTGAGCTGCATTCTTGAGAGAATTTCCAGATAAAAATTGAGTGTTTTTTGCAGGTTGTTTAGCAGTTTTCTCACCATCAACGCAAGGAGAAATGGAAGATAACCAAATGTTGCTCACTCCCTACAATTTCTTCGATTGGAAGGATGAAATGGTCATCAAACTGAGATCTAAGGGTCTCTATAGAGTAACCATGGGCACAGAAGTGGAGCCAAACTCTGCTGTGGAGAAAGCAAAGTACTACAATCAACTTGATGAAGCATATGGATTGCTATGCCTAAGCATTTCGAGGGAACTCTTATTTCATACAGACAGTTTGACAACCCCAAATGAAGTGTGGGTGAAGCTCGAATCACTCTTTGGGAAAACTGATGAACTGAGAGGCCATGAACTGAGAGGCCATCAACTTGAAAATGAGCTCATCAGCTTGAGCCTAGCGCATTTTGAAACCATCCAGGAGTTCTTCACTAAATTCAAGTCACTAGTGCTGCAGCTGCAACAATGTGGAATTGTTAAGAAGGAAGAACAATTGATACTGTCCATCCTTTCGAAGCTAGGGCCAGAATTCTCAATGTTTGTAAGCACGTTCCATTCTGCCAAAATGACCCTTCGAAATTGGCAAATGCCATCACTAGCAACCTTCATGGATTGTCTTACTCAGTAGCAAGACAAGCTAGTTCAAATGGGCACCATCAAATTGAAAGATCAAGCCTTGGACATGGGTGTTTCGAATGCCTCCAAAGGAAAGCAGAAGGCAAAGAGTTCGAAGCAGCCAGAGAAGAGGAAGTTTGACAAGACCAAATCTACTGATGGAGGTTCGAATCCTTCCAAGGAGAAGGACAAGAAGGGAAAAGGGAAGACCAAATGCACCTATTGCCACAAGGGATGGCATCCAGAGAGCTCATGCATGAAGAAAACCATTGACACAATGGCGCAACTGCTGGAGAAGAATAATATTCCTGTCCCTGATGGTGCAAAGAAGAAAGATGGCACCTCAAATCCTGACAACAAGGAGAAATGTCATGCTTTGGTAGCAGGTACTTCTAATTCCTCATCCTTCATTATTGATTCAGGGGCTTCCATGCATATGGTTTCATCTAGAGAGCTCTTCTCTTCTATGCATTCGAATAGTGGCCCAACAGTTCGAATGGGAGATGACTCTGAGATCCAAACCAAAGGGATTGGTAGGATCGATTTGGAGCATGGTTATTTCAGTGATGTGCTCTATGTACCTTCGTTGGCTGCAAATTTGTTATCAGTGTATCAATGACCCATACAGGAGAAGCCAAGAGAATAAAATTTACTCCTGATTTGGTAGAGATCTCAAAAATTTCTTCAAACCAAGTTTTGGCAGTTGGGTATGCAGACCACCAAGAGAGGATGTACAAGTTCTCAAATTTCCTCCCTGTTTCTGGTGACCAAGCACTTCACTCTCATGCCAATGAGACCTCCAAGCTATGGCATGAAATATTTGGCCACATGAACTACAAGTATCTCCAAACATTGCACAAAGATGAGATGGTGGAAGGGCTTCCTGAAATCAAATCTTCAAATGGAGCTTGCATTGGTTGTGTGATTGGGAAACATCCAGAACATAGCTATGAGAAGGGAATGGAAAGGAGAACCACTCAAACACTTGGATTGGTACATTCAAACCTCATTGGTCCTCTACCCACTCCATCCTATGGTGGATCAAGGTATGTACTCACATTCATAGATGACTACTCTCGATTCTGCTGGGTTTACTTCCTGAAATTGAAATCTGAAGTGTTTGAGAAATTGAAGATTTGGAAGGCCTTAGTGGAGAATCATAGTGGTCATAAGATAAAAATCCTTAGGACTGATAATGGAAAGGAGTATGTGAACAATAGCATTAAGCATCTTTTTGAAGAATGTGGCATCCAAATGCAACATTCAATCCCCTACACACCACAGCAAAATGGTGTGGCAGAGAGGAAAAATAGATCTCTCAAAGAGATGGCTACATGCATGATTGAAGTTAGGGATATAATCCCTAAGCTATGGGCTGAAGCCATCAATTGTGCTGCTCATATTCAGAACAAATCATTTCACAAATCAGTCAAACGTAAAACACCCTATGAGGCATGGTTTGGCCAAAAAGCAAATTTCTCAAATTTCAGTATTTTTGGGTCTAGAGCATGGGCTCGAATTCCATCAGAAAAGAGGAAGGATTTGCAGCCACAGAGCAGAGAATGTATCATGGTTGGTTATGGTGAAGACACAAAGGTCTACAATCTCTTTTACACATCCACACTCAAAACTTTCATTGAGAGAAGTGTGCAATTCGAAGAAGAACCAATTCCAGATTTTGAGCTTGCACCGGGGGAATGCTCTTCTCCTCCACACCTTAATGAAGTAAGTGATGATTCAAGTTATGATTTTTCTGATATTGCTGAAGATGACATTGTTGTAGATGAGTCACCATCAAGGCCCGAGTGGGATGGAAAAATCATACAAGCTGCAGGTGAATTGGCAGGCAATCCCCAAGAGCCTAGGAAGACTAGATCTCAAACAATCAATGCTTCCTTTGCAAATTAAAGTGCACTTGCTGATCACTGTTATATGATGATTGGATCTGATCCAAAATCATATCAGGAATCTTACCATGATCCAAGGTGGAGACCAGCAATGGAAGAAGAATTACATTCTCTCAAAGAGAACAAAACATGGGATTTGGTGCCCCTTCCTCCCAAGAGAAAACTTTTGCAATGTAAGTGGATTTTTCGAACCAAACCTGTTGCTGATGGTTCTGATCTGAAATATAAGGCTAGATTAGTGGCTAAGGACTACTCACAAATCCATGGTGTGGATTATACCGAGACCTTTGCACCGGTTGCAAAGATGGACTCAATTAGACTAGCTCTAGCCATAGCACCTAGTAAGGGTTGGCAAGTTCACCATATGGATGTTAAAAGTGAATTATTACATGGTGAGCTACAGGAAGAGATCTATATGCAGCAACCTGAAGGTTTCCAAGAGGATCCCTCACTTGTTTGCAGGTTGAATAAATCACTCTATGGACTCAAGCAAGCCCCAAGGGCTTGGTATGCTAAAATGGATGCCTTTTTTATCTCAATTGGTTTCATTCGATGCAAGTTTGATCCAAATGTATATTTGTAGCAATGTGATGATATTTTGCAGGTCATTGTACTGTACGTTGATGATCTTCTAATTACAAGGAGCTGCAACAAACAAATTGGCTCAATCAAAGCATCTTTGCACAGTGAATTTTCCATGAGCGACCTAGGATTGCTAAGGCAATTTTTGGGTTTGGAAATTGAGCAATTTGAAAGGGGTATCATGCTGATTCAACCAAAGTATGCTTCAGACCTATTATTGAAGTTTAAAATGGCTGAATGTAAGGCAGCCAAGTGCCCATTCCTTTTAGGCATAAAACTAGGTGAATTTGATGACTCTCCATTGGTGGATTGCACACTCTACAAGCAGCTAGTTGGTAGTTTGTTGTACCTTACACATACAAGACCTGATTTGTCTTATGTTGTAAGTGCTGTAGCAAGGTATATGCAGTAGCCACATGAGATCCACTGGAAGGCATCCAAAAAGATCCTTCAGTATGTCCAAGGAACAAAGAGTTTTGGGGTACATTATGTAGCTGGTTCTTCACTACAACAAGCTGGATTTTCTGATTCCGATTGGGCTGGAGATCCCATTGATAGAAAGTCCACTTCAGGTTTTGTTTGCATGTTTGTTGAAGGTCCCATTTGTTGGTCAAGTAAGAAACATCACACTATTTCACTTTCATCAGCAGAGGCTGAGTACAAGGCAGCAGTGAATGCAGCCACACAGTGTGTTTGGTTGCAAGGTATTCTTCGGGAGTTTGGTGTTGCTATTGATTCTCCAACCAACATTTGGGTGGAAAATAAAAGTTCCATCAAGATATCTACTGATCCAGTACAGAGGCAGAGAACAAAGCACATTGAAATCCATATGCACTACATTCGGGGCTTGGTGCATGATAGAGTGATTTCCTTGCAGTATTGCCCATCCACCAAGCAAACTGCTAATATTTTCACCAAGTGTTTTACTAAGAAGACCTTCACTCACTTGAGATATTTTCTTGGAGTGAGTGATGGATGGTGATTGTTGCAATTTTATTGCAGGTTCAGCCCTATGTCCATTTTAGAGGGAAGGTTTTATCCCATGAGGTTTTCCTTCTTGTCCTCAATTTACATGGACAAATAAATTTTTTGTTTTATAATGAGGTGACTTGAGCCTTTGTTTCCAAGGCCTCCCACTTAAAATTCATGAGTTGTACTAAGTTTTGGTTAAGGGGGGGTGTAAGAAAATTAATCCATACTTAGTACCATAGTTCATAACCTTAGTCAATTTTAGTGTGCTTTATTACACTATAGTTTGGACTTGGTTACTTTAATTGGTCAAATAACCACTTTTGAGAGTGTTCACACCCACTTCCAAGCAAACCAGCTCACCCAAAATCCAGTTTTGTCCACAAGTGCGCCCTCATTTAATGTTGGAGTGCTCTCGTTCCTTGAATTGGGGAATCTCTGTTGACTTGGAGCGCTTGGGTGGATTTTTCCCATTTTTGGCTAGATTTGGAGCATTTATTGCTTCCTTGGACCTCCCACACACCTCTATTTGCTCACCCATGCTTTCCTAGGCCTCATTTATGACCCAGCATGCTTCAGCCACCTCCACACCAAAATTTGTGACTGTTTGGGATGATTAGGACTGAGTTGGACCCACCTAGGGGCGATTGAGGCCAATTTGGCCAATTAGCATTGTACACTCATTTTGGGCTCTCTATGGCTCTCAAATTTCTCTATGATGTAATATAAAACTGTTCTAAACATTTTCACATGTTAGACAGTCTGATAATGCCAAGTTTCAGTTCACATTGTGTGTAAATTTATCTCCTTTTCAAGCTTTTTCACTGGTTATTGCAAATATTTCGATTTTGTAAGGTTCTCTATAGCTCCAAGATCTTACTGTGGATCAAAATACTCACAGGGGATCCAAAGAGATCAACTCTTTCTCCAATTGCATTACTTGAATTTCATTAACCTTGTTGAACAGTAACTTTAGCTTATTCCTGACAGCATGAGGACATTCAATCCTGCTTGCATGAAATTCAATCTCCCTAGAAGTGTAGGTCATATGACCTCAACAACCTAATCCTTTTTCCATCAATGATAAACTTAACATCAACATCCGTTAAATTTGTAATAGAAACCTTAGTATATTTCCACAGTCCCTTGGTTTTCAACAAAGTCTCCATATCTGGTGCCCAGATAGCATAATTGTGTTTGTTTAAAACAACAAGTTCTATCTTGGAAGTCATCCTTATAATCAAACAGATCTAATCCAAGTTCAAGAAGAGGTATTAGTTAGCAAATCTTCATCCCGGAGTTGATCATTCCTAGATCCAACTTAGCATGATTTGCAGACAACAGGCTAGGTCAAAACCAATAGATTTGATACCATGTTGGGTAACGTCCTCATGTGAACTATAAAAGGAAAATAAAATAACAGAAGGGAATAGTATTGCAAGAAGAGAGGTGGTGTCTAGAGACACCATTACAACACTTAAGCACGACGCATTATGATCAGAACATCACAATGCATACTTGAACAAAATTAAGGCATATTGACACATGTTTAACACAACCCATAGGGTCGTTCCTTTATAATCTCCAATTCAACCAACTTTCTTGAAGTTATGAGGATATATCCCATGAGAAGGGGTCATTGGTTCTAACTATTTCCACAAAATCTGCAAATTCCCAAAGTTTGGTCAGTTATTGTAGTCAGGTCGGCCATGATCTCGTTGACCATTGAGTCGAGTCTTCAACTCTCCTAGTCGATCCACCAGTCGAATGCTTTGCTAGTTGATTATTTTCTATCAACTAAATGTCTCTAGAATATCCATGAGTGTGATGAACCTTCATGACCTTAGGTTCCAACAAATTAAAGGGAGAGATCACTAGTTGTGTGAGGACACTAGATGGTGTAGCGTTGAAGGTCAAGTATGTGAGGTCACGAGAAGATGTAGTTTAGGGTTTGAAGGTCTGTGAGGAGTAGTAACACATCATACTAGATGAAGTATGAGGAGGAATGATCTCTTATAGAGAGGAAATGTGCGTATGAGAGAAACTTAGATTTTGCTAAATATCTTGGATCAGTATGAGTAGGGAATATTCCATAAATGGAAGAGGGAAGAATGCAGGTCTAGTAGGAAAATGGAAAACTGATGAGAAAATATTGAGGAGAGCCTCACTCTAATACCACTATTGGAATGTCGAGGTCGGAAGACAAGCAGAGATTAGGAAGAGGCAATCACAAACAAAGATAATTAGGCATGAAATATCTCAATCTTTTCATTAAGATATTATACATATAAATACAACATGGAGTGATACTTGGTTTCATATTCCAATCCATCCCTCGGAATCCAAGATGACTCTTGGTATTCACATGAAGTGAATTGTAAATACAAACTACAACAATTATTAACTCTAAGAAGTCAATATATCCAATGGCTACAGAGATATGGTGAGAGATACTTTCCTAATTTGTACTAGATTAATATCTCGAAACACAAATTTTTTATATTAACCATTAGCTTCCATCACATTTTAATAGAGTTGTGCATCAAGAAGATAAAGGGAAAACACTAAACAGAAACAACATGCACATCATAGCACATGCAAAACTTTGAAAAGGGGGAAAGCATCTTCATCTTTCTTTATTCATATAAAAAAAACTCATACAATAGCAGGCTCTATAGCTATTTCAAATTCATCATTAGTATGTGAAATACAATCTATCGCATATCTACTCAAAATACATATTCCAAAACCCACAAAACCAATAAACCCCAATTACAGTCCCATCATCATAACTACTTAGTACAGCAGGGTATAACATGCAATGCACCAATAACCATCATCTACCAACCCCCTTCTCTTCATTGTGTGATGCTTTTATACTTGATATGGGATTTGTTTCTGACTGCATCAAGACGATTACAGGCCAACGACCTATGAGCTAGCGTCTTTATGATGCGCTTTACCTTATGTTAGGCCTGCTTTTGCAATGTCCTCTTTGTTGAATATGTCTTTCTTCTGTAGGTTAGCCTCATTAAAAATGAAGTCCAATCAACAAGGATATATATATATATATATAAGGTATTTTAAAGGTGTTCACAAAAGACAATCAATGTTTCCATATTTCTTGGAAATTGAATTCCTAATGTTGTGAAAGTTGCCCCATATGATGAGCCAAATTGTGGTATATGTTTTTTTATCATTTGAGTTTTGATGGTTTGCATTATATTCATGAGAAACTTATGGTGAATGGGTTGACATTGATGAGGCATAAGGATCGTCTATGTGAAGCTTGCAAATTCTTGGAAAACAACATAGATATTATTTTATGGTAGGAAGATCAGGGGAAACTCTTGACATAATGCATATTAGTATATTTGGACCAATGAAAACACCCTCTATTGGTAAATACATAGATTTCCGGGGGAGGCAGGTGCGGGGGGGATCATTGTTTATCCCACAGGAAATAAAGTCACAAAATTCTCTTGGAGACTAGGCATCAAAACAAATAATGAAGCCAAGTGGTTGGCTATGTATCACTCTCTTGAAATAGCCTCCACTCTCAATATGGGGAAATTACAGGTTTATGGAAATTCAAGGCACGTCATTCATGCTATGAGGAATGGAATCATTTCAAGAGGCTCCAAGAGTCAAAGAATCAGAAGAAGAATCAATTATCTCTCTCTTCCCAACGACATTCAGTACTTCCATGTCCTAAGAGAGCTCAATCCTTTAGCTGATACCTTGGCAAATAAAGGAGTCTCTTTGAAAAGAGGGCAAGTTAAACATAATGATGTAAGTGGATTTCTTTTCATCCCCTAATGTTCTTAATGAATGTGGATTCTTCAAATCCCCTAAGGTTCCCTATGAAGTGGCATGCTAACCATAAAGGAGTCTCTTTGAAAAGAGGGCAAGTTAAACATAATGATGTAAGTGGATTTCTTGTCATCCCCTAATGTTCTTAATGAATGTGGATTCTTCAAATCCCCTAAGGTTCCCTATGAAGTGGCATGAACGTCGAAATGGCCTTATCCATGCAATTTTGTGGCTGACACGCCACCCTCCATGTGCTCTTCACATGGCTCATTCAGTTCACATGCATTGGCATTTAATGTCTCTTGTTCGTCGTGGGTTTTTATTTCACACAATGGACCGTTCCCCCAATTCGCCAGTTCTCTTGTGTGCACTCAGGAAGCTCTATATTATCGACCCTGAGCACGATTGTTGGCTGCTTTCAAACGTTGGTGAGACCTCCCTTTCTCCATCTTCTCCATCTGTCTGCACAATGGACATGGTTAGAGAAGCCATTGCCACGCTTAGTCAGCTCACTGTTGAGGTTAAAACGTACTTGTGCAGGACTTATTCTACGGTTTGCACCAGTGTTCGATAGAATGAGGAATTGGCCGTTGAAAACAAATACATTCTCTCTCAGCTCTCTTGCCAGGACTCCAGAATGGACGATTTGGACCGAAATCTCACCGAATTAATGGGTAAAGTGGACATTATCAGGGAAGATATTTCTATTTTCACAAGCAAATCGCAATATAGCCATGTTCAGGATGCCCCAACAGTCAATCAGGAAATGGTGGATGATGCCTCGGTTCAATAGCAGAACTTTGGATAACTTCTTTCTTTTCAACAGGTTCTCTTGAATTACACCTTTTGAATGTATTTTTGCCTGCTACTATGTAATCAGTTTGTAAGGGTTTATCCCAATGCTGTTAAAAGAAGTTACAGGAAGCATAGATGCAAAGTTTCCAGAGATATAAACATTCTCAAATTCTGCAATTTTCCTCTCTTAGAAGCAGAATGCTGGTTTCAAATTTTGTAATGAATGGTTGTGCACAGCCTTTTTATCTATATATATATATATATATATTTCCCCTGTTTCTGTTAAAAAAAAAATACATAGATTTCATTAATTTTATTATCACTTCGATAAAAAAAAAATGGGTGTTTTAATTAAAAATAAATTACGAGATTTGAAAATTTTAAAACAATTTTTAAGATTAATCTTAGAGAGAAACACATTCATTGTTTTTTTAGGAATTGTCTACTAGAATTTATCTCCTTCGAATTCCAAAATTGTTTGCAAGGATATTGGACTAAAGAGAAAGTTCACCCCAAAGTATACCCCTCAACAAAATAACACTTGTAATGAAAAATATCACAAAATTGTAATGGCACAACAAAACAAAACACATTGTGCAATTAATTCTAGGGGCCTTCCAAAGGCTTTTGGGGAATAAATTGCATTTACTTTTATTTTTATTGTTGAATACTTATCTTATGAAGAGAGGGAAGGGAGTGACACTACATGAGGTATGGAGAGAAATCAATCAAATGTGACTAGATGCATTTTTTATGCTAAGCTTTCAAGGATAATTAATAAAAACTTAATGATAAAAGTGAAAAGTATAATTTTGTTGATTAGAGTTAGGAAATAAAGAAACATAAAATGAATAATCTAGTAAAAAATAAAGTGATACTAAATAATAATGTAATCTGTGATAAAGCGGAAATGTGATCAGATGCATTTTTTATACTAAGTTTTCAAGGATAATTAACAAAAATTTAATGATAAAAGTGAAAAGTATAATTTTGTTGATTAGAGTTAGGAGATAGAGATCAATTTTTGTAGTACTCAAGATCTTATCATTTGCAATGGACTAACAAAATGACCAAATTCTAGCAGGATGACTTGTATTCACAGGCTTGGCAGTAGTGTGGCAGATTATGTTATTTCTTATATCCCTTTATGCAACAAGTTAATAGATTTTGACATGTTAAATGACCAAGAGCTTGAATCTGATCATAGGCCTTTAATTGTAACTCTCAATATTGCCATGCATAGCGATCCCAAAGAGGAAAACTATCATTTCCAAAAGCACCTAATCTTCGATAAAAATAAAACCAAGCTTTTTCTCCATGATTTAAAAAATGATTTGTTTCCTTTATCTAGTATGGAGAATATAGAAAATATCTACCATAATTTTACTGCATCCCTCTCACCGTCGATTAGCAAGTTCTCTATTGAATTATCGGTTAATAAGAGAGATAGTAAAACCAACCCTTGGTATGATCAAGAGTGTAAGAATGCGAGAAAATAAATTAAGCAAGCTACTGCAGAATCGATAAGAATGGACAAGATAAATCACTACAAAACCCTAATTAAAAGAAGAAGAAAAAAGGCACTATCTTAGTAAACGACAAGAAAATCTCTTACACTTCTCCAAGGTGGCTCTTCAGAAGTTCTGGAGGAAAATTCTAACTCCCAAAACAAAAGAAAATAATAAGATTGTTTTAAAAGATTGGAATTCCTATCTTAAAAAGATTTACAAATCCTTGGATATCAGAGATAACATTCAAATCCTTCTTACAACGAAAGAATTTTTCTCATTAGAAGACATATATTTCAGGGTTAAGCACTTAGCAAATGGAAAATCCAAAGACATTGAAGGCTACCAAGTAGAAATCTTAAAAATTGGGTGGCTTTTCCTCATCCCGCACATACACAAACTCTTTAATCTAGCAGTCAAGCAAGGGTTCCCTACACCTTGGACTCAGATCCTCGTTATTCCTATTTTCAAAAGTGGCAATAAAAATAACCCCTCTAATTATCGGACCATTATGATTAACCCTCTCCTAGCCAAGTTATATAATATTATCTTAGAAAAGAAGTTCAATGAATGGCTAGAAATGGAAGGTAAGCGGGATAAAGGCCAAGCAGGTTTTAGAAGGAATCATTCAACCACAGACCACCTCTTTACGCTTAGGATCATTGCAGAGGAATGTCATAATAATAAGTCTGACCTTGTTTGTTTTTTTGTGGACTTTAGGAAAGCTTTTGATACAATTCCTAGAAATAACCTGTGGAGTAGGCTAGAGGAGCTTAATGTTCCTTTTGAGTTGAGAGCTGTCGCGATAAGGTTATATGAAAAGGTCATCGCCAAATTTAAGAATAATGAGGGCTGGTCAACAGATATAAACTGTAATATTGGAGTTAAGCAAGGTTTCCCCCTCTCCCCTACCCTTTTTGGCATTTACATCGATAAACCAGAAAGATGTTTAGAAGAAGCAGGTTTTGCTGGCACGATCTTAGCTAGGATAGTTATCATCCTCCTTCTTTATGGTGATGATATTGTTCTGCTCTAACATGGGTATGACTGTTAACACAGACAAGACAAAAGTTATGATTATAAAATCTAAGAAAGACACCTACGCAAATTTTATTTATGATAACAGTAAACTAGAGGAAATGACTTCTTACAAATATCTTGGAATTGATATTCATCAAAAGCTCAATTGGAACAATAGCATTGATAAAAGGATTAATGGAGGATGGAAAGCTTATTTTGGTCTTGAAAATAATTGTAAATCAACCAACCAGGTCATGTGGGATAAAAAAAAGTTCCTCTTTCAAACTCTTGTCATCCATGGTATCTTATACGATTGTGAAGTTTGGGGGTGCATGATTTCTAGAGAATCTTGGAGAAATATTGAGCAAATCTAGAAGCGATTTATAACTTATAACCTCAAAATTAAAAGCAATACGCCTTATCATATTCTCCTCATAGAAGTGGGTCTTTCCCCGATTGAGAGCATGATTATGACTAAGTACCTAGTGTACAAGCACAAGATAAATAACATGGGAAACGAGAGACTTCCTAAAATTGCTTTAAATTCAAGTCAAAACCAACTATGCCTCAAGCAGAGTTGGTGTAAAGATACAATGGCTTGGTTAGATCATTGGGGAATTGATAAAAATGACACTTTCCAGAATATCGATAATGTCAAAAATATTATTACCTTTAAGTTTAAAGAGAAATTGTGGTGCGAGGAAAATTTAGAGGTTAAGAGAAAACTAAGATACTATATAAGGAGGTCATTAACCTTAATTTGGAAGATCGGAAATATCTCTCAATAGTAACTAGTTCAAAGAAGAAAATTAATATAGCCAAGATTAGAACGAACTCCCATGAGCTTCATAGCGAAACAGGGCGTTGGTCTATTCCCAAAACTCCGTGGGCGGAAAGGGTTTGTCATCTTTGTGAGTCTATGAGCATTGAGGATGAAAATCACTTTCTCTTAGAGTGCTCTGCTTATAGCCACATTAGATATGAGTTTCATAGTATTTGCTACAATACAAACTTTGCTAACCTCCTAACTTGCCAAAATTATAGTGAGCTTGGAAAGCTTCTTACCAAGCTTTTTGAGCATAGGAACAAAATTTTAAAACAAACCAAGTAATAACCTTCATAAGATCTGATAGACCAAAGTTGGTCTGAGTGGACGTTAGTCGTCGTCGTCTTCTTCTTCTTCTTCTTCTTCTTCTTCTTCTTCAAAATTTTAAAGCCAACCAAGTAACAACCTTCATAAGATCCAAGTAATAACCTTCATAAGATCCGATAGACCAAAGTTGGTCTGAGTGGACGTTAGTAGTCGTCGTCGTCTTCGTCTTCATGACAATAATTTGTTACAATATATAAAGTAATTTCTTAAGGTCCAATAAACCAAAATTGGTCTTAAAAATTAATTATCATCATCATAATCATCTTAAAAAAATATTAATAATTAATTAAAAACCTGTAAATAAAAAATTATTACCAATTATATATATTACAAAATAAAATACAAACAATTAGATACATTCCAAAATCAATATATACATTAATTTTCCATTTTAAATTTTACCTAATTTCAACTGCAACTGTCATATCCTTCTAAAGCCTATGGGACCATACACACTACACCAATGCTACTAACACTAGACCAAAGAAATTAGTCCAGTGGTTGAAAACTTCATATACACTGGGTAGAAAAGTCTATATTATATCATTTGGAATCGTAGGTTTTGATTCCGCATTTTTTATATTCCGACCCGAGCACGTAAACGAAGTTGAGTGTCTCAGAGAAATAGCCTGCAAAGGTTTGTCTGTGAGGCGGATGAGACTATATGAGCATGCGCCCATAATTGTTCCTCCAATGGGACCAAGGAGGTATACCCAGATAGCTTTATAGTTGTTGCTCACAATTGCTGGACCAAGAGACCTTGTTGGATTCATTGATCCTCCAGATATTGGCCTGTCAATAACTGTATTTTACTAAATATCTTTATTATAAAATAAAAAATTGATTAAATTTACTTCATCATAATAAAGCAAAATTAAAAATTTATGGAAAAACAAATAAAGTTGAAAGCCCTACAACTTACCCTGCAAAGATAGAGCTTATCATGACCATGGAGCCAACTGTTATCCCTGCAAGCTCTCCTATCTGCATAGTTTAAATATCAAACATTGGCTTCATCACTATAGAACATTTAGTTGTACAGTATGGACATATTAATATTTCTGAGTTGGACTATTTCATTGCATGGCATAGAGGAGAAAAGTATGGGTTGGAAGGGTTGTTTTTATTTATGAGTAATATGTTATAAATTTGGGGGAAAAAATTTAAATATGTAATTAAATTTAAATTATTAAGTTATAATGTTAAAGTTAAATAAGGTTATGGAGTCCTATTTAAAATTGTTTATGATTGGTAACAAGTTAACACTTCAAAACTGAGAGGTATCTGGTGGTAGGAGATGAACAGTGGTTATTTTAGATAGGGTGTTTTTTATAATTGTTTATTTCGAATTTGAAATTACTGCCACAAAATTAATCTAGACAGTACATTTGTCTCTTCCCCATCCAATCTAGGAAAAGCATAAGTTATAGTCCACCCCAAATTCTAAAATATAAACCCCTATAAATTAATTATTCTACTATTTATTTTATAACATTTTTTTTATATTCAATGACCAATTATTATCATTATTTAGTAAAGTGATTGTTTCTTATTTTCTTACATCTATTTCATATTTATTATTAAACAAATATAATGTTCCTATAGAGAGGGAGGGCTTTGAGCACATCTACTTATACTTTTGAATCAGAGCATGGAGCAAAAGTTTTATGCCTAAATTTTCTTTGAAGGGCTTAGATGGATAATGTACCAAATTTTTGTAATTTTTCACTATTTTTTTTTCAGCTAAAAAAAACCATACTATTGGTATTCATAAGTGAATCAAATAGTACAAAAATGTATAAGTCTAAATAAGACTTATAATCTGCTGTATATTAATACCCATTACATCAAGATATTAATATACCCATCCCCATAAATGTATAAACATTCACAAATCTTAAAAAATAACAATTTTATGTAATTCCTCGCTGTTATGAAGTGTTATGAAGTGTTATGAAGGGTGTTGTGTTTTTTTCAGTTTTCAAAGTTATAAAGAACTTAGATTGTATGAGGATGACACAAGTGTATTATCAAATTGTCAATTAATTTTATGGCTATGATTTAAAATTCCAAATAAACAATTATCAAAAAAAATCATAAATAACTAATAATTAATACATAAATAACTAATAATGTATTAAATAACCAGTAACAAGATTATTTATTTGTAACACTTCACTTGTTGCGTATACCCTTTTCTCATAGACTCTTTGGGATAGAAATTACCGCACTGGTATCTGTAGCAACTGCTGACGTAACAAACATGAGCACAAAGGACACCACGACTTCCATTGCCAAGGCCTGAAGAACTGTCCCGGAAGGAATAGTTATACCCGTATTCGATACTGCATTAAACATAACACGAAGTGCAAAACAAGCCGATATTGACCCGCCTAATTGAGCTGCAATGTAAGCAGGTACCTGCACATCAATTACATCTGATTTCAGCTATACTTCCGAGACTCTATAAAATTTCAAATTTCTGGATCAAGACCAAAGTATTTACTCAGAATGAGAGAAGATAGTGACCTGCTTCCATGGAAAATGCCTTACTGTTGCAAATGCAATGGTAACTGCAGGATTCATATGAGCTCCAGAAATGTGGCCAACTGAATATATCATGACCGTTACTATCAAACCAGAAGCCACAGAACCCGCAAGTTTCGATAGTAAAGGCCGACTGCCGTGATCCAATATTGAGGACCCGCATGTTACAAAAATCAGAATAAAGGTCGAGATGATCTCTGCTGTTATCTGCAAACGGAGTCCATAGTTTATTTATTACGTGCGGTTAGATTTAATTGATTTGCAAAGAGAGATTATGGTTAACCAATAAACCGATGAAGTATTATTTTATTAGTAACAATCAGATTAATTAATATTATTAATGTGTCTAAATATCTGAGATAGATATAAATGTGATACAAACTATAAGAGAAAAACATAATATGAAAAATATGTACCCCATTTTACACCATTTGTTTGTTACATTTCCTTATACAGTATAAGAATTCTACAAAGTACTGGATATGAACTGAACTGAATTGTTTGTATGACAGTTTAACGAAGAATTTGTTTATAAGAACATTGCTCTGATGAAAAAACAGGAAGAAAACAACCTTTGAAATTTAACCATGGAGTTTTTTAATTCCTGATTCAAAGCTTAATAATATCAAAGTTGAAAAATAACTCTTGAAATTCATCCATAGAGAATTTTTATTCCGGCATATTCAAAGCTTAATAGTCTCTGTCATATGATAGTGTAAACTGAGAAGGAATAGTACATTGAATCTAAGGCATACCTTTTGAAGGAAAGTAGGCGGAACAAAATCCATGCATCCGTTGGGACAGTGCTTATATTCTCTGTAGAATAGGGAGCCTTCCTTCACGTTTCCAGCTTCTTGTTCTTCTATTTCTTGGCCAGAAATATTCTGTAGCTGATTTGAACCGTTCTCGGCATCCATTTCTCTACCAGAAATCAATTTCGTTGAGATCATGACAGGATTGGGAAGTAAATAAAAGTATTATATTCAATTAGGTCAATCACAGCATAAAGCAATACAAGGAAACGATAAAATACGACGTTGAACAATAATCAGACTCAAAATAAAATACCAACATAAAAATCAGGAATCAGGGCGAGAATTTACAATAGAGAAGAGAAGCTGAGGGATCAATACCAGAGATTCTGTGTTGAAAAATTAATACCAGAGATTCGTGCTGGAAGTGACGAAGATGCCTATCTTAATTGCAGCTTTATAACACGAGGAAATGCATTCGTGGGGTCATAAGCTGGGGACGAATATCTCTATTTCAGGAAACCTGTAGTACGAAAAATTGGAAGTGGGCACACATCTGCCATTTACAAGTATTCGCGGATAAAGTTGAATACTCCACACAGAGGCAAACCCGGTCCCAGCTAAAGAATCCTCCTGTGTAGAGTAGTTTACTAATGAATATCCTGCATCCTACAAAACAAATTCTGCCATTGCAATTTGTGCCTACAATTGTGGGTGACAGTGAATTGACGAAAGATCAGAGTTCCATTCAGACTGCCTAGACAACGAACCCACCCACTGAAAAAATTTCTGTGGTTTTATAGATCAGAGTGATCATGGAAAATTATATACATTTAAGCAAGATCGTAGAAATTATATAGATTTTTGTCTTTCTTTTGGGAATCTGCCCATATGAAACAACTATTATATTTTATATTTAAATTTCCATGTATAAATCTTATAGTGTTTATATTTTAGAATGTGGTGGATTAACATCTATATTTTTTCTAAACTTTCATTATATTTTATATTTAAACTTTATAGTGTTTATATTTTAGAATGTGGTGGATTAACATCTATATTTTTTCTAAACTTTCATTATATTTTATATTTAAACTTCCATCTATGATGGGTATAAATTTTTTAGTGTTTATATTTTAAAATTTGGGTGGATTAACGTCTATATTTTTTCTAAACTTCCATCCATTATTGGGTATAAATTTTTTAGTATTTATATTTTAGAATTTGGATGGATTAACATCTATATTTTTTCTAGATTACAAAAGGAGAATCAAACAATTTGTAAAGTTCATATTGATTTTATGTCATTTTTTCTAAATTATATATATAAGCTGAAGCATGAATGGTAATTAATGTACAATTGTAATGTTCATATTGATTTTATGTCAATTTTTCTAAATTATATATATATAAGGTGATGCATGAATGGTAATTGATGTACAATTGTAATGTTCATATTCATTTTATGTTAATGAATTGTACTTAACTTGTAGTCTATGAGTATTCACATGTATGAATAACCAAAACTTGATAGACAACTTGTTTAATTAGAATAAAAAAAGAACAATTAATAAATTGCACTTAACTTGTAGCTTATCAATGTTTACCAACAGCAAAAATTAAGTCACTGTGCTAATATATCATCATCATAATAATAAATTTAATTCAAAAAAATTATTAATTAATTATATTTAAAGTGAGATATTTTGTTAATTGTAAAAGTAGTTAGTGGTAGGTGATCCATTTGATTGGAATCATCAAGTTCATCAATTATTGGTGAATTTCATCAGACATTTCGTCTAATTCAATACCAACCGACCGATGTAAAATTCTTATCTTGGTATAACCCCAAAACCATTCACAAATAAAATAAGCATTTTGAAAATAATCTATTCAATATAGCTTGTCTTATTATGATTAATCATAATGAAAACATACCCTGCAAAACAAAAACAAAAAACCTTGACTAGCGATATGTACTGAAATTTAGCAATATTTGATCGTTGTTGAAGTGACTTGGAATCTTACGTTCTCAATGTACTCAAAGCATGACTTAGTGATGGGGCAAATAAAATATCATTACCTGTTTATTTATAGTATGAGATCAGAAATAAACAGAGCGTTCGTGATCATATATTTAACGTAGTTTCCATCTGTTACTAATTTTGATATAAACTTCAAAACTGTCCAACCCAGCTGTTTCATATTCTTCACTCTCAATGATATTTATGTGGGCAATAACCTCTTGCTTATGTAACATATTTAGAGAATAGAAGTGACCAGTATGTGGACAATCATCCCACCGACTTAAAATTGGCTTTTACCAGCATGCTTCTGGCTTTCATATCCTGTGATAGTCACTTTTTCATTTTTTAGTCATGTCAAGTAAGCTTCTTCTCATATTATTTTTATATAATTTAATCAAGTCAATTATATCGAAAATTGTGGTATATTCATCCTTTTTGAAAGAATTATGGAGGTTACTATTGGTACCAAATTACTCACCGTTGTCAGAAGTGACTTTAAAGCCTTTTCTACAAGAACATTAAAGATCTAGAGATGTTTTTATAGACATAATGAAATATATCGGTGTGAAAAAAAAAATTGAAATATATGTCTAAAAATAAGTAACATTTAAATAATGACCGTGGGGTGTCATGAGTGGGGTCTTGTGGTAAGATTATTAAATGAATAGCTCAATAATAATGAATATTGATAATAATAATTTATTGGAAAAAAATAATTAATTAAAAATAAAAAACATTTTATATAATAATATTATACTCATAAAACTAGTTATTCTAAGTTTCATCAGTTGGTAGATTTATGATTGGTAAATGATGATACAGTTTTTTTTATGGAGTATCCAAGGTGTTATTTGTGTTACTTAAGCAATTATATTTGTGAATTCTAATGATTGTTTTAAGCTCAAAATGAATTGTAGTTCTAGTTTTAATACTAAAATTGTCTCTTTGGTGTTTATGTAAAGTTGTCTCAATATTAGGGATTGACTCATTAAAAATGTTTGAGGACTCTATGGTTATTGTCAAATGGGCAAAAAGTCTATTTAATACCAATGTTATGTCTCTCTAAATCAACTGGTGTACAAGGACTCTCCTTCAATCATATACTTTTGTTGGCATATCACATATATTTATAGGGAACAGAATATGGAAGTGGATCAATTATCAAAATAAGCACTTGTTGGGGATGAAGGTTTCCTAGAACGGCTGGAATTTGATGAATCCACTTTGATCATCACGGAATCACTAAATATTTTATTGATGTAATTTCGTTTTTGGATTATAGTCTCCATAATAAAACTATATTTTCTTGACGTAATTAGCATTATGTGCTTAGTGGTTTTTGGGTTATAATCTCCATGAGAAAAATATCTTATTAATATTTTTTTGAATGTGCTTACATTGCTTAGATGTCTTGAGTAAGTATAAACCCATATATTTCACGCTGGTTTGATGAGACTTTGTACTTTTTTATTCATAGTTGAATATAAAGGGTATTTCTTTTTTAAATCACTAACATTTTTATAATAATTAAAATTTTATTTATATTTATATATTTTATAATGTTAGTTGTAACTATTTAAAATTTATTTGGATATTTAAAATTTTAGAAATTGATGTTTTAGATATTTAGTTTAAGTTGTCAAATTGATAATGAAATTTATGATTTTATAACCAAACTTTATTGGTTTCTTCACTCTTATTCAAGGAAAAACAAAATAAATTTGAGGCTTGGATCATTAACCTATTTTCAATCATAAACATATTTAGGTCATACTTCATATTCTTATTTAACTTTAACATTATAATTGGATAAAATTTATATCTTAGAATTTGGGGTGGACTACATCTATATTTTTCCTAGATTACATGAGAATGAGACAATGTTCTATCAAATGTTCTATCCAAATTGATTTTATGGCAGTAATTCCAAATTTCAAATAAACAATTACTATCAAGCCATATTAATTAATTATTATGGCTTGTATACCTTGGCATATATCAACCACTTCTAAATGTGTGGCCATGGTTGATATACACCAATGGGATTAATATAATCCATAATAATTAATTAAAATGGCTTGCTAGTTTACGGCCACCTTAGAATTGGTAAGTTGTTGTTGTTGTTGTTGTTACAAAAAATGATAATAATTATTTATAAAAGAAAACATAAATAAACAAAATATTAAATATAAATAAATACAATGGTTAATAATAATTATTATTATTATTATTATTATTATTAAATATAATGGTTAAACATGGTTGACTATGGTTAAACATGGTTGATGATGGTTGACCATGCTTGACTATGGTTTACCATGCTTGATTTTGGTTGAACATTGTTAACATTTTTTATAATGGTTGACTTTGGTTGATCATGGCTAACTTTAATTTACCATATTTAACTATGGTTGACCATCATTTATTTGACTATGGTTGACCATCCTTCACTATGGTTGACTGTGGTTGACTATGGTTGAATATGGTAGCCCATGGTTGATGATGATTGACCATGATTGACTTTGGTTGACCATGGTTGATTTTGGTTGGCATGGTTAACTTTTGTTGACCATGATTGACTATGGTTGACTTTGGTTGACCATTGTTCATTATGGTTAAATATGGTTGACTCTACATGTTCATGGTTAACAATGGTTGACCATGGCTTACTATGGTTAGCCATGGTTGACCATGTCGACTTTAGTTGACCATGGTTGAACTTTGTTGATTTTGGTTGACCATTGGTGACTTTTGTTGACCATAGGAAACCATGGTTGACCATGCTTAACTATGGTTGACCATGGTTAACTTTGGTTGACCATGGTCGACTTTGGATGTTCATGGTTAACCATTGTTGTTCATGGTTAACCATGGTTGACCCTAATTGGTTAATTGTGGTTAACTATGATTGATTGTGGTTGATTATTATTAATTATAGTTAATCATGGTTATTATCATTGACTATGGTTGACTATGGTTGATTACCGTTGAGCACGATTGATTATAGTTGATTATGGTTAACCATACTTGACTATCGCGAACCACTATTAACCATGATTGATTATGGTTTACCATGGTTGATTATGGTTGACTATGAAGGTTGATTATGGTTGACCATGGTTTATTATGGTTTGTTAATTAAGGTTGGTTGACCATGCTAAATTATGGTTGACCATGGTCGAATTTGTTGACTATGCTTGACCATGGTTGAATTTTGGTGTTCATGGTTAATGATGGTTAACCATGGTTGACTATAATCAACCATGGTTGACTATGGTTGGTGATGGTTTACTACGGTTGACTATGATCAACCATGGTTGACTATGGTTGATTATGGTTGACCATGCTTGAATAAAGTTGACCATGGTTGATTTTGGTTAACCATGGTTGGATATGTTTGAATTTTTTTACAATCATTGAATTTGGTTGACTTTAGTTGACCATGGTTGACCTTATTTAACCATGCTTAACAATGGTTAACTTTGGTTAACCATGCTTGACTATGGTTGACCATGGTTGAATTTGGATGTTCATGGTTGATGATGGTTGACCATGGTTGACTATGGTTTACCACAGTAGAGTTTGAATTTTTTTGTTAACGATGCTTGAATCCATGGTTAGATATGGTTGACCATGGTTGAGTATTGTTGAATTTGGTTGACATTGGTTCAGCATAGTCAACTATGGTTGACCATGCTTAACTGTGACTGACTTTGGTTTACTATGGTCAACCATGGTTGACTTTGGCCATGGTTGACCATGGTTAACTATAGTTGATCATGGTTTACTATAGTTAACCATGGTTGAATTTAGTTTACCATAGTTGACTTTGGTTGACTATGGTTGACCATGGTTGACTTTGGATGTTCATGGTTGGTGATAGTTAACCATGGTTGACTTTGAACATTCATGGTTGAAGATGGTTGTTCATGGTTAACAATGGTTGACTATGGTTAACCATAACTAGTTGGACACGGTTAAGTATGGTTGATTATGGTTGTCCATGGTTAACTATGGCTTACCATGGTTGACTATGGTTAAGCATGCTTGACTATCATTGACCAAGGTTGAATTTAGTTTACTCTGGTTAACTTTCTTGATAATGGTTGACCATGGTCGATTTTAGTTAACAATATTTGACTATGGTTGTCCATGTTTGACTTGGTTGAATTTGGACGTTCATGGTTGATGATAGTTGACTATTGTTGACTATAATTGGATTTGGTTGACCTTAGTTGACCATGGTTCATAATGATTTAGCAGAGTTGAATTTCGATGTTCATGGTAAATAATGGTTAACCATGGTTGAACATGGTTCGCCCTGCTTGACTATAGCTGACCATGATTGACTTTGTTGACCATGTTTGACTATAATCAACCATGCTTGACAATGCTTGACTTTGGTTGATGACTTTGGTTTACCATGGTTAACTTTGGATGTTCATGGTTAATGATGGTTGACGATGGTTAAACATGGTTGACCATGGTTGACTATGGTTGACCTTGATTGACCACGTTTGATTATGGTTGACCATAGTTCACTTTGTATGTTCATGGTTGATAATGGTTGCTCATAGCTAACCATGGTTAAATATAGTCAATTGGTTGACTATGCTTAACTATAGTTTATTGTGGTTAACTATGGTTGATTATGGTTTACTATGTTGATTATGGTTAACTATGGTTCATTATGGTTGATTGTGGTTGAGCATGGTTGATTATGATTTATTATGGTTAACCATGGTTGACTATGGTTAATCATGGTTAACAATGATTCATTATGGTTGACCATGGTTTATTAAGGTTTATTATAGTTGATTAAGGTTGACAATGGTTAATTATGGTTGGTTGACCATGGTAGACTATGGCTGACCATGGTTGACTATGGTTAATCATGGTTAACAATGATTCATTATGGTTGACCATGGTTTATTAAGGTTTATTATAGTTGATTAAGGTTGACAATGGTTAATTATGGCTGGTTGACCATGGTTTACTTTGGTTGACCATGGTTGACTATCCTTGACCATGGTTGAGTTGGGATGTTCATGGTTGATGAAGGTTGGCCATGGTTGACTATAGTTAACCATCCCTTACTATGGTTTATCATGGTTGACATTTTTACTATGGTTGACTTTGGTTGAGCATGGTTGACTTTAGTTGACAATGGTTGACCATATTTTAGTATGGTCGACCATGCTTGACTATGGTTGACCATGGTTGTGTTTCAATGTTCATGATTAAGCGTGATTGAAAATAGTTAACCATGGTTGAGTTTCAATGTTCATGGTCAACCATAGTTGACTTTGGTTGATCAAGGTTAACATTAGCTTAATTTGGTTGACCATCGTTGACTTTGGTTAACCATGTTTGCTTATGGTCAACTATGGTTTTCCTTACTTATTTGACTATGGTCAACCATCTTTGACTATGATTGATAGTAGTTGGTTGATCATGGTTGACCAATGTTATTCATTATTAACTATGGTTATTCATGGTCATCCATGGTTGTCTATGATTGACCATGATTGATTATGGTTGATTATGGTTATTCATTGTTGACTTTAGCTGACCATGGTTGTTCACAATTGACCATGCCTTACTATCGTTGACCATGGTTGTTCATGATTGACCATGGTTGTTGATTTTGGTTGAACATGTTTGATTATGGTTGACCATGGTTGTTCACCATTAACTAAGATTGAATATGATCGACTATGGTTGACCATGATTGACTATGGTTGACTTTGGCTGACCATGACTGTTCATGGTCGAGTACGGTTGTTCATTAGTGACCATGGTTGTTCATGGTTGGCCCGAATTGGCTAACCATGGTTGACTATGGGTGATTATGGTCACCGATCAACAATGGTTAACTATGGTTGACCCGAGTTGATTCACCATGGCTATTCGTGGTTATATATGGTTGACTATGATTAACCATAGTTCATTATGATTGAATATCGTTGATCATTGTTTACTTTGGTTTACCCTAACTATTTCACCATGATTCAATATGGTTGATTATCGTTGGTCATGGTTGACTATCATCGATCATGGTTGACTATGGTTTACCCTATCAGGTTGACCATGGTTGAGTATGTTCAACCATGGTTAACCATTTTTTACCATGGATGACCTAAGTTGGTTGACCATTGTTGTTCATGGTTGACTATGGTTTACAATGATTGATGATGGTTGACTGAGGTTCTTTGTGTTTAACAATTGTTGTTCATGTTTGAAAATTGTATACCAAGGTTGTTCATGGTTTATTATGGTTTTTCATGTTGGCTATAGTTATTCATGGTTGACTATGGTTGTTCTTGGTTAACCATGGTTTTCCATGATTAACTATGGTTCGCTATGGCAGACCATGGTTGACTACAGTTAAGCCTAGTTGGTTGAAAATGGTTATTCATGGTTGACCATGGTTGACTACAGTTAAGTCTAGTTGGTCGAAAATGGTTCTTCATGGTTGACCATGGTTAACTATTGATTGAATTTTCAATGTTGGTTGACTATTGTTGACCATTGGTTAACTATTGGGTTGCTATGGTTGATCATTGTTTACTTTGGTTTACCCTAACTATTTCACCATGATTCAATATGGTTGACTATTATTGGTCATGGTTGACTATCATCGATCATGATTGACTATGGTTTACCCTATTAGGTTGACCATGGTTGAGTATGTTCAACCATGTTTAACTATTTTTTACCATGGATGACCTAAGTTGGTTAACCATTGTTGTTCATAATTAACTATAATTTACAATGATTGATGATGGTTGACATATCTCATGCTTTCCTACATTGGCTCAGAGATCCTACCCTTCTCCTGTCCCGGGGAGCATGGCTTGCAAGGAATAAAAGGATATTTCTTGATCAGTGTACTTCCTCGTCTACACAGTTAAGAGTCTTGCGATCTTGGTACATAGTACGCAAACTAGACCCTGTTCTAGAATCGACGTTATTCCTGCTACTTGGAACATGAATCTTCCATGGTGCTCGTTTGATGGAGCAGCGCAGGGGTCTCCCTCGATTGGTGGAATTAGGGCTTACCTTACCTTCACCTCTCTCACTGCATGGGCTACAAAGTCTCAAGCCAATCTTGGTCACGCTAAGAACAATATTGCTGAGTTCTCAGCTGTACTTCGAGTTATCTGTCTGGCTATCAACCTGGAAATTAAAGTGCTGCAAGTCATCGGAGACTCCCTCTTGGTCATCAACAGCCTATCGAACAGGAAGCCACCACACAACATCTTCCTCGGGCATTTATTCGATGAGATCTGTAGAAGATTGGTCAACTTCGTGTCTATCTTTTTCATCCACGTTCTATGTGCCAGGAACACCGAAGCGGACCTATTGTCGAAGCATGCCTTACAGCTCAACCCTGGTGTATCTATGTATTGGCAAGTGCACAAAGATGCGATCAAGGAATATGATCCTGGACCAGATATGTTACTTTGAACATAGATACACTACCTGGACCAGATATGTTACTCTGAACATAGATACACCAGGGTTGTATCGAAAATTATTTTTATAACTCGCATATTATTTTTATATAATTTAATCAAGTTAATTATATCGAAAATTGTGGTATATTCATGCTTTTTGTAAGAATTATGGAGGTTACTATTGGTACCAAATTACTCACCGTTGTCAAAGTTACTATAAATCCTTTTCTACAAGAACATTAAAGAGATCTAGAGATGTTTTTATAGAAATAATGAAATATATGTCCAAAAATAGGTAACATTTAAATAATAATAATAAGTCAATATGCAAGAAATATTATTAAATGAATCGTTGAATGAATATTGATAATAATAATTTATGAGAAAAATCAAAGAGTACAAAAATAATTACTTAAAAGTAAAAATAAAAAACATTTAATATAAAAAATATCATATTTAGAAAGCTAGCTTTTCTAAGTTTCATCAATTGGTAGATTTATCATTGGTAAATGATGCTACGGGTTTTTTTGATGGAGTATCTTAAGGTGGTATTTTTGTTGTTGGAGTAATTATATTTGTGAATTCTCATGGTTGTTTTAAGCTCAAAATGAATTGTGGTTCTCGTTCTAATAATAAAGTAGAGTTAATGTTTCTTTGGTGTTTATGTAAAGTTGCCTCAATATTCGGTATTGACTCATTAAAAATATTTGAGGACTCTATGGTTATGGTCAAATGGGCAAAAGCTCTATTTAATATCAATGTTATGGCTCTCTTCAACTAGTGTGGTCGTACAAGGACTCTCCTTTAGTCATCTACTTTGGTTGGCATATCACATATTTATAGGGAACAAAATATGGAAGTGAATCAACTATCAAAGAAGCACTTGTTGGGGATGAAGGTTTCCTAGAATGGGATCACTAAATATTTTATTGATGTAATTAGCATTATTTGCCTAATCCTATTAGTCATTTTTGGGTTATAATCTTCATGAGAAAACTATATTTTCTTAATGTAATTAGCATTATGTGCTTAGTTGTTTTTGGGTTATAATCTCCATGAAAAAAATGTCTTAATAGTATTTTTTGGATGTGCTTACATTGCTTATATCTCTTGAGTAAGTATAAGCCCATATATTTCAGGGGGATGAGACTTTGTATTTTTTTATTCATAGTTGAATATCAAGAGTACTGCTTTTTTCCTTGCTAAAAACAAAATTGTTAAGTGTTTTGAAAAATATAACAAATTTAATCACTAACATTTTGTAATTATTAAAATTTTATATATTTTATAATTTTAGTTGTAACTATTTTAAATTTATTTGGATATTTAAAATTTTAGAAATTGATATTTTAGATATTTAGCTTAAGTTGTCAAATTGATAATGAAATTTATGATTTTATAACCAAATGTTATTAGTTTCTTCACTCTTATTCAAGGAAAACCAAAATAAATTTGAGGCTTGGATCATTAAACTATTTTCAATCATAAACAGATTTAGGTCTTACTTCATATTCTTATTTAACTTTAACATGTTGTATGGCTATCTTTGATCTTTGCTTCATTATTATTATCTAGTAAATATAATCTAAGTACACCAATAGGTGTTTATATCTTAGAATTTGGGGTGTATTAGTATCTATGATTTTCTTAGATTACATGAGAATGAGACAATGTTCTATCCAGATTGATTTTATGGTAGTAGTTCCAAATTCCAAATAAGCAATTATAAACGAAAAAAGAATATCAAAAATAACTAGAAGTTTATTCATGGATAATTGGTAGTTGATGCATGGATCAATTCTTATGGATGGATACCAACGGATAATTCATAGTAGACACACATAAAGGACAAGTAAAAAATAACCTATTTGTATCACTTAACTTGTGGCCTATCATATTCACCAACCTCAAGTTAAATGACTATACTAATTATTATTATATAGTAAATATAATCTAATTATCTAAAAACAAAAAATATTAAATAAATCGATATTGTGTGCAAGCTAATATGGAAGGATCAATGAATCCAGCGAGTTCTCTTCGTCCAGCAATAGTTAGCCATAACTACAAAGCAATTTGGGTATACCTCTTTGGTCCTCTAGCTCGGACAGTTATGGACGCATGCTCATATATTCTCGTCCGCTTGAAAGACAAGCCTTTGCGGGCTATTTCTTTGCTCATAAATACAGTACTTAAATTTTTTTCTTTATTTACAAAGCTGAATCATATATTTATTCATACCTTCAATTTTCTCTATAATGTTTAATATAGTGACTCTTAACATTTATATCTAATTTTGAATAATGAAAAATGGATAATGACTCTTTTAACATTTATATAGTGACTTTTAACATGATAAATATGTAAAAGCTCAATTCAATATGATTATATGCAATTAGATATTCATATTAATATGGATTATGTTCATATTAATTTGTGAACATAAATAATAGTCTTGACTATATTTTTTTTAACCAATCCATATTGATTATATGAAATGTATTATGTTAATTGTATGAAAGTATGTTATACATAGATAAAAAAATAAAAAAAATCTTAAATTAAATTGATGCCACTCATTTAATATCATTATTAGTAGTGTGGAGATACTTAATACATAAAAATTTATAAATTTTAGCATTAATGTTTAATTTGACATCATTTTTAAATAATTTCTTATTCAAGATCATAGGTGTGTAATTTTGAGCTTATAAAGTAAATTCGTTGCATGTTTGACGTGTGGGAAAAATTTATTCACCCAATTCATTTACTTAAAATCATTTTCATATCAAACTCACTTGTTACTACTAGCATATATTATAGAAATCATTCTTACCTTTAGATTTAATATAAAAAGTGGATTCGCTTCACTTATAATGAAGCCATTCTTAACAAAGTGCTCATCTACTATATCTTATCATTTAATCTTACTTAACAAGTGTTGATCTACTATATCTTATCATTTAATCTTACTTAATTTATTCACCCAACTCATTTACCTAAAATCATTTTCATATCAAACTCACTTGTTACTACTAGCATATAATTATAGAAATCATTCTTACCTTTAGATTTAATATAAAAAGTGGATTCACTCCACTTATAATGAAGCCATTCTTAACAAAGTGCTCATCTACTATATCTTATCATTTAATCTTACTTAATTTCATATAAATATGTTTTATATTTATCAACCTGATCTATATTTTATATTTATCAACTTTATCATATTTGATATAAAACTTCATAATTGGATGGATCCTCTAAAAAAACTCTTCCTTGTTTAAAAATCACTCAACAATATTGATTTCATATCTATTTAAAACACATTTCATTTAAATATATATATAGTAATGTCAAAACAATCCTATAAAAAAGTTAATTGTAATCTACAAATGGAGTAGGCACCTTCAATTTATCCATGGTATGCCTTATGTTCCCATTTCTAAACTCATCGTATTAGTCCCTGCCTACAGGAAGCAGGGACTGTAGGAATCGATTAGATGTATTTCTATTAATCTAGCACAATTTACAAGGAGTTTTATACCAAAGTTTTAAACTGATTTTTGCCAATCAACCAATCCTCAATTTGGAAGCCTTATTTGGCCCCAATTCTAGGCAGAGGCTAATCGATGGCTCAGATCCCTCCAATTGTTGTTGTGTTGCATGCCTCTGGTGTCGTTGCATGCCTCAGCATGTTGTGTTGCATGTATTCCACTTGTTTCCATTTGTATCTACTTCCAACAGAGAAATACCCTGCAATTCCCTGGTATGCACGGAAGAAACCAGAGATTTGTCATCTCCAATCTATTGCGATGACGAAAAATCTGTCACTTCACAATCAACTAAGCAGACGGCAATAGCGGCAAAGGAAATTTGGGGCGATAAAATGTAACTTTGGGAAAAAACCCCACAATATAAGGTTTGGTTTTTTGTTGCGTTAACTCTAGTTTTCTTAGTAATAATTCAAGTGATCCTCAGCTAACCACAGGAATAATGGGTCTGAATCAAGGAGCTTTTTCTTTCTTCCAGCAATTGGGAAGTAATTACCCTAAGAAATTATCTTACTATATTTCAAATTCTGTAAACTCCTTGTCGTCTTTAGGTGTATTGATCTTTGGAGATCAATCGATGTATTGTAATAGCTCAATGCAGTATACACCTCTGGTAAGTCTTTCTCAGCCACTAACGGATTTCAATAAGGTCGCCTATAATGTTGGCCTTAAAGGTATTAAGGTTGGATACAAGCTTATTCCATTGCCACAGTCTGTATTCATGCCCAACAATACAGGAGTCAGGCAGACTATGATGGACTCTGGTACACAGTTTTCATTCTCATGGACCCTATTTACAAGGCATTGAAACAGGAATTCATGCTTCAGACTCAAGTTCGTGTGCCTTTCATCAAGAATGGGGATTTCAAGTTTCAAGGAGTGTTGGACTTGTGTTACAGTCTGCCTCAAATGGTTGTGTTTCCTCTACTTCCTCCTGTGACTCTTTTGTTTGATTTGTTGGTTGTGGAGCCAAATCTTCCAATCTCATAGATGATATTGTCTTAGCCGTGCACCCCGAAGGACTGTACACCCATTCTGCATTTTTAGGAGGCTGTTTTCGCCAGCTATTTTGCGGGCCCATGGTTTTGGGTATCCCGTGGTATTTTTTCAATTGTATTTTTCCCTATAAAAGAAAGACATTGTAATACGGCTAGGGTTGATGTATTAGGTTTTATGCATTGTAAAGATCTCTAAGATCGGGAGAGAGACTATGAGACAGTGAAGAGGAAGTGCAGCGGCTGTGCTGTAGGTTGTATCCCTTCACCTTGCTGGATGGTAATAATAATAAGGACTCGAAAATTCAGTGTGTACGTAGCCCAAGTTGGGGTGAACCACGATATATCTGTGTCTCTCTTGTAATGTGTGTGTGATTATATTTGCATTTCTGTTTATTGTCATTGCTCTGCGATCCTATTTTTCTAACAATTGGTATCATAGCCAAAGGTCTATTTGGCAGATAAACCCGCAGGAAACTAGGGTTTATGGTTCGAATGGGAGCAATGGCGGAAGAAGAAAAGATTAAGGTCGAGAAGTTTAACGGCCAAAACTTCCAGTTATGGAAGATGAAAATGGAGTACTATATGTACCAAAAGGATCTATTCCTACCGTTGGGAGGAAGAGCAAAGCAGCCGGAGGCCATGAAGGACGAAGAATGGGAGGTTCTTGACAAAAAGGCTCTGGGAACAATACGGTTGAGCCTGGCTTCGTCGGTGGCTTTCAATATCTCAAAAGAAATGACAACGGAGGGTTTGATGAGCGCGCTGGGTAAGTTATATGAAAAACCCTTGGCCTCCAAGAAGGTATTTCTAATGAAGCATTTATTTAATATGAAGATGTCTAAAGGTGGATCTGATACTGATCATTTAAATGAGTTTAATACGGTTACAAATCAGCTAAGTTCTGTAAATGTGAACTTTGATAATGAGGTTAGGGCTCTTCTAATCTTGTGTTCATTGCCAGAAAGCTGGAATAGCTTGGTCATGGCTGTAAGTAACTCTATCTCTGGTTCAAACACCTTGAAATTTGATGATGTTATTGGTGTTATTCTTAGCGAGGAAATGCGAAGAAAAAGTACAGATGAAACATCAGGTAATGCGTTGACCATGGAGAGCAGGGGAAGACAAAAGGAGAGAGGAAAGAGCCAAGGTAATCGTGGCAAGTCTAAAACGGGCAGATCCAAGTCCAGACTGGGAAAAATAGAGTGCTGGAACTGTGGAAAGAAAGGAGATGCATAGAAGGAAACTACCCAGGAAGCAAATGTAGCAAGTGATGTGTTACAAGATGCTTTGATTCTTGCATTAGATAATACTAGTGATTATTGGGTAGTAAATTCATGAGCTTCATGTCATGCTACACCCCATAGGATATACTTTCATGAGTATGTTCATGGCGATTTTGGACATGTTTTATTGGGTGATGATAAGCCATGTAAAATTGTTGGAATGGGTAAGGTATGGATAAAAGTTAAGAATGGAACTGACTGGCTGTTGAAAGATGTTAGGCATATTCCTACTATGAAAAGAAATCTGATCTCAACAGGGCAGTTGGGAGATGGTGGCTGTCTATCTACATTTGGAGAAAAGTGGTGGAAGATCATTGAAGGATCAATGGTGATAGCAAAAGGAGACAGGATAGGTACGTTGTATTTATGTCCTCATAATACTGACCATTCTATCTCTTTATCTTCCACAGGAACAGATACAGCATTGTGGCATCATAGGCTTGGCCACATGAGTGAGAAGGGGATGCAGATTCTCCACTCAAGGAAGTTGCTGCCAGATTTGAAGCAAGTAAGTTTGGAATTCTATGAAAACTGTGTTTATGGAAAACAGAAGAGAGTCAGATTTCTCAGGGTTGGGAAACAGAAGAAGAATGAAAAGTTAGAGCTAGTGCATATAGATGTATGGGGACCGGCTCAGGTACAATCTCTTGGTGGCTCTCATTATTATGTTACATTTATTGATGATGCAACTAGGAAAACTTGGGTTTATTGCATTAGACAGAAATCTGATGTGTTTGCTACTTTTAAGAAGTGGAAAGCTTTGGTTGAGAATGAGACAGGGGAAAGGTTGAAGTGTCTCAGATCTGGTAATGGAGGTGAGTACTGTGGCAAGGAGTTTGATAGTTATTGTTCATACCATGGGATTCGTAGAGAGAAGACAGTCCCAGGAACACCACAAGAAAATGGTGTGTCAGAAAGGATGAACAGAACGATCATGGAGCGTGCAAGGTGTATGAGACTGCATGCAGGATTGCCCTTACAGTTTTGGGTGGATGTTGTAAATACTGTTGTTTATTTAATAAACGGAGGACCTTCAAGTGCTTTGGATGGTGGTATTCCAGAGGAGGCATGCACAGATAAAAAGATAAACTACTCATTTCTGAGAACGTTTGATTGTGAAGCATTTGTCCATATTGATAAAGAAAATAGAACAAAGCTTGAAGCTAAATCCAAGAAATGTATCTTTATTGGATATGGTGTTGATGAATTTGGTTATCGTTTATGGGATTATGAAAATAACAAAATCATTAGGAGTAGAGATGTGATATTCAATGAAAAGGTCATGTATAAAGATCAGTTGCAGGGAAAGAAACAGGAAAAGGAAACCACAGAGTACACAGTACTTGATGAAATTCAAGAAAATGAAGTTCCAAAGGTGCCAGAAAATCAAGAACAACAGCAAGTACCTGAAACTCCTACAACTACAAGAATATCTACCAGGTTAATTAGACTCCCTGAATGATACTCTCCTTCAATGTATTATTAGTTGATGACTGATGCTGGTGAACCAGAATGTTATGAAGGAGCAATGCAGGTGGAAACTAGAAAGAAGTGGGAGCAAGGCATGAATGAGGAGATGGACTCATTGGTAGGAACCCAGACTTGGGATCTAGTTCAGTTGTCTGCTGGTAAAAGAGCATTGCAGAACAAATGGATTTACAGGTTGAAGGAAGAAGAAGGAGGTAAGAAGTGGTACAAGGCCAGACTTGTTGTAAAGGGGTTTGCACAGAAGAAAGGTATTGATTTTGATGAAATATTTTCTCTTGTTGTTAAGATGACTTCAATTAGGACTATCTTAAGTCTAGTGGCAGTAGAAGATTTGCATCTTGAACAGTTAGATGTAAAAACAACCTTTCTCCATGGGGATTTGGAGGAAGAGATATATATGCAGCAGCCACAAGGGTATGAGGTCAAAGGGAAGGAGGATTTGGTATGCAGGTTGAAAAAGAGCTTGTATGGCTTGAAGCAAGCTCCAAGGCAGTGGTATCTAAAATTTGTCAGGTTTATGACAGAACAAGGTTATAGTAGATGTCATTCTGACCACTGTGTTTATTTCAAGAAGCTAGACAATGAAAGATATATTATCTTGTTATTGTATGTGAATGACATGCTTGTTGCAGGGTCTAACATGTAGGATATAAATGTACTCAAAAGGAAGCTAGTTAATTCATTTGCGATGAAGGATTTGGGTGCTACAAAGCAAATCCTTGGTATGAGAATAATAAGAGACGGGAAAAATCGCAAATTGACATTGTCTCAGGGTGAGTACATACAAAAGGTGTTGGAGAGGTTTAGAATGCAAAATGCAAAACCAGTTAGTACACCTTTGGCCAGCCATTTCAGTCTAAGTAAGGAAATGTGTCCCAAGACACTGGAAGAGATAGATTACATGTTCAAGATTCCATATCAATCAGCATTTAGCAGCTTGATGTATGCCATGGTGTGCACAAGACCAGATATTGCACATGCAGTGGGAGTTGTGAGCAAATACATGAACAATCCAGGTAAAGAACATTGGAGGGAAGTACAGTGGATTCTCAGGTATTTGAGAGGTACCACCATTCAGGCATTATGTTTTGGAGGTTCAGACATTGTTCTACAGGGATATGTTGATGCAGATATGGCAAGTGATCAGGATAGTAGGAGGAGCACCACAGGGTATGTGTTTAATGTAGGTGGAACAACAGTAAGTTGGATTTCGAAATTGGAGAAGGTTGTTGCACTTTCAACAACAGAAGTAGAGTATGTTGTTGTTACAGAGGCTAGTAAAGAGATGATTTGGTTGCAGAGGTTTATGGAGGAATTGGGTAAGAAGCAAAAGGATAGCAGGTTGTATAGTGACAGCCAGAGTGCCATTCATCTTGCAAAAAACTCAGCATTCCATTCCAGGACTAAACATATACAACTCAAGTACCATTTCATACGTTATGTTCTGGAAGATGAATTGTTGAAGCTGGAAAAGATATACTAGCCAGAATCCTGCAGACATGTTCACAAAGGTAGTGACCAGAGAGAAACTGAGTTCTTGCTCGATTTCAGTTGGCCTTCTAGCATGAAGGTGAAGAGGAGAAATTTTCCAAGTCCAAGTCCAGCAAGTGCAATAGCAGTGGAGTTCCTATGATCAGTCTCCAAGTGGGAGATTGTTGGTTGTGGAGCCAGATCTTCCAGTCTTATAAATGATATTGTCTTAGCTATGCACCTCAGAGGACTGTACACCCATTCTGCATTTTTAGGGGTTTGGGGGCAATGCCCCCAAGTCACGGGGGTTCGGGGGCAGCGCCCCCGAGAAATGAGGGTTCGGGGGCAACGCCCCTGAGAAAAAATTTTGGGGCTATTTTCGCCAGCTGTTTTGTGGGCCCATGGTTTTGGGTATCGCGTGGTATTTTTCCCTATAAAAGAAAGACATTGTAATACAGCTAGGGTTGATGTATTAGGTTTTATGCATTGTAAAGATCTATAAGATCATGAGAGAGACTGTGAGATAGTGAAGAGGAAGTGCAGCGACTGTGCTGCAAGTTGTATCCCTTCACCTTGCTGGACGGTAATAATAATAAGGACTGGCAAATTCAGTGTGGACGTAGCCCAAGTTGGAGTGAACCACGATATATCTATGTCTCTCTTGTAATGTATGTGTGATTATATTTGCATTTTTGTTTATTGTTATTGCTCTGCGATTCTGTTTTTTTAACATGATTCTGTAGAAGTAAAAGTGGAAGGGAACCAGCTGCTTTATCGAATACCAAAAGAGAACATTAATGGCGAAGATAATGACAGGGACATTGCTTACTGCTTCACATTTGGGAATTCAGATCTGGTCCCTATTGAAGCGAGTATCATTGGAAACTATCACCAGTAGAATTTTTGGATAGAATATGATCTGGAAAATTCTAGGATCGGGTTTGCTCCTGCTAACTGTAACTTGTATTCATAGCTTTAGCAATCAGTTGGAGCCTGGACGTCACACATCCGAGGTTTAGAATTCTGTCGCATGCAGTCAGATCTATCAACATGCTTTGAATCAATAGAGGCGAAGAACAGAGCTCATATGCATGGGCTATATTGATCTCACTACGCGGACACCCGTCATGCCGATTCAAACACCCAGATGAACCAAGAGAAAAAATTCCAACGAATTTTCGGATGACCAAGTCGATAGCAGCGTGACAGCGTTGTCGAGTTCGCTCAATTTCACAGAAGGGATTTGGTCATGCAGTGGCGAGGAGCGCATCATAGTATTCACCACTAATCACAAGAACAATATCGACTCGATGCTCATATGGCTTAGCATAATGTACATGCATATCCCGCTATCCGCTGCTAGATTCCCAGCTTTCAAATGTCTAGCGTTCTATTAGTTTGGAATCGAATATCATGAGCTATTTTTCGTTGTTGAGCAAAGAATACATGAAGGGGGAGCCTTGACGCCTGCAAAGATCAGCTAAATCCTGATAAATAATAAGAACAAATCACATATTTTGATTTTCTCCTAATGTTCGTGAGCAAGCCAAATATCCACCATAATCGACGTCATCGGCAAAGCCTATGGAGCCATAGCCTACAGTTGCAACAGAGAGAACCAGAGCTAGTTAAAGCACATATTCACAGAACCAAGGTGCAATAACATGCCAAAGACCCACCTTATTTACACAACACTAACAACGATGAGTTCTTTGGTTTCTGTGAGGATCCTGGACTGAGGCAATGAGACACCTAGTTTCCATGCAATTGCAAGGCAGACACAAATTCTTAAAAAATATTTTTCGACAAAATTAAGAGGCACATAAATCAAAGTTCTTTGTCATCGGGCTACTTTACTAAATATTTGTGTAAAATGGGTCACTTAGAACAAGTCATTTTTTTATACTCTACGCCACCCCATTCACCTCATCTCCACTCACATAGATCTATTGCTACGTTTGATGAGTTGCATTTTGTCAGGAGAAGTGAGATGAGCTATAGTATTCAACATAATATTTAGGCATCCGAGAAAAGAGAGAACACGAGCTGCTCATCTCATTGTTTTTAAGATTTATAATTAATACATATGATTTAGGTGTTGGATTCCTTCTAATATTAACCATATTTACAATGGGCGAATTTTAACTATCCAACATAACTAAAATAAATATTGAACAAAATTCCAATAAAAAATTATGCAAACTGAATATTCTAAGACAGGATTTATATCTCTATGGTATTTATGGTTGCAATTTCCCAGTATACAACTTGTTATTCATGAGTATGTTTTTGCAAACGGGTAAATCCTCTCTAGAAATTAAAGCTCTGGAGCAATTCAATAAGTTGATAGACATAAGGAAGTCCAGTGAAGCGGGGAAAACATTCCAAGTACTACTGTCATTGCTAATCCTAGTGGTGCTTCGTCACTCTTTCAACCATTCAGTAAGAAAATTGTTGTTTCGTCACATTTTCAAGCATTGAGTAAGAAAATTGTAATAATTGTTGGCAGGTAGTCATTCTCACATTTCGAGAAAAACAACATTTGTGTCGACGTCTTGTAATAGTCAAATATATTTGCATCCATACAACTAAAGCAATTATAAGATTTGGTTAAAGCTAGAACCAAGATTGATATCACAGTCCCATAATATGACTTGGCAGGGACTTGAAGCTTTGCTTCAATTTCTCTTGTTCCTCTAGAATCCTTTCCCTTTGAGAGACCAATAAATACACATGTTTTATTCCTCAAACCAAATTTTATTCAAATTAACAATATCAGTTTGTATCGTTAGTCCTCTGAAGTTCTTCGGGATTTTGGGAGGAGTTGAACTTGATATTGTATTTGCACTCAATTTTGATGAATATTTTTTTTAAATCGAATTTACCTATCATTGGAACACTACACTAATTGATTCTAAAGTTAGTGGAAAGAGGAAAATTATTATCTTATGATGATTCTAGTAACCCTAAAAGAACTGTTTTCCTATTTTTCATTGGAGACTCTCACACTTCCCCTCTATAATATATTACATTTTTATTTAATATCATTTTATTTATTACTATATCTCTTATCCCCTAATTTTAACAAACAAATTTATACTTTTCACTTTTATCATAATTTTTTTTGTTAATTATCCTTAACAACTTAAATATAACTTATGTATCTAAATATAAATATATAAAGATTTATCACACTTGTATTTATTTATCTTCAACCCTTTAGTGGTTCCATTTCGTTCCCACTCTTCATAAGACAAGTATAAAACAATTAAATCAAAATAGATACACTCTTTATAAGATAAGTATAACACAATTAAATCAAAATAGATCAATTTTTTTTTCAAGCGGGAAAAAATGTAACTTGTTATTCATTACGAATCAAAATCACATCCTTCAAATTTCTTGCAGTCTAAGAGACATACAAATAGCTACTTCAAACTAGCAGGCCAATAAAGTCGTCCAATAGAAAGAGATCTACAAACACACTATGATACTCTGTATATCATAATATACATCAAAAATGGAAAGTACAGTCTGAACAAAATTCAAAAATAACAACATATAGAAGATAGAGATAGAGCCCTTGTCAATGATATATCATCAACAAGATCCTCAAACCAAATGTTACCATCAAAATCACCCGCCACTTCTTTTGACAACCTATTTGCCTCCCCATTATATTCCCTGTAAATGTGAGTTTATCATCAACAAGATCCTCAAACCAAATGTTACCATCAAAATCACCCGCCACTTCTTTTGACAACCTATTTGCCTCCCCATTATATTCCCTGTAAAGATAGGCAAAAAAATGATTGCCTCAATTCCAAAGTTTTGCTTTTCCATGAGGACAAATGAAGAGTTGTTAAATCATGTAAACCATTTTCCCAATCAATTATAACTTTTCAATCTCCAACTATTTGTGAGCTTTGTATACCACACCTTTTTCCATACCACTGGAGACCCCAACATGCCATCAACTCATCTTTATTATTTGATCCAGAACCCACTGCCATTTTTAACTTGCATTGATAGCTCGATTTGATCTTTAATATAATGTCAATACCCCCAAACCATCTTTGTAGGCACCATCAAAAAAAACCAATTCAAATATTCAAATCAAAACTAGGACTATTGACAATCCTCTTTTTTGAAATAGAAGAAAGATTACAGTACTCAAAGAAGTGATTGATGGCACGAGAGCACACCTGAGTAATATGTGTGCTTATACCTTCAAATATCAACATGTTTCTATTCTTCCATATTTCCCATATTATACATATAGGAAACTCTTTATACCTAACATTTTTCTTCAACCAATTCTGTAAACTGTCATGTAGATTGTTTGAATTCCATGTATGAGTTAAGTTTGAATTCCATATGCCATTACATTACAATTGTTGTTATATTTTTTTCATTCCAAGACCTATTTAACTTGGGGTGATCTTTATCTTTAGTCCACGATCCTTGCAAAAGAAAATGGAATTAAAAGGAGGTAAATTCTTCCCCTCTTTTTGTAGACCATGCCTTCAAAAAACAACGAATGTGTTTCTCTACAATATTAACCTTACAAATTGTTTTTAAATAATTAAAGTTCATAATTTATTTTTAATTTAAAATAACAATTTTTTTCTATTGAAATCATTAATGAAAGTAATGAAATCTATGTACATACCAATAGAAGGTGCTTTTATTGATCCACATATACATAGATGAGGTAGGCTAAGAGTTTCCTTGATCTTCCTAAAAAATATCTATGTTGTTCTCCAAGAATGCAAGCTTCAGATAATCAATCTTTATGCTTCAACAACATCAATCCATTTTTTGGTTGAATTTTCTTCTTTTTATTTATTTTCTTTTCAAGGTTTTGTTTATCAAATTTATCTCACTAGAATTTGTTTCTCAATTTCCTCTAATTTAATCCCCCCGGGTCATGGATTACTTCACTTAAATAAGTTTCCTTTACCCCCCCTGAATGGTACAACACCAATATGAACCTTAACTAATAATAATAGGAGCATGGGAGATCGCACAGGTAGTAGGCGCATCCACTTGCGTCATGTCTTCTAATGTTTTGAAGTGATTTGGATCACTTGACCTAGTCCCCTCATCTATCAATTTTTGCACATATGATGAGAGACCATCCCAACCAATAGGATTGTACCAAAATTTCCCTATGAGCTGGGGGGCAAGATGGTTATGATTGATATCGAGGTAGTTAATTCCTAACTCGAATACAACACCCTCTTAGGGCGTAATTACATGTAAACCATGAATTCAGTCACCTCCTTGGTCTTTTGTATCATGATGTTCCCCTAATGAGAAAATCATCACCCTTGACCAACTCAACTACTACGATCCCAATACCAACACCAATTCTGATAATATCTTACCCACTATCATTGGGACAAGTCATCCCCCTTATGTTGATATTGGCCCAAGGATATACAAGGACTCTAAATTTCTTGGGGTGTACTCTAGTCCATCACCTAACATCCCCGCATCAACTGATGGCCTTATGTGCACAATTTTCACCACTAATAATGTGCCCACCTCTCCCTTGGCAGCATCATCAGCACCTCCAATGAGCCATGGCATTGAACAAACGTTGAGTCCCTCGATCCCTCCTATTTTACAAATACCATTTTTGTACCCCCCCAAGTGGGATTGCAAGGGACACCTATGATGGATCAGTTGAATTACCTAGGTTAACCTTGGGTATACCTATGTGGTACCTTATCCACCATACCTAGAGATGGATTCAAATCTAGTAGCCCATTATGATTTTCTCCCTATATCAGTTGTTGCACCTTCTAGTCTGATGACACCATCTGTACCGCCAATCGAACCTACGACATCTGCAACTAAACCACCGCCAGTAGTCCCTAAAACCACCACTAGGAGAATGAAACAACCTAAGTCGAAAGGCCCCCTCCTATCTAATCCTACTCCTGAATCATCGGGGGTTTCCAAACCTAAATCAATGGGCATCAACCCACAATGGTTAAAAGCCCCAGTAATGACCAATACTCCCACACAGAGGGTTACCACCATGTTCTCTCTATGGGAAACAAGGCCATGTGACCAACCTGTGCGCCACCTTGTCAGAACTCAAGAATATTCTCAACACCCCTGTTAGTGTGACCCATGCTCCACTGATAGTAGCAGGGGGCACCTCATCTTTTCCCACCTAGGTCCAAATTGTTGCACACCAATCACGCATATTTGTTTTTCTCATAGTTTGGGAATTACACACACCATTGTCCCAACCTCCCTCAATTTCGAGACCCTTTGTCGACCATATTCCTTACTCAACCATTGGAATAAAATTCTCCCCCTCCACCACCAGACACAGCTTCTACCAATATCGTTACAACAATGGTCCCCATCCCTATAGCAAGCTCCTTAGTATCCCCTCAATGGGACAAGTCACTACCCGACCAATAGTTTCCCCTTTGGCACCCTCAAAGTCCCGCAATCATTCTCAATCACACCTATGCTACCCACCCATGTCGGTCATGCAATTTAATGTCTTAGCATTCCTTCCAATGTCCTATCTTAGCCATGTTTCGCATCCCTCGTACGACTCAAAAGCGGTTATTAGATAACCTTACCTATTTTAGAACAATATTTCTAATGGTCGTCGAGGAAGATCAAGATTCTATTGATGACACAATAGATTCCAACTTGCAAGTGATTCCTTCCCACCGTGGTGGTGATGATCCCCCATCGCCCGTAGCCATGGAAGATTTGGAACCCCTAGTATTCTCGTATGAAGAGATCTTCCCTCCTCATATAAATCCACTTGATCTCTATATGGACATCCTTCTTCTTGACTCGATACCCCTTATCCTAAGTGGCTCTACCACCGCAGTTGGTTATACCCGACCACACAATCACATCACTCGTTAGTCCTCTCAAGTCAACTCTGACGATTCCTTCTCCTCCCATGAAGATATGTTAGAGGAATATGTATTCTCCACGGATGAAGAGATAATCGAAGCATGCATTCAAATGAACCCCCATCAGATACCCTCCATCACAGGTCCTCATTTGTCCATTCTCGGGGCCCACAAATCCTTTTAGTGGCCCAACAATATACAAATGAATCAAAGTATTTTCTTCCTCCTAGTCATATCAATTGGTTAAAAAATCCCATTCCAGCCCCTGATGCTTTTGAAGATTGAAATATAGCCAATATTTATCCCACAATCCAAGTGGATATCTCCATAACACCAGGAGCCATCGAGCACATTTCCATTGGTGTGTCATGTTCACCACAAGAAATTATTGACCTTACCGTCCTCTTCAAAGAATTTCGAGATGTCTTTGCATGCTCATATGAAAAAATGCCAAAGCCTTGACCCTTCAATCATCGAACATCATATTGGCACTTGGCCCAATGCCACCGCAATCTGAAAAAAACAATGATCTGTTCAACCCTCTAAGGCCCCTATTATCAAAGTTGAGATCGAAAAACTCCTACAGGAAGGATTCATCTTCCCCATTGCTTATACGTCCTAGGTATCCAACCCTGTCCTAGTCAACAAAAAGCAAGGTACCAGTTGAGTCTACATAGATTTCCTAGATCTCAACTTATCGTGCCCCAAGGACAATTACCCGACCCCCTTCATCGTTCAAATTGTTGATTCATGTGCACGTAGTGAAATGTTGTCCTTTATGGATGGGTTCTCTGGTTATAACCAAATACCGATCCACACTCAGGATCAGTATAAAAGCACCTTTACCACACCTTGGGGCACTTTCACTTACAAGGTTATGCCATTCGGGCTGAAGAATGTTGGCACCGCCTTCCAAAGGGATATAGCATACATTTTCAATGACTTGGCCCATATCATCCTCACCTTCTTTGATGACCTAACCACCAAGTCTAAAAAACGATGTGATCACCTTCGTGATCTACACACCATATTCATGCGCTGTCATAAATATAACATATGCTTGAACCCCCTCAAGTGTGTGTTCTGCATCACCACCAACCGGTTGTTTGGATTTAACGTATCCATGGAAAGCATCACAGTCAATCCTTCAAAATTCTAATCCATCCTTGAGTTACCTCCCCCACGAACACGGCATCAGTTGCAAAGCGTTCAAGGAAAGGCCAATTTCCTTCGGTGTTTCATCCCAAATTATGCCACCCAGGAACACAGTTTTATGCGTCTGCTACAGAAAGACATCCCTTTCAAATGGGATGATCACACCCAAATATCCTTTGACACATTGAAGCAAGCATTAGCTTCAGCACCCCTCATCTTGCTACCGAACTTTGACAAATATTTTATCCTCTATATCTCGGCATCAGCTTCTACTGTGGCAAGAATTCTAGTCCAACAGGTTGACAGACATAATGAACATCTCATTTACTACATCAATAAAACATTAGCAGGACCAGCCCTCAACTACACTCATGATTAGAAGCTTGCATTAGCTGTCATCCTCTCAATACAAAAACTACGCCATTACATCTTGCTTTGCAAAACAGCAATGGTCGTCGACTCAAACCCCAAGCAATACATACTTAGTCGCGGGCTTATCAACAATAAGTTGGCATGTTGGATTTTTATCCTCCAAGAATTATACCTTGAGTTCATGATCCGTAAAATCAATAAATCCTGGGCCCTTTCCAAGCTTATCACATACCTCCCTACCACTCCCTAGGGAGAACCTATGCATGACTAATTACTTGATGAACATCTCTTCTTCATAGCCAATGATGACCCATGGTATGGCGATATCCTAACATATATCCGCACTCAAAAATTCACTCTACACCTATCTCGAGATGACCATTGATGCATCTATTGTCAATCCCCATGATATCTTCTCCTCAGCGATGTCGTATACCTTCGAGAGATCGACACCATCCTACGCCTTTGCTTGACCCATGAGGAAGCTGAACAAGTCCTCCATGATTGTCATAGCAGATCATGTGGGGGTCATCTCTCAAGATTGGACATCGCCCAAAAAAAATTGCACGCCAGTTTTTTTTCCATCAGTATTCAAGGATTGTGTCTACGCAGTCAAACGATGTGCTAATTGTCATGTATTTTCCTGCAAAACATTGTCACCTCCTGCCCCACTCCATTTAGTAATTAGAGCTGGCCCGTTTTGCAAATGGGAAATCGATTTCATGGAGTGTATCCCTACCTTGGTTCAAGGCCACTAGTACATTATAGTGGTCCTCAATTATTTCACTAAATGGGTCGAAGCCATGCCCACGTTCGATTACAAAGGCACCAGCGTCGCATGCTTCTTCTTCAACCACGTCATCTAACAATTTGGAGTACCCAAACAATTAGTGTCTAAAAACGGAACGCAATTCCACAACCAGAATTTTGAGGAGATATCACGGCTATTAGGATTCAAGCATGACTTTTTGACATCCTACTACCCTTAAGCAAATGGCCAAGTCGAGGTTGTTAACAAATTTATTAAAACTATGCTCCAATGCATAGTAAATAAGAACAAATCCAATTGGAATCACATGTTATTTCCTGTTCGATGGCATTATCGCACCTCAGTAAAAATGACTACAGGATTTAATCCATTCCACCTCACCCATGGAATTGAAGTTGTGCTTTCCATTGACTGCCAAATCCCAACACTCCAATCAGTGGTGGAGTTATTCCCTGATACTTCGGCCCTTGATCAACAGTTGTTTACCTTGGAACACCTAAATGAAGAACGATGTGACTCACTTCAACAAAATCAGGCCATGAAGGTATGCTCCAAAGTGCACTATGACAGAACATTCGACCTCACACCTTCGATGAGCGAGGCTTTGTCCTCATCTTCAATGCTAAGGAAAACAGCAAACCAGGACCTGGAAAATTTGTATCTAAATGGACAGGGCCTTATATCGTTAAGCAATGCCTTCCCAAAGGGGCATATGTCTTAACTCAGTGACCCTAAAGGAATCACTCTCAATATCCCTGTCAATAGGTTGTATCTTAAACACTTCTACCCCTGATCCAGGCACTCCGCAGGTGTGTTATGTTATGGTTTTCACTTTTGCATTGCCAATACCTTTGTCATGTTCTTTACTACACTTGGGTATTTGTGTTGTATGTTCAGGATAATGACTAAGACTCAACTACCTCTTGTTTTCCCATTATAGGAACAAGACTCCACCCCTCAGCATGGCGCCAAACTTCTATCATAGGTATCATCTCAAAAACTAGCATATAGGAAACATTTTCCCTCTATTTGCATTGCACTTACCAGATATTCTCGTTCATAACCATAGGGTCCTCCTCCCCAATAATGATTATATGCCATCAATATCACTACCATGGATAGCATCTTTCCCCCATGGGTGTACACATCATTACATCTCAGTCATTATTTGACACCCATGATGTCGACCCCCCACAAGCCCAAGGAATTTGATAAACCTTGAAACGATCAACTCATATTTCATCATTTTATAGCTGCTCATTTACTCCCCTACCTTCATTAATCGATGCCATCAAATTCCTCAGCACATGTTACGATCAAGACACACAGTTGACTACTCATCCCTCCATGAGCATTCTACCATTTTCAATATTCTTTGTACAACCACCCCCTCCAAGATACCAATGGGTCCCCCACCCTCTAATGCAACCAATTCTATCCATTTATTCCTGCATGAACAATCTGCATGGCATTGATTCCAGGGGCACCCATCTTCGCGTTTTCAAAACAACCCTCACATCATTTTGGAAAAGGTTCCCTGACTCACTCAAAATTGAGGGAGATTTTCCCATCATCAAATTGAATCCCCGATTGACCCAAAACTGTGAGAATCCCACCCATCATCAAATTGGTCCCCCGGCATACCAAAAACTATGGGGACCCCATCAATTATTCTTTATGTACAAACTATTCTTTAATCTATTCCAAACCATGGGAACGTTATTATTCTTTTGGCAGTAACCCCTGGTCGCCTTTGATTGATGTCGTTGAGTCTTCCCATCCCTAGCATTATCAATTTTGTCAGCCACTTTCAATGTCGTGTACCCTGCAAGCCTCTTCACTAGCAGTTTATCTCCCTCTGTTACACCGTGTACCTTTATTTCAAATATGCTTCTGTCCATTACTCCCCAAGTTGACATTGATCAAAGGAATTCATGAGCTTCATGTTTACCAACCAATCTTGTGTCAGGTCTGTCAGTCAACCAATTGGTTACAAAATGATCTTGGTTTTCAGGTTAAGACCCTTGCCTTATCATGTACTTCAGGTGTCGTCAACATCAACTCGTTGTTTTCTGAGAGTTGCAGTAGTTGCAGTTGTACCTTGGGTTCCCTTTCAATCACTATAAGGGATCACCTCGAACTAAGTAGGGAAAGCACTCAGTCCTTCCTAACTTAGTAGTATCTCCTATGCTCAACGTAAACACATCTATCGCATCAAGGAGAGTCATATGTTCTGAAGGTAGTAGTGTTCACATTTATAAATCATGGTAGCAACAGTCTCATGAGGTGCCACCTACAGCACCCTCACTCATATTCTATCCCCCCACCCCTATGGGATTATCATGGTTATCGGTAGTACTGCTTCTTCAACACCTATAACATCATTTCCAGGTTCAGTTACTATTGCATGGATTGAATCCGCCTTCATCCATGTGCCAACAACATATTGAGGGTCCCCTCGGTCTCCTCTTTTTGTAGCCACTTTGGCATATCTTCATGAGCATGGGTATGCCCACCTCATTTGTATAAAACAATACTCTTTGTTATGGATTCACCAACAATAGTCCCCAATGGGAGGACCCTATTCATTCACACATGCTTCACAGCTTCTAAGAACACTAGAGAGAAAAAAATAAACAATGATGCATTATCGGCCCTATAGTACCCTCCAGACCTCATACGCCAGGGGCATCTGTTAACGCATAAATCTTGCACACATGCGACATTTTTTCAATTCACAAAGTAAGGCGTCATCAACATATAGCATGTAGCTCACTGAAGACATCCTCATCAGATCAAAGAAGCAATATGAGTCCAAAAATTCCAAAGAACGGTCAAAGGACAAGACCATGTAGCCTTGTCTCTGATTAGGTGTGCTACTGCGCATATTATTAATTCTACACCTGCACAACTCCTGCGTGGATTTCCCTTTGATATCAATGCGACTGTCAAAACGGTGGGACCACAACCATCCATGACACATTGAAGGCTCATCAAATCCCCATCAACTCGAAGAATTCGAATTTGGTCTCCCTATGTATTTGGGTTCATTGAATGGCCCCCCTTTGTGTACTTTGGATCCAAATCATGGAGTTAATGGGTTCACACTTGGATTTAGTTGTTTCTTGGCCACCTATTGGACTATAAAAGGAATCCATGGGCATGCATCTTAGAGGAGAAACCAAGAGCAAGGTTATGCTACAAAAATTGCATTGGAGCTTCCTCATAGCATCTCTTTCATAGTTTGGCATTCTCCAAGATCCTTTGCCTCCTTCCTTCAAGGGGCAAGTGCTTCTCTCCATTGGTTCTTTTAGCTATATAGCATCTAGTGTGAACAAAATAGGCCTCCCTACGAGAGATTGTTGTCTTCCCTTTGAATCCTTCACCTCCTAGGTGACACTACATGTATTTGCTTGACCATTGGGCAATCTAAAGTGGTTCATGCATTGGTTCTTTGTCGTGGTTTGCACCCTCTTGTTCCCTTTTATCATTTTTGGTTATATTTTATTTTTTTGGTTCTACTGCACTAACAAAGCCTTGCAGGATCTACTTTAGTGTTATCACAATTCTTTATGTTTCTAAATGTTGGGACTAATCAACAACCTCAAGGACTTTCACCCAAAGTGGGACAATTTCCCACAACAGATGGAGGGATGTTACATACTTCCCCCCTTCAATGAACTGTGTCCTGAAGTTATGGTTACAAGATTCCTAACCATAGTGCTTTTACTTCCTCCCTTACACACCCTCTCCCATAATCATACCATCTGATCAACCTCCAAACAGCCCCAATACTCTAGATGCTCCCACTCGCCATGTCACGGTCCCTCTGCTACAACTAATATAAGGGTCACCTATAATGGTGTGACCGCAGTAGGCATTAGAAGTCTCATCGTATATCTGATGAGTTGTGAGTATAACTCTCATTATATCCTCAACTTTTAGCATCAGTATAAGGCTTAAGGCCTTTTGTCCTTAGCTGGGCTCTATGGCTCCAAGGCCTCATCTGGAGGTACCAGGAATTTGGTCTAGTGCACTAAACCATGCACACTAGGCATCTCATAAGGCTGTCCCAAAACCCCCTCCAAAACACCCACCGGGAAATCAACCCTGCGCATCGAAATTCCTTCTCCATATACCCCCCCCCTCAATGAAATACCTCAAAACATGGAATACTCTATACTAGAATAGTATGCTATGATACCATAATGTAGGACCCTATTTTAATTTGATTATACCAACCCCTCAAAAATTATGAAACATTAGCAAAAATAAATAATTCTAGAGAATTGAATATTCACGATAGATTCACAATTTGACTGAATGGAATTACCAACAAGCATATCCATAAATGGATAATTACAAGAGACCCAAATTTAAGATCTTTTAATATTCCAAATTAATATATAATGAGAAGGACAGACATGGGCACATACCTAAACTTGAGAGAAAGACTTATAGATGCACCAATCACTGGTTGACTGAAGTGGAAGGAGCGGACCACCACTAGAAACAACATGGAACCACAATTTGGGGGGCGCTCTCCTCCCAACCAACCCCCCAGTCATTTACTAAGAGCACTCGATCCCTCACTCATCAATACCAAGCTATCCAACACTATCGTCATCAGAAATCTACCCACACCCTCAAAACCTCCATTTCCTCCAAACACCAGAGACTAATGAGGAAGAGGACAAGGAAGGAAGAAGACTCATTCCCCTTCTCCTTCCTCCTATTTAATATTTTCCAAGATCCCCTAGGATGGAAACATGTCCACATGCAATAATTACCATGCAAAATTCCACTAAATAGATAAATAGATCATAATTACATATTTTATTAATCAACCCCTCTTAACCTTAGCAAGCCATGAGTAATTTAGCATAATTTGTCGAGTTCTGTATTTATATTCTTATGAATCCCATGCCTTTAAAATATGATTATATAACCCTACATAGTCTAATACTATTGTGCAGGGATAATACCCACTCATGTGGCCATCACAAGTATGTCCCATGCCTATGCTATAACCTTGGCATGCCTGCTAGCACTAATGCAATAAGTAATAGAGGGGCATTATATAATCCCCCCCTTCAAGGAAATTCATCTTGAAGTTATTGTTACAATATTCTTAACCAAAACGCTTCTAATTGCTCCCTTACACACCCTCTCCCATAATCATGCCATCTGATCAACCTCCGAACACCCCCAATACTCCAGATGGTATGGATCGCCATAGCACAGGTCCTCTACTACAACTAGTATAAGGATCTCCTATCATGGTGTGACTGCAACAGGCATCATAAGTCTTATCATAGATCTGATCAGGTGCGAGTATAAATCTCACTATGTCCTCAACTTTTGGCATCGGTCTAAGGCTTAAGGCCTTTCGGCCTTAGCTAGGATCTATGGCCCCAAGGCCTCAACTGGAGGGTACCAAGCATCTAGTCTAGTGCACTAAACCATGCACACCATGCATCTTATAAGTCTGGCCCAAAAATCCCTCCACAACTCCACTAGGAAATCAACCCTGGGCATCGAAAGTCCTTCTCCATATACATCCCCCTCAATGAAATATTTCAAGTCGTGGACTTTCAGCAACTATATAAAGGAAATGAATTGTTGGCAAGGTTGTTGTTCGGGATTATTACCCTATAGTGAGGAGAGACACTACCAACTTAAGCGGGGTTGACAGGTAAATACATTCATTATGTTGCATCTAGTTCCTACAAATGAAAGAGATCAAGATATAGGGAGATGTACCTTTAATCGACGGCTGGTCCTAGCTTTCGCTTTGTCTTCCACTTGATCCTTTTCTATGGTGAACCTGCAACACAAAAGATACCTTCCTTAGCGTATATTGACTATATAAATATGATGAATATTGAAAGCAATTAAACATCAACAATAATCAGATACTAAGCCAAATGAATATGTAATCTAGTAGACATTTGATTTGGGACAGGAAGGGTATTTCGACCTTTTTATTGTCAAAGAAACATGAAATCAATACAATATCCCTGACGTGTCAAGATGTTTCTGCAACCGAATCCTAGGCTCCTGCTCTTCACAATTACTTGGGACTTTCCTCCAGCGTAACAGCACTTAATGCCCTCTTTCTAGGTCTCTCTCTCATGGATCCTCCTTGTATTTATGGGACAAGGTAGGCAGTTGGATTCGAGAGGTGGTTGAATTGGGAGGTTGGGGAAGTTGCAGAACCAACTTCAACTAATCCCAATTCGCAATCTTAATATATTTTTTGATTTCATCTTAAGATGTGCGCAAGTTTCTCAAGACATAGTAGCGCGCAGTATGCAACTTCACTATTTTACAACAACCGTTTGCAACTTTTCCAAGGTGTGCGTTGGTTTCCCTTGAGTAAAGTAGGGCATTTTCCAAGGTGTGTGCTCGTTTACTACCCAAAGAGTAGTGCACATGTCAAAACATCAAGAGAAACAGGGAATTTCTCAGCTGAAGAGGGTAGTTCCAGTCCATAAGTCATCTAGGTCAATCCTAGCTCTTCAATCCATGTTGTTCTTTTGTGTGATCGACAAAGCAATATGATCATGGACGGAGAAGTGCAGATTTGACCTATAACAAATGCCCCCTAATGTGCGAGGTCAGAGGGAAACGATGGCCGAAATACATTATAATTCCAAGTCATAGGAGGAGCAAGAAACCGCAGAACCAAGTCACAAAAAACACCTGAAACAACGATCAAGGTCAGCGAGCAATTACAATCTTGACATCATATAGATGTGTAGCATGATCTCCGATACATAACTAGGAGATGTATATATAGATCATGGCCACTGAAATACAAGCGTGGATCCATGTCAAAATGAGAGATCATAGCCATAACAACAAGCTAGATCTATGTCTCATGAAGAGGCAAAATGAGGGAGGCTGAGTCTTGCGCAGCCTGGGTGATAACATAAATATGGTGATGCTATCAAAGTCCCAAGGTCTTCATCCAAACAACCCAAGGTACAAACCCTAACCATGCGAATAAATGAGCTGAAGTCGAACATGGGGGGTATCGTTTGATTACTGGTCATTGATGTATACCGTTAACAAACACAAGGGCTTCCATCAATAATGATAATGGTGCCCAAAGCACCTAGTACGATCCAACAAGTGTGAATAAGTGGACTTGAAGTCGAACACTCGAGGAACCTGTCGAATAAGAGACATTGATGTATTCCCATATATTCAACAGCGAGGGAAACTGCCACTGATGACTGCAATCCCCAAGGTACTAACTGAAACTCTAAACTTCGTTCCCAGAGCATAATGAACTGAAGTCGATGGGAAGAAGTCCGTTGCAAGGGAGGACTTAATGCATCCTCCATCATCCATCACGAGGAACACTCACATGTATGAGATGATGTGGAGTAGGACAAGTAACTAGATGAAACAAACTGACACCAAGATGGCCGACACATGAAGTCAAGGTAAACTGCAGAATGACCGACACAGGCTATATCCTTGAATAGTGAGCACGACACAAAGTGACTTAGGCAACTTTTAACATGAAGGGAAGTGATATAAGTCTGTAATGTAGGAGACAATAACAGACCCTCCATATGATTGGAAGAATAACCAATCGGGGGAGTAAAAACTCGGAGATCAGGTTCACCCTAAGGCTAAAAACTAAAACTCAACTAAAATGATAGACTCAAGTAGGTCCTATGTTCAAGGACATGACTAACTTAACTACCTTTAAAACTGAAAAAGATGTGATATACCCTTCTTATCCTTTATTCTTTTTTGTAAAAGAATTTCCTTCTTGTTGTTCTAATGAGTCCAAGAAAGATAGAAAACTCAATAGGTCCAACCATGTAAAAATTTTAACGAGCCCATGGGAGGAAGACTCAGGACCTTCTTCATTTTTTAAAGAGTTCGAAGAAGAGATAGACGAATACTCTACAGTACTGATCTCTGGATTTTAATATCAAGCCGAGATCTATTCTTGCTCGCTAGTGTTTTCAATTTTAAGAGTCTAAAAAACTTAAACAATAACTCCATACACCTACCCGTGGATTTTAATATCGAACCCGGGTTGGTATATGCTCGCCGGTGTTTTCTTGTTTAAAGAGTCTGAAAAACTTAAACAATCCTCTATATACCTTCTCGTGGATTTCACATCGAGCCGGAGTAGGTGAGTGCTCGCTTGGTGTTTTCATATTTCTAGAGCCTAAAACCCTAAAAAAGGCTCCAAAAGGTCATTTTTCGTACGGTTAGTCTCCTCCCCCGAAAAAGTGTAAAACAATGAGAGAAGAACTCTTCTAGCCACAGATGACTAGAGTATTCCTTTTTCATAAATAGTCCTCAAAAGTCCGGAAAAGGGTTAAACTTATACCTAAGCGGATGTACCTTCAATTCCTTTAACGAGCTTGAAGAGAACAAGTATGCTCGACAATCTTGTCATATTTAAAGAGTCTAACAAGAGCATGAAAGAACTCTATAAAGATATTTTTCATAAAGTTTTAACGAGCCCGAAAAAGTAAACTTGTGACCTCCTTATTATTTTTAACGAGCTCAAAGGATATACAAAAGAATGCTCATAGCCTTCTTATTGTTTTTAACGAGCTCGAAAAAAAGGTGGAAGAATGCTTGTGACCTCCTTCGAATGCTCGTAACCTCCTTACTATTTTTAACTAGCTCAAAGTGAAGGTGAAAGAATGCTCGTAACCTCCTTACTGTTTTTAACAAGCTCGAAGTGAAGGTGAAAGAATGCTTGTAACCTCCTTACTGTTTTTAACGAGCTCAAAGTGAAGGTGAAAGAATGCTTGTTGGTGGATCAATGTCCAAATGAATGGAAGACTGCATTATAGACTCTAGGAAAACTTCATCAAATGGAAGTATATCATCCCAAATATAACGCATGTCTAAACATTCAGATGGAGTCATCACCTGGTCAACTGCCAGGACCCAGTCCCGAGAAGGTAAGCATGAATTCAGAGGCTTCTTCTCAGTAGCAATTGGACTCAAGGAACAATATACCACATAATTTGATTGTGACATGGTAGTGCCTACTGATGGGGGACATACTTGGTCTATAGTTGGGTAATAAGAGGGATCAACAAATGTAAGCTGATCGATAGTGACAATGCTTTCATTGTGAGGAAAATGCATCACACGAAAGAGCGTAGACACCACAACTTGTATAGCATATACGTAATCATGCCCGGGGATCATATCAAAATCCATAGGGTCCTTTAAAACCATAAAATCAACTAAGACTGTTTTTCCAGCCAAAGTAATGGGTACTGGAGGGAGGAATCCCAACGGTTCACTAGGTCTTTTATAGAACGTCAACGGCCAATTAACAGCTAGAACAAGGTTAGGAAAACCTAATCTCTCCAAGCATAAGGGGATAAGATACTAAGATAGGCTCCTTCATCTACAATACATCGATGAACCGTATGGTTTCTGATATCAACCTTTATCTGGAAAGGTGTAAAAGAAGGAAGGCGAGGCTCGGTTAGACTATTCCAATCAAATAAAATGATTCCAGAGCTTGGTAGGGGTTCACTCGGCACAGATGAAGTGCCCCCATTTTCATAAACATCCGAACTGGTAATGCAGAAGACTTCCGGGACAGGTGCATCAGTCTCCGAAGGACTAATGGGATGAGTTGAAGATTGAATCGATTCGATCACTTCACTCTCCGAAGGAAGAGTGGGGTTGACCAAAGATTGCATTGGTTCAATCACTTCATCAACCAAAGGCTGATCATGATGTTGGGAATCTATAGACAATTCAGGAGCAGAGGATCCTTCAGACATGGAACACACTCTCTGCACCTCTGGAATAGCAGGGCACAGGTGAGTAAGGTGATCTCCCTTGCAAAGTTTACAAGGGAACTTTGGCTTGCGTCCTATAAACTGAGACTCCTTTACAACAACAATACTCTCAGCATGACTAGCATTGGCTGACAGCTTGCCCCCAGCATGACTTGCAGTGGTTGGTTGCTCAGAAGCAAAAGACTTTTGAACTAAGGACTACACTCTTTGCATTCTGGATATACAGGGCACAAATAGGTCAGGTGGTCTCCCTCATAAAACTTATAAGGGAACTTACACTTCTGTTTATTAGGTTTGTCGATAATGTCAGCTTTTTCAACATGACTTACAGTGGCTGATTCAGTGTCTCCAGTATGACTCACAGTAACTGGTGACTTGTCATTAATATGACCAGCAATGATAAATGACATGTCCTCAACATGAGCAACAGTGGTTGAAGACATGCTTTCAGTATGATTTACAGTGACTGAATTTTTGTTCCCAACATGACCTCCAAAGACTGGGTAGGTTCCCCCAGCATGACCTTCAAAGGCTGGGTGGGTGCCCCTAGCATGACCTTCAGAAGCTGGGTGGTTAGGTTCAATATGATTTGCAGTGACTGAAAGAGTTCTCCCAACATGACCACCAGAGGTTGGGTAGGTGCCCCCAGCATGACCTCGAGAGGCTGGTTGCATAAGTTCAGTATGATTTGCAGTGACTGAAAGAGTTCTCCCAACATGACCACCGGAGGTTGGGTAGGTACCCCCAGCATGACCTCCAGAGGCTAGTTGCATAAGTTCAGTATGATTTGCCATGACTGAAAGAGTTCCCCCAACATGACCTCCAGAGGTTGGGTGGGTGCCCCCAGCATGACTTCTAGAGGCTAGGTGGTTGCCCCCTTGCTTTGGCATCTTCTTCCTATTCTTTCTCCGTCTATTCCTTTTAGACTGTTGGTTACTAATATTACTATTTTCACCACATGAGGTAGAAGGAGGAGAAGTTTCTACTGGCGAAGCAGGCATAGGGTTCTGCTGCTCTTGATGTGAAGTGCTTACTTGAGAAGCATCAGGAGCATGCAAGGCATTCGGAGTGGAAAACAACCAAACCGGTAGCCCTATAGTGAATCCTGGAAGATTCAAGGTAGCCATTAAGGGAGTACCAATGTTCCCAATTAATGGAAAAGCACAAGGAGCCCCTTGAACAGGGTTCCCTTGATTGGTGCCCATTGGGATTCTATCCATAGTTTCTGATTCAACCGGCCAAAAATATCTAAGGCCAACTAAAACCAAACGGCGCAAAGAGCACACCACTAAAAATTTCCTAAGTGATCAAACCAGGCAAACAATGGAAAATACTCTCGGAAGCAAGTATGGGATGATTAGGGCCCAGAACAGACTAACAGAGTATCGACGGTCATTTACGTGGCGTCCTCCGGAGGTCCACTGGGTGCAAGCGTTTGAATCACCAAACCGCCCTCCCGGGATTACTGCCAAAGGGTTACCTTCCACATCTGTCCGAGGTGAAGTGGGAATAACTGCCCACTCTACCTATGTAGAGCCCTAAATGTCTGATACTAAGGCTACCATCAATACAAAATAACCTGGGGGGACAGTCGTCATCCTAGTCGAAACGCATGGGCAGGGTAGCAAAGCCCGAATTCCGAAAGGACCCCCGTACGCGAGTCAACTTTGGTTTATGGTTGAGAGGAAAGTGATGGGATATCCTCAACAATTCCAATCGCCCACGGCCTCGTGCTTAACTCTGGTTTGAGTAGAGCATCCCAGGACTATTTGATAGAGGTGGATTTACCTAATAGATAGTCATACTACGATTGTTGAGTAATGAAACTAATTCCAGATAGTTTAAGTGTGTTCTGATCCGAAACCCTAGCCTAAGCTAGTTGGTGATGTGTATACCTAAAAAGAAAAATGTTGCTAATAAATTTTATTAATAGTTCTTTTTAAGGGATACTTGTTACTCAAGGATTATATTGCGGTGTGTGGAATGGTTTGTATGAAAGTAAAGTGCATGTAAAGTAATACTTTCAAATTCACAAAAAAAAATTCTCTTTTCCGTTTATATTCTTTCAAAAAATCGAAAACTAGGCAATCCTAAAATCAAAATTCTTTTTGTATTTTTATTTTAATATTTCAAAGCAAACTATGCTACCTTAAAGTAATGAAAGACCTTACTAGTAAGATATTTGAACAATTTTTTGTCTTTTCTGATAATTGCAAAAGAAAGAGAACTTGTACAAAAGCGGGTAAGATCTAAATGTAAAGTGTGCATAAGACAAACATCTAAATGGCTCAAAACAAACGAATCAAAAGATTCGAGGAAGACTCACACTACCAAGTTGTTTCGAAAAGAAAAAAATCCAGGCTTGAAAACAAAGTGTAAAAGAAACAGGGAAAAGAGATGCTCGTAATGGAAAGGCATACCTAAACAGGTTGCTCCTAAGCACCAAAACCCTAAGAAAACACTAAGCCAAGCAAAAAAAAGTAGGCAAGTGAACCAAGAATGACCTTATCAACACACGGACTCAACAGAAAGATAACTAGAAAGATTTGACTCACTTGGACTGAACTGACAAGACAATCAGAAAGTATCTAAACCAAGCAACCTTTCGAAAGCAACCCTAAGGACTCAGACTTAAAGTCAAACCCTAATGGGAAGGATAAGACACAGTGAAAGTGTGCTAAACGTTGCAACAGACAACCAACGTTAAGAATGCAGGTCTGTATGACTGCAACAAGCAACTAGGGTAGAAGTATGCAGCTATGTCTAAAAACGAATAGTGCACAAACTTCAAAAAGGGCTAGAAAGCAGTAAAGACACTTAACCAAGTACTTAAGCAAGCAAAAACAAACTAAAAGACTCAAGAGAGGCCAACAAGACTCAAAAGAGACATGGAAGTCTCAGGGGTTAGTCAAGGAGGCAAAGCAATAGGTTGGAAATGAAAGCAAACCACTGGAAATCAAACCCTAACAGCAAACTGGAAGACACAGGAAAATGCACTACTATGCAGTGCAGAAACCAGTGCACACTAGAAAAGATGCGCTATTGTTCAGTACACAAACCAGTGCTCATCAGGAAAGATGTGCTACTGTAAGTAGGGTAAACCAGCGCACATGCCTCAGAAGGGCAGAAACAGGCTTTGCAACAGTGGACTGAGATGAATCAAGCAATAAGGAATAGGTAACAAAGACCTACAAGACTTCTTAGAGAATCAAAAAATTGAAAAAGGGACTGGAAGAAACCCTAAACTAGATCACCTAGAGCAGAAAAACTATCGGTTACTCCCCAGCGGAGTCGCCAGTCTGTTGTTCGGGATTATTACCCTATAGTGAGGAGAGACACTACCAACTTAAGCGGGGTTGACAGGTAAATACATTCATTACGTTGCATCTAGTTCCTACAAATGAAAGAGATCAAGATATAGGGAGATGTACCTTTAATCGACGGCTGGTCCTAGCTTTCGCTTGGTCTTCCGCTTGATCCTTTGCTATGGTGAACCTGCAACACAAAAGATACCTTCCTCAGCGTATCTTGACTATATAAATATGATGAATATTGAAAGCAATTAAACATCAACAATAATCAGATACTAAGCCAAATGAATATGCAATCTAGTAGACATTCGATTTGGGACAGGAAGGGTATTTCGACCTTTTTATTGTCAAAGAAACATGAAATCAATACAATATACCTAACGTGTCAAGATGTTTCTGCAACCGAGTCCTGGGCTCCTACTCTTCACAATTACTTGGGACTTTCCTCCAACGTAACAGCACTTAATGCCCTCTTTCTAGGTCTCTCTCTCATGGATCCTCCTTGTATTTATGGGACAAGGTAGGTAGTTGGATTCGAGAGGTGGTTGAATTGGGAGGTTGGGGAAGTTGCAGAACCAACTTCAACTAATCCCAATTCGTAATATTAATATATTTTTTTTATTTCATCTTAAGATGTGCGCGAGTTTCTCAAGGCATAGTAGTGCACAGTATGCAACTTCATTGTTTTACAACAAGCATTTGCAACTTTTCCAAGGTGTGCGCTGGTTTCCCTTGAGTAAAGTAGGGCATTTTACAAGGTGTGCACTGGTTTACTGCCCAGAAAGTAGCGCACATGTCAAAACATCAGGAAAAACAAGGAATTTCTCAGCTGAAGAGGGTAGTTCCAATCCATAAGTCATCTAGGTCAATCCTAGCTCTTCAATCCATGTTGTCCTTTTGTGTGATCGACAAAGCAATGTGATCACGGATGGAGAAGTGAAGATTTGACCTATAACAAAGGTATTACTAAGTGAGTTGGTCCCCATCCCATAACTCCCTCATGGTTATGGGCCCCCATGAGATCATGGTTTCTAGAATGACCCGGCCTCGAAGGCCCCATAGTGTAACATTTCCACTCACGATCATATAGTCAGTTATTATTCATCACTGTAAAATCATCAATATTTTGAAATCTCAATACTCGATAGGCCATTATCACATAACATCATGGGCATACCATATCATACATCCAATATGAAAAAAATCCTTATGTAATCATCACATGCCATCAACTTATCTCATGAAACCATCATAGAACAAATTGCATGATATCCATCAGATTATTACCATTACAAAATAAGATCCACAAGTAATATGGTATTACCATTAGAATGAAGCCATCATGAAATAAGAATTCACATGCAATACTGCATAACATTTGAGTCATATCATGAAACTATTATGAAACAAGGCCATATGCAATCACCACATGACAACAATCACAAATCCATGTTATGGACCAAGAACCCACATGCAAATGTTACAAGTCCTCAAATCCCATCATCATCATGAATAGAATCTTGTAATATTGTTCAACATTATTTAATTTATCATAAATACGGACAATTTGGATGTAAAATCGCATGCTATCATGAACGTTAGAATTTATTATTACAATAACCTCATAAAAGTATAAAGCATCATGACATCATCTCAATCATAAACTATATAATCATCCAGAATCATTCTCAGCATAGGACTACATAATATCAACATCATGCTACTCTATGCATGTACACATGAGAACACAACGTATTTCTCGTCAATTTTCATCAAAAGAACCACAAACAATTATATCTTCATGTCATTAGTAAGATATTATCATAAAACTTTATTAATGCAATTGTATGCAATTATCACATACCAATATCTTTGAACAACTATGCATAGTTATAGCAAGCTTTATTCCTCTCAAACCCACTATTCACCATGTGGAATCCTATTTCCCACTACAAAGAATACCCTCACCAACTATGGAACATGAAGAACAACCTTCTTGAAGAAAGATCAAAATTCAAAACTGATTTTGCAAGAAAATTACTATGAATGTTCTATCTAGTTATGCCTCCTACATTTTGACTGAGAAGATGGCAACCTCTGTCCTAAACATGGTTTCCATGGATATTGACTAAGGGTATCATTTGCATGTTATATGGTAAACACATTGACTCTTTGATGTTTTTGAACGAGCATTCTATGGGAGATAGATAGAACAAGGATATTGAAAGTAGTAACGAAATTAAATGTTGCAAAACAAATTCAATTCATGGAATTGCATTTCAAATGCAATGCAATTCAAGTTACAGACGTAATTCCTTAAAAATGAATAATAAAGGCATAATAAAATCACAATTAATATGTGAGCAAGCTCCAATGTATCACGCATGCAAGCATGGTAACTTATAACTCAATTTGTAGCACAATGCATTTGCATGCAGTCCCATTGCAATAAGGAAGATATGTGGGGTTGGATCCTCATAGATTCCAATTGTATATTTACCCTATAATTGAGGCTCATTTACACAACTTTTCTGTGCATATTTTCTATTCAAGTAGACAACCCTCCCCTACTACTATGGTGACATTTTCCCTTAATTATTGCGCATTTCTTCTCCATAATAATACTGACTTATTTTCTTATTTATTGCACACTTATCCTTCTAAAAACAAACCAATGACTTCTAATATATAGCATTTCACATTATTTCTGCAATAATAAAATTTTGGGGTCACCTCTGAAGCCATACTCAAGAGAGCAGAGTTGCCTCATTTCTAAAGTTATCCTACTGGGGTATACCTATTTGTACTTCACAAAATTTAAAAACAAAAAATGTTTTTCATTTCTTTTGTTCTAAAAATATAATTATTTCGTTTTATAGGAAATAGAATTATTTACACAATTACATTCTCATGCCCTAGTTATGGAATTTTGGTTACACCCCTATGACTTTAATTATTGGGGTGAGATGCCAATGATAGTTGTAAGATGCAATTCATTATTGTGTTCAACTTGCAATGTATCCCTTGATATCACTTCTTAAAACAAATTCAATTCATGCCCTAGTTCCTCCTTGCATAGCACTGATTTGGGCCTCTTTTGATTCGTATGTGCATCTCGGGTGAGATTGTACCCTATTCGTAGGGTACTGCTAGATGCCGATGCACATGGGGTTTTGTTGGGTACATGAAGTTGAACCTTGGGTCTAACAGACTACAACCAACACTTAGTGAAAAAGATGTGGAAATTCAAACTAGAAGAAGAGTAGAAAGTGCACCAGAACATGCAAACTTCTCCTTGCTATCTAAAATAAAGCCTAAGAACTTTACAAAAGATAGCGAAGATAAACATTATATTAATGCTATGGAAGAAGAACTATTTCAAATTGAGAATAATGTGACATGGGAACTTGTTCCAAGGATAAAAGATAAGAATCTGATTGGCACCAAATAGGTTTTTAGGAACAAATTGAATGAAGATGGGCAAGTAATAAGAAATAAAGCAAGATTGGTTTGTAAAGGCTATGCTCAAGTTGAAGGTATTGATTCAAAGAAAATTTTTCCCTGGTTGTAAGGCTAGAAGCTATTATAATGTTTTTGGAATTTACATGTTTCAAGAACTTCAAAGTCTATTGAATGGATGTCAAGTCAACCTTTCTCAAAGGAAATATAGAGGAATAAGTATACATTCAACAGCCATAAGGGTTCTTATTTTCAGAAAATAAGGATCATCTGTGCAAATTGAAGAAAGCACTTTATGGGATAAAGCAAGACCCCAAAGCCTGGTATTCAAGACTTGATAAATATCTACAACAACAAGGATTCAAAAGAGGAATTGTGGACAATAATATCTACATCAAGATGGAAAATTAAAACCAATTAATTGTTGTGGTTTATGTAGATGACATCATTTTTGCAGGTAGTAAAAACAAAATATGCCAAGAGTTTGCAAAGGAAATGCAAAAGGAATTTGAGATGTCTATGCTTGGTGAACAATTATTCTTTCTTGTTTTATATATTTCTCAATCTGACAAAGGCATATTCATTTCACAAACTAAGTATATCAAGGAAATGTTGAAGAAATTCATAATGGAAGATTATGCACCAGTCAACACATCCATTGTCACATGTTGTAAATTGAGGAAAGATGATGAATCTCCGGAAGCAAATAAAACATTGTACAGGTTAATGACTGGCATCCTATTATAGGTGATGGCATCAAGTACAGACATTATGCAAGTTGTAGGATTGGTTTCATGGTTTCAAGCTGCACCAAAAGAAACTCATGTGCAAGCAGTGAAAAGAATATTCAGATATCCAAAGGGCACCTTGGACTTTGGCTTGTGCTACTCAAGAGGTAATAATTTTACTCTAACAATGTATACTAATGCGGATTGGGTAGGCAGTGTTGATTATTGGAAAAGTACAAGTGGAGGACCATTCTTTCTTAACAACAATCTAGTGTCTTGGTTGAGCAAGAAACAATCTTCAATTTCTATATCCACAACAAAGGCCAAGTATATAACAATGACATCATGTTGCACACAAGTTCTTTGGATGAAGCAGATACTGAGACATATTAAGGTAGAATATGATCATCCAATCTCAATAATTTGTGACAACATAAGTGCAATAAATATTTCAAAGAATCTTGTTATGCACTAAAAAACAAAGCATATTCCAATCAAATATCACTTCTTCAAAGAACAAGCAGCAAAAAAAATGTCAAGTTGGAATATATTGTTACCAAAGAATAGATTATGGATATTTTCACAAAACCCCTCCCCAAAGAGATATTTGAATATCTTAAACAACAATTGGGAGTAAGATCCATCTCATATAGTCACTAAGTGCTTAAGGAGAAGCACAAGTTCAGGGGGAGCATCCCTTTGCCATTGATGTCAAAGGGGGAGAGTTGTGGATAGGGAGAGTATTGCATCAAGGGGGAGATTTACATACTAGGGGAGTATTGCAGCAAGGGGTAGATTTGAAAACAGGGGAGTATTGCAGCAAGAATTTTTTATTTTTTTCTGCGTAGTGGACTATGTGTTTTGTTCCAAGATTTCCATCAATGACAAAGGGGAAGATTGCTAGCAAAATTTTCATTGATGTCAAAGGAAAATACCATGGGTGGGTTTCCAAAACCATGGGTTTATAAGTAAAAAAAAAATATTTACTTAAAGGTATCTTATGTGTAATACCATGGGTGGGTTGCCTTCGATAGAGCATAGCCATGGATGGAATTAACCCATATTCCCTCCAAAACAATAATTATCCTATTTGGCCAATGGTAGTGATCAATAACAATATCCCTCCATGGTTGTCAGTGAAGAATGAACATCTTATGTTGGCTCTTATAGTTCTTGGTAGAAGACAAGTGAATAATATGGATGTCTAGCTCCAACCATTGATGAATGAATTCAAGCAATTATGGGAAGGGATATAAGTATATGATGTATCAAGCTCCATATCAGTGGAGAGGCCTTTTACGTTGTATGGCATATGTGCATACACCATGCATGATTATCTAGGACTAAGAGTTTGCTCTGGTAAGCATTTTGCATGATTTGTTTATATCGGTAATATTATTCTAGAAACTTACTTTGGTGCAAACACCTTCTTTGCACTAACGTGTTTCGTATACAATAACATCGTAGGTCTGGTAACAAAAGGTTATCAAGGACATAAATGTTGTGGACCTTCAATAAAGGGTAGGTGTTCTGACCACCTACGAAATCTGTTGTATGATTTCTCTAAGGTGTACCTTACAGGTGACCACCCTTATAGAAGAGCAGCATCTTCTTTCAATGGTAAACTAGAGAGAACCCAGAGACCTGAAATAATGACACTGGCACACTTGCTTAGGTAATATGACACAAAGAAGGAGAAGGAATATGTAGAATTGTTCGATTAAAATGGGGAACCCATGTTTGATGATCCTGAATTTTTCAATACTTATGTTGAGAAAATGCCCATTGGAATGAAAAGGATATCAATGTTTTTGAGATTCCATATTGGGAGTATCTTAATATTTCCTACTAACTGGATCCCATGCATATATTCAAAAACCTTTCATCTTCTTTATGGAGGCACATATCATCAAAAAAACAAACACATTGACTATTAGGAGAGATCTTATTTCTTCGAAGACTAAAAGGAAACACTAGGTAAGAAATGAAAGTAGAGGAGAGGCTAGAACCTCTTGGCCTTCTAAAGAAGGTGATGTCCCATGGATTATGAATAAATATTATCTTTATTTGGCAAAGGATGTTATATTTAGTGTGAAAATTTCTTCATTGTATGGGTCGAATCTGAGATGTTGCTTCACAATAGAAGGAGAATTGCCAGGGTTGAAATCGCATGACCATCTAAAACTTATAAGAATATGTATTTCAATTACATGCTTCTTTTTCTACAGTTTATGTTATAATATGTTATGCATTCACAGTTGTATGCGAATTAATTTCTTACATGTTTATTTTGTGGTTTCATTATCCTTTGCTCGTGCATGGTTGTGTGAACCATGACTTCCCCCAAGATCTATGGCGAGCCATATCTAAATTATCTACATTTGTACATTGTATTACAACAAAGGAGATTCACATGGATAGTGTTCAACGATTGCGTTAACATATCATTGAGATTGTTTGTATGTTTGAAAAGGAATTTCCCACAAGTTTCATGGACTTACAGGTCCATCTTCTAATTCACCTACCTAGTGAGGTTGAATTAGATGGGGTGGTCTCATGTTGTTGGATGTTCTTCTGGAGAGGTACATGAAAAGGTTGAAGTGGTTTGTTAGACAGAGGGAAAAACTCGAGGGGTCTATGGTAGAGGGAAACATAGTATATGGGTCATTCTACTACATTAGTGAATACATCAAGCAAATTGATGACACACTAGGTGGGGTGGTTTGGGACAAGCAATGAGATGAGGACAAAGGAGAAGGGGAGCTACTCCAAATGAACGAAAAAATGTGCATAATAAATAGTAAGTCGCTTATATTTTGTCGATTTTCTATAGAGTAATTGTTTACTGTTAAATTGATAATAAATATTTGATCTCATACTAATAGTTTTCATTTCATGAATACATCAACAAATGCAAAAATTGATGCCATCAATAAATTTGTTCTTTAGAATGCAGAGGAAACGCAACCATGGGTCGTGTTATATGAAGAGAAGAGAAGGAAATGGGATAGTGATAGGAAATTAGATGGTTGAATGGTATCATGATCATTTAAAAGAAAATATGCCAACGATCTATCTCAATAGTTGCGTGGCTTACCAGATCAGATAGAAATATGGCGCATCTCGTTGTTACCCGCATGGTGAAAATGATGCTCTAAACATAGGGATTGGGTGCAAAAACTCTATAATAATCTCTCCATTTACATTTTTCATTTTATAATGCATGTTTGAATTATAACATGTATTATGTTTTTATTAACGTCCCTTCTTCACATTTTTTAGGTGCATTTGTTCCCATCCATGTGAGCATATGGACATCATTTTTGCATTGAGGAGATCAATTATGAACGTGTCACATTTGACTGTGGAGTGGAGGTTGAGTTTGACCAATCTAGTTGTGCTAGCCATCATGATCAGAACATAATAGAGGGGAACTAGGTTACGTCAAAAATATACAAGAGATCATGCAAGTGGACTTCTCATCTTTCCAATGCGTTATTTTTAGGTGTAAGGGATACTTTCGATCGATATAGAGTAAAGGAAGATCGTGATAGTGGGCTAAAATGTATCAACTTTAAAAATATGTGGGATGAAAAGAAGGATGCTTATGTTTACCCAAAACACTACAACCAAGTGTCCTTTTACCCATATGTGTTGGATAGGGATTGGTGGTTCGTACTAAGACATTATTCGAGATCAAAAAATCTTTTTGAGAACAAGAATGTTATCATGCCAAGTGAGGAAGATAATCTAGGTGATGGAAACAAATAGTTATATGCTCATATTTTATTTTTACATTTACGTTATGGTCATGTTTTATATTGATGAAAGTGTGTTTCAATCATATCTTCATTATACAATATCAAGTCGGTTAGTATAATGTTAAACATTGCCTAGTTGATTATGAATTGGGTGTAAATGTTTTCATTTGCCTTACAATGTATAAGTTAAATCCATTGTACTTTGTAATCAAATATGGTACACTACAAAGTGAATTAAACTAGTTATGTTAAGGGATTCTCCTAAGCCTTATCCAATAAAAAGATCATATTCACTTCTTCAAAGTCCTTAATATTTACACACTTATTAAATCTCATCTTAAATCCATTCTAATCATGATACAAGTACTCAAGATCATTTCTTCTCTATTCCTTTGGATGCAATAATTGATAGTTTCTTTTCCCAGAGGGTCTTTTCTCATCATGACCAATTACAATTTCTACCTACAAAGACTTGATAGTAAGTCCATGTGCATAGCTAAGGGCCTCATGGATATTATTCAAAATTTGTATAGCCTCCTTGATCTACTTGATTTCAATTAAAAAATAGAATATATATTGAAAATTTGAATCAAGAGAATTGACAATGTATATTGGCTATTTGTATAGCCTCCTTGGTCTACTTGAATTCTATAAAAAGAGTTCACAATATTAACAAAATATGGGTGAATATTCTCACAAAGTTGCTTTTTGAGGGGTTTGAAATAAATATTGTATATCAAAAGTAAAAAAATGGATTATGAAATCTTTGTCAAAAAATTTGATAGTAAGTGCATGTGCATGACTAAGGGCCTTTGGGATATTATTCAAAATTTGTATATCCTCCTTGGTATAATTGAATTCAATAAAAGAATAAGATATATTGGAAATTTGAACAAAAAGAATCACAATATATATTGGAAATGTGTATATCGTCATTCTACTAGATATGAATATATTAAAAGAATTTACAATATTAACAAAATATAGGTGAATATTTGTATAAAGTTTCTTTTTGACGTGTTTGACATCATGATTGTATTCCAATAACATTGTGAGTCAATTGGGTCAAGTTCCACTCAACTTATTATGACTCAATATCGCTAAATTTACAAGAGGGTAAAAAGATACATATGTTGTGGTGTTGGTTGTCAATATATCTAACATAAAATTATATGAAACTTTTACCAAAGTATATATTTTCTTCTCTAGTGAAGTGAGAACATAATTTGTAAGACCCGATCTCATAAAATCAATTGGTAGCTCATTTCACTCATTTTTTATCATCAATATAGATGTTAAGTATAATGGTAAATAATTCAATTAGGACACTAAAATTTATCGGATAACTTGCCAAAGGTGTTGGTATTTATATGCTTGAATTAAAATATGTGGAATTAAGGATAACAATAACCTATTTAAATATTCTATAATTTTGATCTAAAAGTTGCAAATTTAAAATGCTTTGTTCAGTGTATATTTTGATGCAAAAAATTCTATATAATTTTGATCAAAATTATTGTATATTTAGAATGCTTTAAACATTGTGTTTTCATTTGAAGAGGCATAAGTTTTTATAAAATCATTATTTTATTTTGAATAAGAGGTGTAATGTTTTTTGAAAAATAAATCCCAAAACATTACAAAATCTACAAATTAATGTTAAAAGCAATAAGTTCTATTGTATTTTATAAAATTTGTCTTTTCCCATTAAAAGTATGACTATGACTAGAGACTTAATATACAAGCATAAGACAATTCACATCATTTTTCCTATTTTTTTTATGTTTCAATCACATTGTAATCAAACAATCAATAACATCTCTTATTCACAATTCAAAAATGCATGCCTACCAAAATAGCAGGGACATGCCACCATGTGGCTCTTGTTAATATAAGAGTGGAATTAGAATAATAGAATCGAATGATAACTCATAGTATTTGTAACTTTACCATGACAAGACAATGGCCAAATTATTCATTCTTCAACCCATGTGTCTTTTTATATAAAAAGAATAATTATTTTACACAAAGACAAAGTAAAACATGACATAGAAACATTGAAATCATTTTAAACAAATATGTTACTATTGTTCCACATAATCTTTTGAATGGACATTAAATTCGCACTTAATCAACCTTAAAATATACATACATTTAAGCCATGAACCCAGAATAAATTATGATTTAAAATTCATATAAAATTTAGTACTACTAGATGTTTTTCTTATATATTTTACTATTCCTTATTGTTTATGTGTGTACCATTTTTATGTCCCCGAAGGGGATCATATATGTTTCATGGAGTACCTATTAATTTGGGTCTATAGACTATTTTTTTTCTCAAGCTATAGTTTGACTATAGTGTTAAATATATTATATTAAATCTAATTATTACAATATTTTTTTTCAATTTTAATTGGTTGTAAAACATTCATGTCATCCTCGTTTTTACCTTCCGGGGGGGGTGGTGGCAGGATGACATCACGTTCTGCAGAGTACGGGCATGGCAGGCTACCCTAATTTCTGTCTAGAATTACTACCAAGTGCGGGTGTCCAGCCTGTCTCAATTCTGTGCACGCTTTTTAGTAGCAAAAACAACAATGTGAACATCCACACTACTCAAGGTTCCTTACTCCCAGGACGGGTTGTCACGTCCCCTCCCGTCAATACAACGCAAGGAAGGGATCATGACACTAAATCTGGGGCTTGTTCAAAAAAAAACTCAGACCATTTCATCAAATTCATGTAAATGAAACACATGTGCAGGTGTATAATTCAAATAAACACAGCAAAAGCAAGATCCACTACATGCATCTCTAGCATTCATTGATCTCCATATAATAATCAATAATTAAATGACGTTGCAGAGTTTAACACACATAAAGAATACTTATCTTCGTTGTGAAATGGTCCCAAGCAACTTGCTATGTCTCTGCAATGTTCCACCCAACCATAGGTCTCTGCCCAACCTATATTCTTTCAGCACTCGGAGACCACCCCCGAGTTGGGCATGATATCTACAAGGAAAAGGGGACTCTCAAGCTCGAACCAAAGCAATGGATACCCATAACCCAAACTCCAACATACTTTATCTACTCACAGCAAACACAATCATTGGGCATGGATACACATTTTTAACAATGGGACTTAGAAACAAGATGGCAATGGTTTTTCCCCAAATTGTGGGTACACCAAAAACAGATTTGTGAGAGGGACAATCGACCAAAGGAAAGAAAACGTTTTCTCCCACAAATATAGGAACATTCAATGGGATAAAACAACCTATATGGACCCCAAATCATTTTACCCTTCCTTCCCAAGGTTCTGCAACATAAATACGCCCTTCTCCCAACTAGAAAACAACGAAAAACCAGAGGAATGTGGAGGAAAAATGCCCCAGTAGCTCAGACTGCGTGAGAGAGGCAAAACTAGTTTATGGATAATGGCTTGGGGAGAAATTTCGTGGCTTTCTTCTTTCCCAAGAAGCCAAACATGAATTTCTATCAAGGGTGGCTTGCCCATACCCGAATTTGGATAGCCACACCTCTCCATTCCCCAATGTATTAACTACCTCAACCAACTCTTGGGAGAAATGAATGATTGGGCACAAAAGTTAACATGGGTAGTTGAGGGTTCATGGGTTCTCTCATTGACACTTGGCTTGACTTGATTGGCTCAAGGGTTTGAATATTTCCCTCCCAATTCCTTTTAAAATCATGCCCCCATCTCTTGTTGCATTGCATAGCTAGTTGTGGGCATTTTCATTAAAATGCATATTTACAATTTCCATGGCTCACTAGCACATGGGTAGAATAATACCAAATACTTGCCTCTTCAAGGTCGTGCATTCACTAGTGGGGCCTTGGCCTTGAGCTCCACGCTATAAATCAAACATAACATGCGTACAATATTTACATTATAGCCAAAATATCTTAAGGGTCAAAATGGGGGGTATTACAATCCCCTCCCCCTTAGAATAACATGGTCCTCAGTGTTCCAATATTTAGGAATACATACACGCTTTATACATGTCCAAGATTCACAAAATGTGGCAGGTCTGTCCTGCATTTCACCTTTTACTTGGGTTTCAGGACCAAGTCCTTTGGCCTTCACAAACTGCTCCTGCTGCCTTGGAACTTCTAATTCTGCATGAGGGCATTGTTCCAAAACAATCCCTTCCTTCTCTTTAACTTCCAGCTAATCCACAAGTCTGGAAACTTTATGGCTACTATATTTCTTGTTGTCCTTTGTTGGGCAGTTACGGAGGTAATGATTTCCTCCACATTCCCAACATTCCAATGGTTCCTTTTTCTTTACCTGCTCAACTTCTGTGGATTCCTCCAGCCTTGAGCATTTCTTAATGGGTTGATTGGATGAATGCCTCTTCATGGATCCACTGCCTTTTCCCTTATTGATTTCCCCCATAATGCTTTTTACCTCCCTTTTCAAACAAATAGAGTCCCACAAAGCCCTATGGTTCAACTCATTCTGTTGCTTTTATAGCTTGAGCATCTCTCCAATATTTTCTTGGATCTAGGAAATTGTTTGAAGAAGTTCTTCAGCCAACTCGAACCACTTTTGGTCTGCTGCCATGGTCAATGTGCACAGCTGACCACACTTTGCTTACTAGAAACACTTGCTTGTATCAGCTGCAAACAATTTCTTCAATTTTCACCTGTGAAATTCATCATTACAAATCTTGTTAGGCCAAGCATAACATAAACATTGAAATCAATCAATTATTTTCCCAATTGACATGGAGAGTCCATGCTTTATTCATGATACTTCCACACTTTTCATGCTTTCCCAACATACACATGAACTCATTCATGTTCATCCTTTCTCAGGGAATCAACTATTTCAGCATTCACAATTTATTTCAAGCCATAAACACAATCAACTTCTAGTCACAACATGCATTCAATAATTTTTCGTTTCTAAGATGCATCAGTCAAAAGGAAAGAGAAGAGTAAGAGTTTCTCCCTCTTAGTCTTATTCCAATCCGAAGCCACACCATCACTGTGGTTCTATGCTCCTTAGCCTCTTTCACTTCAATGTGAATGCTTGACTTGCCCTTTCTTGTTTTGGCTATGACACTTAGTGTCTAAGGTCTGTCCCAAGCTTTCTCCATTAGGGAATCCCCTCCCCATGGTTTTTCCAAGGAACATTTGGTTGCTAGGACTCACACATGTCCACTGGCACCATTCTCATCATTGCTGCTCATATTGAGCTTTCTAGGACAATCACATGTCCAAATGCATCCTTGGGATTCCTTCAAGGCTTATTGCTTTCCTGCAATGACCAAAGCTTCCAACAAAGAAACAACAGAGTATCAGCTTGGTTGTCATAAGACTTGTTCATGAAATTTTCATTATCTAAAAATGAATGAAATTAAATACTTATCTGTATTGGGAAGTTCCTCACTACTCCACATGTTTCCTTCTATGCTTTACAAGCCTTGGATCACATGTGGGGTGGATGCTTGGCCAGCACACATGTTGCTCCACAACATCAAGTAGTTAATGCCCAACCAGTTTACTCTCTGGATTTACCAAGCATTGTTGGTGCCAAATCAGGCCCATACCTTGTTTTCCCTCTCCATGGCCAAGCCAACACATCCATCTGGGTCATCAGCCAATGGAAGGAAACTGCACCATGACCATTTCTAGGTCAAAACTCTACTACAGAGCCATAGGAATCTCAGGGTTTTCATTCAATCTAGGCACCCCATCTTACTGCTGACCCAATAGAGTTTTATGCCTTCATCAATATCACCACACCTTCACACACCACACATCAACTCTCCATCCACACAAGGATGGAACTTCTTCTCTTATGCAACCCAGTGGTTCCCTTTAGGAACTCCATAGGTGACTTTCTAGATTGCAGGTTAGCATGGCCCCACAATACCCACTCACACAAGGATGATACCCCTTTTCTACTACACAGCTTCTCAGGCCTATCCATACCTTCTAGTCTCTTTAGTGTGAGCGTAGAAAGGTTACCGATGCCCATACAGTATTCCTGAGTACCCTTTCTTCACTTTGCCTCTTAATGTGCAGCACCAATTTGTATTTGTGTAAGCTGATAGCATAAAAAGGATAAGCAAGCTCATTAGTATTGTCGTCCCAAAATTGCAACCACATTTCATAACATTCACTATCAAGTATTGAAACACTAGGAATGCGTCCATTCCCTTAGGGTGTAGTCAATATTGGCAACCCTATCATAACCCAGCACCAGAAAGGTGTGCACTCCCTTTTGGATGTGAGCTATGTAGGCCCTAATCATACTCAAGCAGTCTGAAATAATATGAATAAAATAGAACATGCTCTGCATATTACCCCTAATAATTAGACGTGCATGTTCTTAGCTAGGGTTACAGAATACTTATCCCTTTTTATATATATTCACTCTTCATTTGCGAAGAATGGGGGCTCCCTTCTCTGAGTTAGCAGTCCTTCGGTTGCCACCCCAATATTTTCACATTCCATAGCCCACACATGCCTTCTTGGCATAGTTTTACCACCTTACTCACATGGTTTTCCAACATACAACTCAGCTGAGATGTCATCCTTAAAATATGCAATGGTGTTTCACCCGAAACTCATTTCCAAAGCATGGGGTCCTTCCCATGGAGTTTGGCTTCTATAGGCCATCACACGTGGTCTTCCTGCGCTGTGTCTCCCTAGAACACTTATCAAATAGCAAGACAATTAGCAACATTTAACAATAAAATTCAAATTTGATTGTCCCATATCCAATCAATGGCATTAAGAATTAAATTCAATCATGAATTTGCAATTCTGTCCACTACAGAAATTGATTTGCTTAGTCATGAGGTTATCCTCATGTTGCTTGTCTCTTGTAAGTGGCACCCCTCTTCCCACTAGGGTTTTACGCTTTCTACCATAACATGAACGTCCACTTACGACACATCCTCCTGACACGGTTCTATGCAAGCCAATGGTGTTAGCAATTATAAGCAAATTCTCAAATCTGAAATCTACAAGTCCAAAATTGACGATCTGTTATGCACATGAACTATTTTTGCAACCATGAGATCCTTATCATGAGGTTTGGCTATTGCACATGGTAGATTCCAATCTTCATCGTGGACTTACCCACATTGCCATGCCCAAAACAATCTACCTGAAATATGAAACTTCAATCAGCCAAACGCTTTGTAAGTCTCTATGCATATAATATTTCATTGTTGCAACGATCACTGAAGCATTTTCAGAATTATAACACTCCATCATTCAAACACTTCCAATTGTTAACATCTTAATATCACCAAAACTCATTTACTTCATGTGAATCATTATCATACTGGATTTGCAAGGTACAGTCACATCATTTATGCAATTTAAATGAAAATTTAGATACTCATTACTTCACAGCCATATCATTTTATGCAACTCTGTCCTTTCAACAAAGCACTCTCAGTAGCCCATCAACATGTCCACATTCTTCATGTAATCATTCTCCTGCATTCACAGCAGCTCATGAAATGCTCTCGGGATTGACAATAGTTCATCATTTCATCTATTATCTAATTGCAATGAAACATACACTACAATCATGCATTCACACAATGCATCTCAACATGTGCACATATACCTATGCATGCACATTTACATCACTCACATAATTTTTTAATGTGCATTCACTACAACCACAAGATTATACAGAATATTTTAATGCACATCTCCTCAATGCAACCTTGCATTAATTCATGAATACTATGCATTCAAACATATTATGGCCCAACCATGACTACCACACATCGCATGCACTACCATGACAGGGCCATAAGTCCTCACTGGCTTTGGTTATTAAACTCATAACCAACATACACAAATGGCATGATGCATTTACAATTCACAACAGCTAGATGGTATAAGGATCCTTTCCCTTACTACCACATACCTTGTCATACTTGATGGAATAATGTTCGCATACATGCATTCAACATCCCATACATAACAATTTATGATTATTAAATATTGCTCAATGGATTCTTACCCAAACCCCTTTCAACATTCATGCAATTAAGCACCAATAACTATTACCTTCATGGTTGTCATTAACATCGCTTGATGTTACCTGATTAGTTGGCCTCTTACCAAGGCTACATAGTCCTTTTTCCAACCTTTTGATCATGAATCATTACTCCAGCCTTCCCTCTCAAGGTTTGTTGGTCACATGCTGTGACTTCTTTGCATTTTCAGTCATGCTTCTATGGTTTGATGCCTACAACCATTATCAACAACATTAATTGTCATCAACCATAGGAAATGCCATTAATGGGCTACTGCATGTGTAACTTCCCTATTGTTACCCATATGCAACATCATGCTCATGCATAATCAATTCACATGCACTATGCAATGACTCTTTAATCATGCCCACTAATTCATATGTATCCAATCTACTACTCTCTTGCACTTCCAACATCCTTATGCCATAATTTTCTATACATAAAACTTGAAAATATGATCATATAAGCAAGAGAAGGTTAAGGAATTCTCCCTTTCCAATCCCTCATCATAACAAGGAATTCCTATCCCACATCATAACTGATCAAATTTGATGGCCTCTTAACAAGCACAGAAGGAATCATTAGCTATGATTGTCTCACCAAGCAACAATTCAATGCATATATACATGTATAACATTCCTACTTGTTATTTTCCAAGCATACAATTGTTATGTTATAAACATAAATAGTTTAAGGTGAGAAATTTCCCTTTTATCAACATTGCCTTACTGCTCCAATTGCTTGCTCAACATTCTCTTATGGAATACAATATCCATCTTTGATAATCAAGAGCTCCCACAAACCCTCTATGCAATTCCTACTTCTCATTCCAAGCATAGACAATGCATTTCACACTTTCAACGACTGTCTCCGGGGGACAACAGGGGTCAAGGGGGCTTTTTGTAAATCCTTTGATTTCACGCAATCAAGCGCATAAGTTCAAGGCCATTTTTTTCAATTTCGGGCACCTCAAAATACCCCTGGAAAACTGCCCAAATTTTCATGTTTCGACAAACTTATCGATGTTGCTCCGACCCATTTCGGCAGACTTATCTCTTTTCCACCGACCATTTTGGCACTCCCTGATCAGCGAACTCGCGTTTCGGCGCCGACCTGTTTCGGAGCAAAACTCACAATTTTTCGCCAACCACTTTCACTAGGATTTTCTCTTCGATCAACGAACTCGCCCGACCGTTTCGGCAGTCTAAGCTTTCATCGTCGATCGCTCGCGCACCAACCGTGTCGGCGGATTGAGATCTTCTCGGCGACCAATCTTCTCCAATCGCTCTCACGCCGACTATTTCGTTGCAATATCGACGAAACACGCCGACCGTTTCGTTGCAATCTCGGTGAAACTCACTGATCGTTTCGGCGGAACCCACAATTCGGCGCCGACCCATTCACAATTCGGCATCGACCCGTTTCGGCTAAAAACTCACAAATCGTTGCCGACTCGTTTTGCCGAAAACTCACGATTGGTCGCCGACCGTTTCGCAGAAAACTTACGATTGGTCACCGATCGTTTCACCGAAGTTTTCTCTTTTACACCGACATAGACTTAGACAAAATTTCAAAAACACTTAGAAAAATTTGACATTTTTCTCTTTATCTTCTGATGATTAGGGTTGGGCAATAAGGGTTCTTACCTTTGCAACTGTGATAGGTATCCCATGTAGGCCCAATGTTGCAACCTCATGCTCTAATACCAATCTGTCACGTCCCCTCCCATTGATACAATGCAAGGAAGGGATCGTGACACTAAATCTGGGGCTTTTTCAAAAAAAAACTCAGACCATTTCATCAAATTCATGTAAATGAAACACATGTGCAGGTGTATAATTCAAATAAACACAGCAGAAGCAAGATCCACTACATGCATCTCTAGCATTCATTGATCTTCATATAATAATCAATAATTAAATGACATTGCGGAGTTTAACACACATAAAGAATATTTATCTTCATTGTGAAATGGTCCCAAGCAACTAGCTATGTCTCTGCAACGTTCCACCCAACCATAGGTCTCTATCCAACCTATATTCTTTCAGCACTCAGAGAACACCCCTGAGTTGGGCATGATATCTACAAGGAAGAGGGGACTCTCAAGCTCGAACCAAAGCAATGGATACCCATAACCCAAACCGCAACATACTCTATCTACACACAGTAAACACAATCATTGGGCATGGATACACATTTTTAGCAATGGGACTTAGAAACAAGATGGCAATGGCTTTTCCCCAAATCATGAGCACACCAAAAACGGATTTGTGAGAGGGAAAATCGACCAAAGGAAAGAAAACATTTTCTCCCACAGAGATAGGAACATTCAATGGGCTAAAACAACCTCTATGGACCCCAAATCGTTTTCCCCTTCCTTCCCAGGGTTATGCAACATAAAAACGCCCTTCTCCCAACTAGAAAACAACGAAAAACCAGAGGAATGTGGAGGAAAAACGCCCTAGTAGCTCAGACTGCGTGAGAGAGGCAAAACTGGTTAATGGATAATGGCTTGGGGAAAAATTTCGTGGCTCTCTTCTTTCCTAAGAATCCAAACATGAATTTCTATCAAGGGTGGCTTTCCCATACCCGAATTTGGACAGCCATACCTCTCCATTCCCCAAGGTATTAACTACCGCAACCAACTCTTGGGAGAAATGAATGATTGGGCACAAAAGTCAACAGGGGTAGTTGAGGGTTCATGGTTTCTCTCATTAACACTTGGCTTGACTTGATTGGCTCAAGGGTTTGAATATTTCCCTCCCAATTCCTTGTAAAATCATGCCCCCATCTCTTGTTGCATTGCATAGCTAGTTGTGGGCATTTTCATTAAAATGCATATTTACAATTTCCATGGCTCACTAGCACATGGGTAGAATAATACAAAATACTTGCCTCTTCAAGGCTATGCATTCACTAGCGGGGCCTTGGCCTTGAGCTCCACGCTAGGAATCAAACATAATATGCGTACAATATTTACATTATAGCCAAAATATCCTAAGGGTCAAAATGGGGGGTGTTACATGGGCGTCCATCCTGTCTCGATTCCATGCACGCTATTTAGTAGAAAAACGAAGATGCGATGGTTCTGAACGTCCACACTACTCAAGGCGCCTGACATTGTTTATATAATAAAAGCGAGGGAAAAGGGTCCATTTCATGAATGATAGTTCACATCCTAAAATAATATATATCAAAGATCAAGGAAGAGCTTGCAGATCCCAGTTTGAGTATTGTACCATGTTTTCCGAGGCTAGTACTTTTTATAAATTATACTTCTCAGTCAGCTCTGTCCTAAAAGAATTAAAATTGTTTTATTTACCAGAGAGGTTTTTCGCCAAGACTTGAATCTAATGCATGCCAACATGGCAGTAGACGTTGAATTCATCGCCTAGTGAACTTTACTTAAGAAGTGATATGGGTTGTTACTTTTATAAGACATCTCTGTATAGACTGCAGGAAACATTTTTTTAATACCATTTAATCTCCTTTAATAAAATATGTGTGTTAATTGAAACCCAGTTTCTTATGCACGAAATTATCTAATCATATTTTGTTGCATGGCAGGTGATTTATGATTATTTTATTATAAATACAAAGGAGAACAATACAAAATATATGATGAGAAGGACCATAAGTGTGTAGAATCTCCTACAATATTCAATTGTGATATAATAGGATTACACCGCCACAAAGAAGCTATATCATAAAATTTAAATGATAAGGTTGTCAGATCGAACATGATGAGAAAAATGGCACTGGAGTGGAGTCTAATGGAATCAAACTAGAGTGGAGTTTGGATCCCAGTTTCGAGGTTGGAGAACAAAATAAAATCCATTTTAGCGATTAACGTTATGAAGTTCCCTGAAAATTATGCAGTCAAGAAGGATAGCTTAATAGAAGTTCTTAATCAGTCAAAAGATCCAACCCTTGGAGTTGTTCAAATGATTGAGCCCAACGTCAGGACTTATAATGTTAAGTGAGTAGGAGATGATTTTATTTGTTGGAAAAGGGTCCATCGGTGGTAGATCTGAACTTGGTTCCTTGAAACGCATCTCCTACGGGATCGTGTTAGCTCAATGGGATCCACACGAATGTGCATTACTTCGAAATGGTTTTATGCATTTCTTGTGGGAAGACATTCCCATCAAGGAGGTTTTTGAGAATCTGATATGCAACGGAGAGGGTTTAAGTAGCCAAGCTGCTTAGGAGAAGCTCGACATATTTGGTTACAACAAGCTGGAAGAGAAAAAGGTAATAATAGTGTCATGTCCCCACAAAATTAAGCATTGGAACAAGTTCCTAACCCAACCAATCCATTGGGTTGAGGAGACAGTTGCATAGCCATGGGGTTAAATTTTGTATTATGGGCAATTACTTAATTAGGAGTGTGCATTTAATTTTATCCATAGTTTGCTACCTACTTGGAATAAATCATTATGGTGCATTTAATATTATTGGTGCAATTAATATTTTATTGTTATGTTGAATAAATGGAGAAATTGGCCCACCAAGTCAAATTAGTGGATAAGGTTGGAGGAGTGACTTGGGGTAGAAGTCAAGTAAAGCACTAGAGTCCAAAAATGATGCCAAAAATGAGAAAAGAGGAATATTTCAGAAAAAGCAGCATAAATCCAGAAAGCAGGATAAAACAGGAAAAGCAGGAAAGTTTGGAAAGCAGGAAAGTTCAGAAAAGAAGGAAAATCAGAAAAAGAGGGAAAAGAAGGAAAGTCAAAGCAAAGCAAAGCAAGGAAGGAAAGCAAGATTTCCTCATCCTCTCAAGGAATGCGCATTACTCAAGGAGACTTTCTCTCCAAGTCATGAAACATCTATAAATAATGGCATGAGCACCACATTCACATCTTTTGTTAGTATGAGAAATTTTATGAATGCATTTGTGCATCTGAGACTTGGGAGATGTTGGGCTACTACCTCATTTCTTTAACCTTCTTGTATTGACCCGGGTTCTCTGTAGTTGTGGTCCAACAAAACCCTTCTTCACCGGCACTTTCGGGAACAGCCTGCGAACAAGCTGAGGTCTCACCCGAGGTGAAGTTTATGGGGGATTACAGAATCAGGTTTCTGCAATCAGGTGATGCGCAGTTAACAGACTGGGAGATTGTGCGAAGTCTCATCTACTTCGTGGTTATCACTTATGCTATAGCGCACACTGGGACTGCGCACTTCGAAATGTCCACACAAACAATAAGACAACGCAACTCAAGGTTGTGCTACTTATTAACAAACACGCACCTTACAGGCTTCGCTGACTTAGTGTGATTATGCATTCAACACAAGGGACTGTGCATCTCATGAACTTATGCAACACGGTGAAATACAAGGCAACTGTGCACTTTTGGTGTTGTGCTTTAAGGGAATCGCACTTAACACAGACTTCGCTAACTTAGTGTTTACCCAAATAACTCATCCATTCATCATGTTCTTAATTATTTGCACATTCAACATTCAAGAATATATGTTCGGCACTTAACATATTATTCTCATCACTCATTCATATGGAGAATACATATAAAAGCAAAGATACATATAAACATAAGCATGAACTTAATCATAAGCAAAACAAACTTAGATTCAACCACATAACACGATATTTACGTGGTTCACCCGCCGGATGGGAGCCACGTCCATGGGAACTGTCGATTATATTAATGGGAAGGGTTCAACAGTTCTAGTCTGTGCACTCAGCTGCAGACTCTCTTCTCTCTACAATAGGTCTCTGCGCACGCAGCTGTAGAACCTCTTTTCAATATTCTCTCAACAGAGATCAACAAAACAACTTAGAGATTACAAAAATCAACAACAACCAATCAAGATCCACTTAGAGATTAACCCTTTCCCTTACAAAAATGTCCCTTAAATAGATCGTGCCCTTAGGTCATGTCTTTACAATGCATATGGGACAAAAAACCTAAGGTTACCAAAACTAGTGCGATTACCCCGCCAACCCGGCCTGTCGTAGTCGATAGCTGCTCCACTCGCCTCTAGCCACCTTGCTGGGCCACTCGTGGATCTGACAGCCGCAGTTCTCATGAAATGGTTATAACTACATAGTGGCTTGTCGCTTTCTGCCCCTCTGGCCTTCCTATCGCTATCGACCCGTGGTTATGCTTCTAACAGTTTTCCTCCACTCCAACTGACAGGTCGCTTTCATCTTCTTCCACGCCGCCCCTTACCCAACTCTCGATAATCATGGATTCACTTACCCAAAACAAGTCACTTTTGACCGCTTCTTTACTTCTACTCTTTGCCCAAAAATACCTGCTGCGCAATAGCAAAACTGCGCTATGCTTAGACTTCGCACTGCTCGCTGCACCAAATGGACTTCGCAATCCAAACTGTGCCATTGACAAGACTATGCCACTTGAACTTCCTAGTCTGAACTGCACTACTGCCAAAACTGTTCTTTATCAAAATTGTGCCAACTTTGTGCCAACTTGGGCCATGCCCAATAGGCCCCTAACACTTACTCGTGGATCGTCCCCGAACCACTTCCATTGGGCGAATTCGGCTGCATACCCTCAGAGGTACTCAACTTCGCAGTGAAGTCATGCAAAGTAGCAGTGAGCTCTACAACCGTTTCCTTTTCCTTATTCTCAAGCTCTTTAATGGTCTCCAGCATCGCCTGCGAGACCTGTTCCTGGGTTGTTCTTTCACTGTGCCCTTTGTGGTCTGAAGTTCTACAAACTTCCCATCAATGTCCTCCATTAGTGTGAGCACTTCTTCCTCTATGGGCTGCAACTTTGCAGAAGCGACAGCCTCTCTTTCCCTTAACGCCTTCAATTCTTTCTACATCTCTTTTACCTCTGTGAACTTTTATATCCTTTGCCTTATGGGAAAATTCTTCATTTCCATGGTCATGGCATCGACCTCCTGTTGTCTTTGCTGCAGATCATTTTGCAACTTCTGAAGGTATGGATCTTCGTTTAATCCGGACAACACTATAGTGGCTTCCTCTAGCATATTTTGACATCTCGCTACTTCAGCAGAGATGATGTCTATTATGGCCTTAACTTCTTCACTTTCAGTTGTGCGATCATCTGGGGGGGTGCTAGGTCGCTGAGATTCCAAGTCTACAATTTTTTCCTTATAGGAAATTTCCATGTCCATCATCTCAACTGTAAAAGTTTCTACTTTGTCCCCAATCTTAATTATTGTGTCCTTGACATCTGGCTCTTCTTCGCACTCGGCAATTTTGGCATAGCCTGCCGACATTGTTTCCTTCAACCTGCAGTTCCTCTCCTGAACATTGGACAGTTCCCTGTTTCTTCGGGCCGATTCAAGTTTCAGCTTGTCGTAGCCCTTCTGCAGGTGGACCTTCTAATCCTGGGAAGTGAGGCCTCTTTCTTGAATTTCCTCCACAACCGTCATGTGCAGACTATGCAAGTCTTCAATTGGAAACATCCTGATATTGAGGTCAAGGTGTCCCAACTTCCCCACTTCTTCGGCCAACTGTTCATTTGGAAAAATAAGGTTCAATGGCCCAATATGTACCAGTCGAGGGCACAAGGTCAAAGCAGGTGACTGCCTCTTCCTTCGGCTAGACCCACCTAACTTTCCCTTGAAATCTGAATCTTGAACCAAGTCCTGCTGGACTTGTCCGATCTTCGCAACCATGGTTTTTATTGCCTTGAGGTTCTGAAGAAGGCTTACCTGTGCCTCTTCCTGTTTGGCCTCCTTCAATGCAAGAGTTTCTTCCCAGTGCTCATGTACCTTTGCTGCGATGGTCTCGCAGTCATCTTCATGCAGCATCGGCTGCAGTTTCAGATTATTAACCTTGTGCTTCTTTCGTTGTCCCTTTGCTGATGTTGGGCTTGTAGCTGCTTTCCTTTTATCTCCCACCTATCCCTCAATTGTGTCCTGCTGGGTCTCTTTTTCCTGTGCACTTTCTGTGCCCTTGTCTTCCTCCAGATTCTCATCTTTGGCTTCCTTAGAGGTGGACTTGACATCCTCTAGGATGTCCACCTTCCATTCCGACGACCAATCCTCCATCATCTGGTCTATTTTGACAACATTCAGCTGATAGAACCCAGGGTACCATAACTCTGTCTCCACATCAGGCCTTGGCTGAATGTATTTAAAATGCATATCGGCGCTAAACCTGAGCCTTCCTCTATACGCAGTTGTCACCTGTTGGGAAACGCACAGCATTCGCCGAATAACATCGCACAATTGTTCATAATAGATGTAAAACATCTCGTTATTTTTCCCCTGTCTATTAGGATTCACATTTTCCCACAAGTTGGCATAAAGCGTTCCTTTTCATTCTCCTGGGAAGACTGTATGGCCCTGGTAGAAAAGCGGCTCTTTCCATCCCACGAATGCAATTAGTACTAGGAGCCAATTGTAATGAAATGAGTTTCCCTTCTGCTGAGTTTCATGGACATCGTCTAAGAACTCATTCAGCAAGTACTTTGCCCAGTTGTATGCAGTTCCAATATTTGCTTGTGAAGCGAGGAGGACTGTCGCAGCCGGCACCTCTGTCGGTCGGCATTTTCTCAGTATCTTCCCCGCAGCTGAACCATGAAGCACGTAACTTCCACGTTGAGAGGGGTTGTAGCAAAGCCACGTTTTCCTTTCTGCAAGCCGAATTCTTCCTTCATCCTTGTGGCAAGCTCTTTATCTTATGTCTTACCGACAAACTCGAGTGTGGGATTTGCGCCTCTCTTGTTTAGTAGTGTGATCCCATGTATCAGATCGATGTTTATATCGATTCTCTGGTCTAGCCATAGATAGCCTCAGTGCGTGCATGAGAGCAAGGTTCGCACTACTACAGACAACTCTAGACTTCTAGCAAAATGAGGGATGCACAGTAAATTGAGCAACCTAGAAGGTTCTAGTGCTTGAAGCCAGTCCTGAACATGCAGAGTTTCAATGCCTGTCTTCTCATCACACCGGTGAGATATGTACCGGTCAGGCTGGAACTGTGGGTATTTCTTTTCCTTGGGATCTTTCGCTTCTAGCAAGTCGCAGTCTTCAAACTTGCGGTCCTATATTTTCCCCAAGAGGTTTCTGTCAACCTTTACATGTTGATGTATATGTAACTTCGGAATGTATTTCACATATATGTATATTGTATTCCTATAGAGATGTTATTATTCCTCTATACGGAAGTGTCGTCATTTATATTGTAAGTGTCGTAACTTATACTTGATGGGTTATTAGACCACCTTATTGGGGTTGGCCCTGTATAAGTCATGTGGGTCAAAGGGTTATTAGACCACCCTATTGGGGATCGGCCATGTGGGTCAAAGGGTTATTAGACCACCCTAGTGGGGGTCGGCCCAGTCAGCATTATGTTAAGTGGTTAAGTTGAGGCAGACCTAGTTGAGTAAAGGTCAAGTCAAGTTAGTGTGTAAATAGAGAGTGTGTCTCTCTCATTTTACACATTCTATTCTCTCACTCACACTTGGGAGAGTGGCGCACTTGTGGAGGAGGAGGCTCTGCTGCTAGGAGAAGACTATCTCTTGTATTCTGATTGTATCATTGCTCTATCTATCTCTAAGGAAGTTATTGGGGTTTTTCACCTTTATGGTTTTCCCCAAGTAAAATCTGTGTCTCTTGTGTGCTTGCATTATTGTGTCCATGATTGATATGTTGTACATGTTGTTCTCTCAGTTAAGATCCTAGATCAGATTGAAGTAAATTCTGAAAAATTAACATTACATGACTTGATATTGGCGGTAATGGGATCTCATAGTGGGCATTCCTTTCCAGGTCGATAGGTGGTGCATCATCTCGTCGTGGTGACATGTACTCGTGCAGAAGACGAATCAGCCGATCTCGAGGTATTCCTGATAGTGGTGGCTTCGGCACACACGCTGCCTTTGGCCTCTCTTGTTCTTAGTCGGTTGCTTGACTTTCTTCATTTCGTTTGTATGCCTTGGTGAGCTTCAGGATGACGCACCTTTATCTGCTACAGGCGTCGACATTACTCCCTGAATACTTGACTATTTGAATATTCTTACAACTTCGTCGACTGTGAATGGCTTGGTCATTCACTTACAAAGCGCTCGGTGTGCTTACTGTTAAACTTGATATTTATACAATAGAAAGATAGAAAGTCTTGGTAAAAACCCGTAAGTGCTTAGTTGACAACTATTTATAGATGTCACTAGCCTAAAAACTCGTCGATTAATGGTTACTTAGTCATTTTAATGTCGTGTACTTTGGTCAGATCTCGCTGAGATCTCGGTCTTTTCCGCCATTTATTATATTTGATCGGACAATATTTCTTTAAATGTTGATATCTGCCGGTGCCGCCGGGCTATTTAACAGTTAAATCAGGCATTAACTGCCATGTTTGTTGGCCATATCTTGCTGAGATCTCGGTCCTTTCCATCATTTATTATGCTCGAGTGGACAAGATTTATTTTAATGCAGATTTTGTCGGTGCCGAAATTTTGGATAACGGCTAACTAACCAACCGATAATTGTGACAGTTATCTTTTCCGTCTGACTGCGCTGGCGGTTATGTGATATGTGCAGTTTACTGCGCATTTTCCTTTCTTCGCACATCTGTCTCTATAGTGCAGACCCTTCCTGGTAGCTGGCACGGGTGAATCTCGAGGTCAACTGCGCATTATTCTTCTCTTGTTTTGAACTTAGCAGCGCGAGTGTTCTAGTACTCCGCATAGCAGCTTCCTGTGTACACTTCGCGTATGTGCTTCCAACGTGCACTTCGCAGTTCATATTTCATGGGACTTCGTATTTCACCAAAATTGTGTGCAGACTCTTTATCCTATCATTCTTAGTGTCCAATTTCAGCTGCACTTGACACTTAGAATGTTCTTCGCTTCTTATCACTGATGGATTGGCGAAGTAGGACTATCCCTATAGGGTTTTAGTCTACTTCCATTAATGATACCTGGTAGGTTTTCTCTGGCTAATGTGGCTAATTGAGCTGGCCACCATTAGTAACATGCATAACAATATATGGCCCTAGCCAATGCATTTTAAATTTTCTAGGAAACTTCATGAATTCACTATCATAGAGGAGGACAAGGTCTCCTACCTGAAAAAAATTATGCTTGATGTGGCAATCATGCCATGCTTTTTCTCTGTCTTTTTGCACTTGCTGGTGAAAGCCTGCAATGAAGCGATCTTCCTCCAGTCCAACCAAGTGTACTAGCCTTTCCTCCATTCTCTCTTCATCTGCCATGCATGTGAATGTTGCAATCCTCAAACTTGGTACTATGTATTCCATTGGCATCATAGCTTCTTGTCCATACGTTAACCTGAAATGTGTATGGCCTGTCAACTTCTTGCAAGTTGTCATGTATGCCCATAACACAGCTGGTATTCGGAGATCCCAAACATCCTTGTTTATGTTGCATACCTTAGTCAACGCATTTTCTAATACCTTGTTAAATGCTTCAAAAATGCCCTTAGCTTGTGGATGATATGGTGTGCTCTTCTGATGGTAAATCCGGAATTCTTCAGTTAAGGCTTCAATATTTTTATTCAATAAGTGTGTTTCTTGATCTCTCATTAAGATATTTGGACATCCAAACCTTGTGATGATGTTTTCAAAAATGAACTGCGTGGCAGTAACTGCGCTACAGTCCTTTACTGGTTTTTTCTCTGCCCATCTGGTTAGATAATCTATAGCTGTAATAATGTATCTTGAATTAATTTGTTTCCCTGGTGGGTTAATAGGTCCCACGAAATCAATAGCCCATTTATCAAAGGCTTGCAATGTTAACTGTGGCCTCAATTGCATCTCATCTCTGCAAGATGGCTTTCCTGTTCTCTGGCAAATATCAGAACTTTGGAAATGTTCCTTTGAATCCTTATGGAGTGTAGGCCACCATAGTCATGCTCTTAAGATCTTCTGCACAATATCCCTTCCTACATAGTGGTCTCCAGACACTCCTGAATGTGCTTTAGCTAGTATCAATGCTTTCTCATGTTCTAGCACACATCTGCGCAACACTTCATCTGGTCCTAGCTTGTATAATTGCCCTGCAATTATGGTGAAGTCTGTTGCTTTTACTACCAGTTGCTTCTTTTGCTATGTAGTAAACTCCGTAGGTGCCAAACCTATAGTCAAGAATTCTAGAATATCCTTATAATAGTCATCTTCTATCTGGATAGCAAATAACTGCGCATCTGGTATACTGTCTTCCAGGTTCGTAGGTTCTTTTCCTGACTCAATTCTAGAAAGATGGTCAGGTCCTGAGTTCAGCCTTCCTATCTTAACAACGATTTCAAAATCATACTCTTGAAAGAGTAACAACCATCTACATATCCTTCCCCTTAACACTGGTTTATTGACCAGGTATTTCAAAGCTGAATGGTCAGTAAACATGCAAAAGTACGCACCCAACAAATAGTGTCTAAACTTTTGTAGTGCGTACACCATAGCTAGAACTTCTCTCTCTATTGTTGTATAATTCTTTTCTACTGAAGACAACTTTCTACTTGAAAATGCAATAGGATGGTCAATGCCTCCCTCACCCAGTTGAGCTAGTACAACAGCAAGTGTAATAGATGAAGCATCTATATGTACATGAAATTGTTTTCTCCAATCTGGAAAAACTAAGATAGGCACAGTTACCATCATTTCCTTCAGTGTGTCCAGTCCTTTCTGGCAATCTTCAGTCCATATGAACTTTGCTTCTTTCTTCAACAGTTTTTCCATAGGCGCAGTTATCTGCGCATATCCTTTGATAAAATTTCTATAGTAGCCCGTGTGCCCCAATGTAGTGCGTAGTTGTTTTACTGAGTTAGGTGTTGACATATTGACAATAACTACGATTTTAGCTGGATCAACCATCAGTACTTGTTTACAAACAATGTGTCCCAATAGAATTCTATAGGGGACACAGAAGATGCTCTTCTTCAGGTTCAGGGAGATCTGATGTTGTCTACATTTCGTTAACATCAATCTTAAGCTCGCATAATGGTTCTTCAACAACCCAAATATTGTCCAATCATCAAAATATACTTCTAAAAATTTATGGATAAATTCCTTGAATGCAGCAACAACTACTCTTGAAAAATGGCAGGTGCATTCTTCATTCCAAAGGGCATAACTGTGTAATGAAATGAGCCCCATTCTGTGGAAAAAGTGGTCTTATGCCTATCTGCTATGTCAATTCTAATTTGATGGTATCCAGAAAATCCATCAGTGAAAGAGTATGCCTCATTCCCCCCAACATTGTCCAACACTTCATTTGTAAATGGAGTAGGAAATGGGTCATGTAGTGATGCATCATTTAGTTTTCTAAGATCAACGCATATCCTAATTTCACCTTTATCCTTCTTTTCTTGGATAACCATTGGACTTATCCATTCTGATTCTTCTACCGACTCAATGATTCCTGCATCGAGCATCTTATCAAGATTTGTTTTTACCCTTTCTTTATATCTTGGATTAAGGCGATAAGGTCTATGCTTAATGGGCTTCACATTTGGCTTGAGAGGTATTTTCATGACCCCCAAATCGCCCAAAATGCCTTTCATCTCCGAAAACTTTGTTGGGAATAAGTCTTCATACTCGTGAAGTAGATCTGCGATCTGGGCAACTGTCTCTTCATCCCAATAATCTCCTATAGAAGCGAACTTTGGTTCTTCAGTGGTTCCAATGTTCACTTTCTGAGTTTTCACAGGATCACTTAGATCTGGAATTTCCAATGGTGGTCCTTCAACTTTGTGCTTTCCTTCCGACTCAGGTATGTTTACATTACGCGGGTCGTCGTCATCGCTTTCCTCTTCTTCTTCATCTAAAGCAAAGTTATAACATTCCACGGCATGTCCTAACTATTTTGCCCACTCCGGTTGTTGATACATAGGTTATTGTGTGTCATTGAATACTTTCTTTTTAATGACCTGTAATGCCTCGTTTATGCTTGTACATTCATCTTCAAAGCTAAAAGTTGCTTGGAATTTCTTAATCATAACATACCATTCTGTCGTTCCTCTGCACAGTTCTGTGTCTGTGTACCAGTTCTTTGGAATCTGTTCTAATGTGTGTACAAATAGATGAACCCATTCTGTCTATGGTCTATGTGTCCATGCTTTCTTGCAACTTTCTATGTGATCCCTTGGATCAGTTTGTCCATCATACTTGACTTGTACAAGCTCAGTTTCTTCTAGAAATCTGATCTCCATCATATGCTTGCCTTCTTCCCATGTAGTCAAATTCTACTTGTGCGCAGCCAAAAAGCGGTATTAGGGTGACCTTTGGCCCACCATTTGCCTCAAAACGCCTCGATATGTCCTTTCACTTACCTTTGGGAGGACTATATATTGAGCACATATGGCATATGGACGGGAGGGGAAAGAGAGAGCAAGACAACTCTAGTGTATTTTTTTCCGCATCTTGAGTATACACTCATTGATCCTTGTTGTTGTGAACCCTTTATGTTCACCTTCCAAACTCCTATCATAGTTTGAGTTTGCCATTCCATAGAGGATTGAAGTGGTGGAGGCACAAGTGGAGAGACCCAGTTCTTGGTTCAAATTGGTTGTCGACAAGAGGTCGTATCATATTGTACTTCTTGTTATTTATTAATAGAAACACTGATATTCTCGTCCATTAACGTTGTGAATGTTGTTTATATTATATTGGGTTGCATTTACTTATAATATCATGGATCATTGCTATTGATGATGTTAATGTCTTTCATATATTATATGTGCTTGTTGTATATTGGCTGTCAAGACTAATTTGCAAGTTCAAGTGCACGAATTGGAAGCTTCAACAGGGATCTACATCGAACATCTGGATAGAGGTTGGTTATATTCTCCATTATCTTAGCATTGTCATTTATATAGAATAGAATTGAGAATTGAGTTAATTTCTGGTAGTCAGCTATCTGTTGTGGTCTACCCCAAGCCATAGGAATTTTTCTCCGTAACAGGCCCACCATCTAGCAGGTGTAGCGCGTAGTGCTATATCCAATGCTGCCATCTTATGTTCATCTGAAACTGATATAAGATATTCTTGAAAAAATGTATGGATGTTAGTCAGGCCATCGTAAGTAGGGATTGGGATTACCTCTATTCCAATCCAGCGCAGTGATCTCGTGAGTTGCGTGCATCTTCTTGCAGATACTTCATGCATTCTACTTTGCTAGTTCTTCAGTCCTGAATCTAAGTCTGATATGCAAGAACTGTCACAACGCCAACTCAATGTTCCATCATCAGTTGGGTTAACATATTCTGCCTTATTCGCAGTCATCTTGTAAATACGATCCAAGTCTTGGGCTCTGCATTCTTCTCTTATTGGCTTAGTGTATCTAGGTCCTTGTGAAGGGTCTAAAGGTGCGATGACCCTGGTATCCTTTCCTTCGAATATCATTTGCTTCTTTTTCAGATTGATGATTGCAAGGTTATCCATGGCCCAATCTACCCCAATAGTGCAGGATAGGGTTGAGTATCATCTACGATTTCAATGACTTCGAAGTCTGCTCTACTTTGCACTCCATCAATGTCAACAAGGACATTTGCTAATCTCCCAAAGGGTATGACCTTTTGCTGATTGGCGAGCTTCAATTGTATTGGTGACCATGATAACTTCAGCTTCCCCATTTTTTCTCATGTATGCTTTGTCAAGACATTAACTTCTGAGCCTAAGTCAAGGATGATCTCATCCATTTCAAAATCTATGATATGCACATTCAGTCGCATTTCTCTTCCAATTCTTTTATGGCTCTTGATATGATGAACCACTCTGTGTGCTTCATTTACTACATTGCGCTGCTCTTAATTGCTCAGGAATATCTGTAATTCTGTGTTGATGCCCCTGAAATCGCAGCACCAATAGTTGGGGATTCTCCCCGGTAAGCAAGCCCAATTAGATCGCTCACCGTTTGGTGTGGGGAATCCGCCACTTAATGGCCCAACTACCGTGTGTGATTTAAAGTTTGGTTTTATCGGTTACGGTCCAGTCCACCATTTATGTATTTTATTTAAAGATGAGATGCAATTGCTCTATTTAAATGCATGTAATCTATTTTGAATCTATTTGATCTATCTAAACTATCCCTACAGGGAGCAAATCTAAATTAAGAGTAATAACTATAAATGCACATAAAATCCTCACAGATAGTTGTTTCAACATAATAAGCACATTTACAGAAGAAAGAAAAGATACTAAAGATAACTCTGATATAATTAAAGCATTCTATTACTCCATAAGCACATCAAGATTTGCATAAGGAAAGGAAATCATTCACAACCATGAAGTAATTCAAGACAGTTTAGAACAATCTCACAGTATGCATATGAATGTATGAAGAATTAGTTCCACAATGACATTCCACATATTCCAGGCAAAAAATCTATGTGCTAGCTTTTCCCCAGGCAACATATCCTTCTTTATTAAGCAGAAAAGTAGTTCTCATACAAAATAATCCATCTCTATTGTACCTGCCAAAAGTCCCTTCATTCTATTCTCTTATTCTATTTATAACCCTAGGGATTTGTCTCCTAGTGACTTCTGACCTAACCCTAAGATTCTCCAAAGAAAGCCTTTAATTTTTTATATAATAGAAAATACAAAATTAGCTTCTAGATGGCTTTTATACAATAGAAAATACAAAATTAGCTTTCAGCTAGCTTTTCCACTTCAAAGATGTATTTGGTCCACATTCCAGTTTCTCTTGAAATAATATTAATTCATGCAGGGGTCATCATGTTCAAAGAGATCTCATGGTTAGCCAAATCTGCTGTTATACTTTTTACTCCTGCGGTCGTTGCCTGGTAGCTGCTCTCTAGAAAGTAGGCGTGAATGGAAGCTTGTCCAACGAACTGATGGAGGTCTTCTACTGTTAGTATGTCTAGCTTCTTTATGTAGTCTATATCTGTGCTCAGCTCGTTCTGCAATTCTAACAAGCACTGGTCTCTGCCAGGAAAATATTCTATGGTCGGAGGTATAACCATCTGACACTTCTCGTGGGTTTCACGGATTTTCAGGTAAAAACCGGTGCATATCAAGTCTGTGGTGACACCGAATGAACAAATAAGGGATCGCAATGCTTATGAACAATACAGTACCCATGATGTAATGAAAAAGCAGAACAAAACTTGAGATGGTATGAGTGTTAGTTTCTTTATCCAAAATTACTTATCAAGGTTGAAATTCATGAGGAAAAACATTTATACATCATTTAACAACCATGGTATGATTATTGAGCATGACAAAAACAGTATTTTAGTGTCGTGAGTGCTCAGTGGCCTTAGTCATTAATGTCGATGCCTTTGGGTATGTGAGCACTAAATGCAGATGCGTTTTTCTCGATCCGTGGGCCAAAAAATGCCCGACCGTTTCGATGACTTTATCACAACTCCTGCGAAAAGGTCGACGGAAAATACTCAAAGCGCAGCGACCTTATCAGCGTGAAATCAACCAAAATGTTGCGACGTGGGCGATAAAACTTGCCCCAAATGACAGCGAAAAAACGATGAACTCCTAACCAAGACACTGCGACACAGAGAGCGATGGTCGGCGATTGTTTGGCCAGGCCACAGCGAAACCGTCGGAAACTTTGTTCAGTATGTTGCGACCGATCGACAATAATAGTCACGATTGATCGGCGTTGATAGTTAAAAATTTGTGAAACGATCGGTGAAAACGCTAATAAGGTTGCGACCTGGTCGGTGAAAATAAACAAAAGGGCTATGACCAGTCGGTTCGAAATAATCAAAAGACTGCGACACTGGTCAAGAATAATTGTCAAACCCGTCGGCGAAGAAAGAAATAAGACTGTGACTAGTCAGTGAAAATAAACAAAAGGGCTACGACTGGTCAGCAAAAATAACCACAAGAGTTGCGAAATTGGTCAGCAAAAATAAACACAAGGACTACGAAATTGGTCGGCGAAAAGAAAACTTGAGTTTGCCTTAGCCGAAAAAACAACTTTTCCTCAAGATTTTCTAGGAAGACAGAAAACACAAACTAGGGTCAAACGACAAACTTCAGAAAAGTAACAAACTCTTAAGAAATAAAGGAGGGGCCCCATAATTTTCAAAAAAAAATTATGGGGATCAGGTTGCAGTAGCAACATTCTGCTAAGGCATTCTCGTGTTTTAACAGCTTCATGCAGCTCTATAACAACTACGCAACAGGACTCATTGCGTCTGTTGCAATGCGCGATCGATCATATTCAGCTGGCATATCCTTCACAAGTGCGGTCTCACTTCGCAACTTGATTCTTGGGGTTACCAGTGTTGGTTCTTTGAAGGTTTCTCTTGCTTCCATGAAGGATTCTTTTGCTTTGTTCAGCTCAAAAGTAGGTGTTTTTCCCATCGCTTTTCTTATCCAAGCCCCTTCAATAGGATTTTGCTTAGCCTGGTAATTCTCAGAAGTCGAAGCTTCTGCTCTTTGATTTTCACCTGTGGTAGCTCCACTTCGCTTCACAGCATTAATGTTGCAATCTGTATTTCTTTTCTCAGTTGCGATCATTTGTATGTTCTGGTTCTGCGCTTCTTGTCTCCTCTCTTGCATTTTTTCTTGCAAAACAGGGCATGCCTGAATGACATGATGAAAAGGCTTACAATATTTACATGTAGTACAAGCATTCGTGCAGTCTCTGGATAAATGTCCTGGTTGAGCACAGTTATAACATACTATCTGACGTCTTCCTCTTCCTTGGCCAATGTTTCTTCCTTTGCCTCTGAATCCACCACATCCTCTGTATGCGCCTTCATCATACTCCGCATTATCATTGCTATGCGGTGTTTCTTCTTGAACTCGGTAGACATCATGTTTTCTTTTTATCATGAGTTCATAGGCTCTGTAGTTGGCATCATCATGACCAACTGATTTACAGAATGTGCAGTACAAGTTCTTTTGTGTTTGCACATATTTCTGGATTAAAAAACAATCTTCTGGGCGATGTCCTCTATATCAACAAATCTCACACCATGGTCCTTGTTGCTAATTTAATGGGTTTGGAGCTCTGTTATTGATGCAGTCTTTAAATACCGGACAGTGTTCTTTGGAGTGACCTTCTCCCTTACACCTTGTACACCAAACCTCTTCTCGGATTTCTTTTCATTTCTTCATATATTGCAATTGTAATATCAAGTTTGCTAGCTAGGTATGTATTTGAATCATACCTACACTAGTCTCTCCTATAGGCGAAGCCTCTAGTTTCATCGCAATCTCTAGGGCTTCTGTTTGTGAAACAACCTTCTGTTTCATTAGTGGTAACCTAATGTGTGGCAACAGCGCAGCTATGAACCATTCCTAGTGCTGTTGTGGTGCTATATCAAAGTTCACTTGATCTAACAACGCTTTGAACTTTTGGTCAAATTCCCACACTAACTCATTCAGTTTCTGTTTAATTTCTTTAAGCTCTGTGATGCACTGCGATTCTGATTTAGGTTTTTTAAATTCTCTGAGGAGCGCAGTTCTAATATCCATTAGAGTCTTATTCTGTCCAACAGAATACTTCATAAACCATGTCAAGGCTCTATCCCTGAATGTGGTAACTAACTGTGCTTGTCTTATAGCATCATCATTGACTTGTTTAACATTCCACGCGGCTTCACACAGAAACCAATGTTGCTCAAGGTCTTCTAGACTCATTCCTTTGAATATCGGCAGGTTGATGTCATCTGTCATTCTTCTTCTAGGAGGCATAGTGTTCTGTGATGTGTTAGGGATACTACTGCTCGGAATGTTCTGAGTACTTGCTCCTGCGGTGTTATTACTACTGTTTTTCCATAGATTAGCAGTATTGTCAACTAGAGGGTTCAGTGGAGTCATGGGTTGATAGGTAGCTACTGGCGACTCTGTTCGACTATCAATCTCAACTTGTAACTCAGTTTCTATAAATATGCGAATTTCATGTTCATTAGACCTCTTCTTTGTACTAGACTTGTATATTTTACCACTTCGTAATGTGTGAATGTTTTCCTCGGTGTCACTGCCTTTATTCTCGAACATTACAAACTCAAAACTTCTAGGGATCTTATTGCATTCTTAAGACACATTTCTCTGCTAACAGTATTTTAATGTATAGACTAAGATTGTTCAGGTACTTACCTCTGAATCCTTTGAAGAACCCTGCCTCTACTGTGCTTTAAGACTTCAATGTGTCCATAACAAATTCTCTAACGTAGCCTTCCAGTATGCTATCTATCTAGAAGTCTACCGCTCTTGAGATTGGGCTATCCCCTGCTTTAAGTCTTTGAATCAGTTCTAGAGTCCACGCCGTAGGTTCTCCTCCCTAATAACAATTTTTCCATTCTGCTAATCTTGACAACCACTCATATAGGTCGTTGCTGAAAAATGCGAAGAAAACTTCATATGTCCGGCCATAAGTAACTTTGCAACCATTCTTCGTCAGAGAAACGCGGATGTTTGTTCTCCTTTCTTGCAAACTCCTTTTCTGTATTATCCACCCAGTTCTGGATTTCTGTTCTCGGAATTCCAATATTCAGAACACATCACTAGTTCACACGCGGCAACGGAACCATTTGTTGGGATACCACCTCGTTTCTTTAACCTTCTTGTATTGACCTAGGTTCTGCGCAGTTGTGGTCCAACAAAACCCTTCTTTGACCCGCCCTTTCGGTAATAGCCAACGAACAAGATGAGGTCTCACCCGAGGTGAATTTTATGGGGGATTACAGAATCAGGTGATGCGCGGTTAACAGACTGGGGGATTGTGCGAAGTCTCATCTACTTCGCGGCTATCACTTATGCTATAGCACACACTGGGATTGCGCACTTCGAAATGGCAAACAATAAGACAACACAACTCAAGGCTGCACTACTTCTTAACAATCACACACCTTACAGGCTTCGTTGACTTAGTGTGATTATGCATTCAACACAAGGGACTGTGCATCTCACAAACTTATGAAACACGGTGAAATACAAGGCAACTGCACACTTCTGGTGCTACGCTTTCAAGGAATCGCACTTAACACAGACTTTGTTGACTTAGTGTTTACCCAAATAACTCATGCATTCATCATGTTCAAAATTACTTGCACATTCAACATTCAAGCATATATGTTCAGCACTTAACATATTATTCTCATCACTCATTCATATGGAGAATACATATGAAAGCAAAGATACATATAACCATAAGCATGAACTTAATCATAAGCAAAACAAACACAGATTCAACCACATAACACGATATTTACGTGGTTCACCCCCCGGATGGGAGCTATGTCCACGGGAACTGTTGATTATATTAATGGGAATGGTTCAACAGTTCCAGTCTACGCACTCAAATGTAGACTCTCTTCTCTCTACAATAGGTCTCTACGCACGCAGCTGCAAAGCCTCTTTTCAATATTCTCTCAACAAAGATCAACAAAACAGCTTAGAGATTACAAAAATCAACAACAACCAATCAAGGTCCACTTAGAGATTAACCCGTTCCCTTACAAAAATGCCCCTTAAATAGATCGTGCCCTTAGGTCACATCTTTACAATGCATATGGGCCAAAAACCCTAAGGTTACCAAAACTGGTGCGGTTACCCCGCCAACCCGGCCTATCGTAGTCGACAGCTACTCCACTCATCTCTAGCCGCCTTGTTGGGCCACTCGTGGCTCTGATGCCCTTCTGACAGCCGCAATTCTCATGAAACGGTTATAACTGCATAGTGGCTTGTCGCTTTCCGCCCCTCTAGCCTTCATGTTGTTGTCGACCCGTGACTGTGCTTCTAATGATTTTTCGCCACTCTAACTGACAAGTTGCTTTCATATTCTTCCACGTCGCCCCTTACCGAACTCTCGGGAATCATGGAGTCACTTACCCAAAACAGGTCGCTTTCGACTACTTCCTTTACTTCTACTCTTTGCCCAAAAACCTGTTGTTTGGGGTTTACGCATCAGAAAAAACTGTGCTATGGTTAGACTTCACACTACTCAATGCACCAAATGGACTTCACAATCCGAACTGCGCCATTGAAAAAAATGTGCCATTTGAAATTCGTAGTTTGAACTGCGCTACTGCCAAAATTGTGCTTTATCAAAATTGTGCCAACTTTTTGCCAACTTCGGCCATGCCCAACAGGAGATGTGCCCCAGATTTATGTGAGAGGATGATGGTATTTATCCATTTTAACTGATTTTATTTGCAGGTACTAAATATGATCAGGTTGAATTGGAAATTCAGAAGCATCCTCATCTAGTTCAGAGATCGAATCCCCAGTCTTCTTGAGCTTCTGCAACTAGTTTCTTGTGTGCAAGAAGAGAGATCCTTCTATCACTTTCTGAGAAGCACATTGGCCTATTTCTGATGTAATAATAGAGGATGTAATTCTTGGATATCATTCCATTCAATAGAAATTACAGAACTCTGATTTCTTCTCCAATATCTCTACCTCTTCTAGATTTAGCTAGATTTTGACTAGCTTTCAGTGTATGATTCATAAGTCAATGAGTATAAGTCCAAATGAAGTCATTCTTGTTTCTAGAGTTAGATAACATGTCATATTTCATGATCCATCCCCTTTTTCAGAAATTTGTGATCCTTTGAGCACTGTTTGGGAATCGATAATTCAAACTAGTTGAGTTGTCATGAAATGCAATTTTAATAGTTTTGTTATGAGACTTGTCCAGATATTCATATAACTTTCTAAACTGATATTTTATGATGAAATTATTGTAAATGAATGTTAATGAGACTCTCTTATGTCTTCAACAACCTTCCATCCTTCCATAGCCTTTATTCTTTCCCATCCTCAGCAATTCTAGTCTCCTTAACCATTGTTAGACCAAATTTGAGAAGTATTGATTTTTTGTGCCAGAATCCTAAGTTGGTACATTACAGTGGTATCAGAGCATGGTCCCCTGAACCTGCTCTTTAATTGTCCCTATGATTCCAAGAAGGCATTCAGATTACAAGAAGAAAGATCCTTTGCTAGAAGAGGAAGAAGAAATTAATTCTACTGAAGGGAAACTACAAGAGGAATCAAATATGTTTCCCAATGATGACAATACTATCAATCACTTGGTTGACACCATGATGAGGGGGATTCAAGAGATCACACTCACCATTGCTCAGACTGGAAAAGAGACCCAAGAGTTCTTAGCTCAACAGCTAGGAAGCAAACTAGGAGAAGGGAGCAACAATGGAACCCCACATGGTGAGAGGAGGAACAGAGGTGGCCATATTTTCTCAAATATTTGGCCTCACAATCACCCTAATGACTTCAAGATGAGATCACCATCATACTCTAGACCTATTATGCCCAAATTTACTGAAGATCAAAGAGAGGAACCTGAGATTCGAACTAGAGGTGTTGCTTCATTGGAGGACAAGCATGTTGAGTACCACACACTGAATGTTGAAATGAGAAGAGACTTATCATTCAAAGATTTATGTGATCTGAAGTACAAGCCCAAAGGGGAATACAAAATGCACAATCAGAACTATGAGCTCAAAAATGCTATGGGTAAAATTTCTTTGCCCTACTTTGATGGTTCACAAAAATGTTCTGCTGACACTTGGATTCAGAACTTGACACATATTTTCAGTTGAATCCTATGACTGAAAGAGATTCCATCAAGATGGATATTGTTCACTTAGATGGAGAATTTAATGACTAGTGGTTTCATGGCCTAAAGACTCTTGGGCATGACCAAGTGACCACCTATGAAGAGTTCATAAGAAGGTTGGCTGAAAGGTTTGAAAGAAGAGATCCTGAAATCACCTTTAGGAAATTAGCACATGTGAAGCAAACTGGAACTGTTGAAGACTACATCTCTGAGTTCCAAAAATTAGTTGTGATGGTCTCTGACATTTCAGAAGCAAGGTTGATCCTATTTTTCATTGAAGGGTTATAAGAACCTTTGAAAGTCATGGTGAAAGCTTGCAGACCCCTTACCTTGCAAGATGCACTAAGTCGAACTATAGACTTGCAAGACTCTATTCCAAGAACTCGATTTCCTCCAAATACTGTTGGTCCTGCTTAGTTCAAGAATCAAATACCACCAATGAAGAATCCTGCTGGAAATTTCAAAAAGGATAGCTATGCTAAGGACCGAGATGAGCTGAGAAGAAAGAAGTTGTGCTTCACTTGTCAGGAGTCATGGGTTCCAAGACATAGATGTGCCAAGGGAAAGGCACACTACATTGAGGTATACTCAAAGAGCGAACCTGATGAAGAAGAAAGAGAAGGCCTAATAGATGCAGAGGTGATCTATGAGTCTGCAAAAGAAGAACATCACCCTGAGGTGGGAAAGATTGCAGTACTCTCAGGAGTACCTCGCTACCATACACTCAGATTCAAAGGAGTGGTCCAAGGACAATCTGTCATTGTTTTGGTGGATGGAGGAGCTACACAAAACTTCATTGATTCGACCTTGGTTGAAAGAAGGAAGTTACAAACTGAAAAATTTGGAGGCTTCACTTTTATCATCCCAGGTAATCATACTATGAACTGTTGTAGATGGATTCCTAAAGTGCATATTTGTGTAGGAGAGGATACTATTACAGATAGCTTTTATGGTGTTGATGTGGCTGACACTAACATGGTTTTGGGAGTACAATGGATGCACTCTATTGGTCAGCTGACAATAGATTACCAAATTCTTGAAATGGTATTCAAGGGAGAGAATGGAAAAGAGATGGTGTTGAAGGGAGTCGACACTTATCCCAAACAAGTGGTAAGTGCACACAGTATGAGATCCATTATGAGGCATGGATATATTGAGTGGGCTGATGAATGCCTAGTCACCACAAAGGGAAACTCATTCAAAGTGGATCATTATCCTAAAGATATTCAAAAGCTGCTCCATAAGCATAAGAAGGTGTTTGGGGACCTTCCACATGGTAGGCCTCCGGATAGAGGAGTGGAGCATAGGATTGAGTTGGAGATAGGAACTTCTCCTATCAAGGTGCATCCCTACAAGCACCCAAAAAGATTCAAGGATGAGATAGAGCGAACCATCAAGGAGCTTCTTGAATTGGGGTTCATTAGACCAAGTTCAAGCCCTTTTGCCTCATATGTAGTCCTTGTGAAGAAGAAAGATGGAACCATGAAGATGTGCATAGATTATAGAGATCTCAACAAGAAGACTATCAAGAATAGATATCCTATTCCAAGGATTGATGAGCTTATGGATGAGCTACATGGGGCCAAGTAATTTTCTAAGATTGATCTTTGATCTGGATACCATCAAATCAGCATGAAGGAAGAAGACATACAGAAGACTACTTTTCGATGCCATCATGGGCACTTTGAGTTTTTGGTTATGCCTTTTGGCATAACTAATGCACCTGCAACTTTTCAATCTTGCATGAACAGAATGTTTAATAAGTAGCTTCGTAAGTTTGTACTTGTCTTCTTTGATGATATTTTGATCTATAGTAGGACTCGAGAGGAGCACTTGCATCATTTGGATATTGTACTAACAATCTTGGCTGATCAATCTTTTTATGCAAAGCTAACCAAGTGTGAGTTTGGAATGACTGAGATTTTGTATCTTGGTCATGTGATTGGTCAAGATGGGGTTAAGGTTCAAATGGAAAAGATCCAAGTTATTCTAGATTGGCCTAGTCCTAAAAATCTCACTGAACTAAGAGGGTTCATTGGGCTATGCACCTACTATCGGAAGTTTGTCAAGGGGTTCTCCGAGCTGACCTCTCCTTTGACAGATCTCACCAAGAAGGGAGCCTTCCATTGGTCGGAAGAATCAGAAAAATTATTCAACAAGATGAAGGAGGTAATGAGCACTTGTCCTGTTCTTGCACTTCCATATTTTTCTCAACCTTTTGTAGTTGAGTGTGATGCTTCAGGGAATGTTATTGGGGATGTCTTGATGCAAAATAAACATCCATTGGCCTTTGAGAGCATAAATTTGCAGCCACATGAAAGGTTGTATCCAGTTTATGACAAAGAGATGCTAGCCATCATGCATGCGCTAGTCAAGTTCAGATAGTATTTGGTGGGAGGCAAGTTTATCATCAAAACTGACCACAACAGTTTGAGGCACTTATTAACCCAAAAGGAGTTGAATGGTAGATAACAAAAGTGGGTAAGAAATTTCCAAGCATTTGATTTTGAGATTGAGTATAAGAAGGGTAAGATGAACATAGTAGCCGATGCACTTTCTAGAAAACCCACACTTGCACTGCTGAAATTTCAGGATGATTGGAAAACACAGCTTGGTGTAGAATACACTGAGAATCAATTTGCTTGTGATGTATTTGATGGATTGATTCATGATGATGCTTATAAGATTATTAATGATGTCATTTATTATAAGGATAGAATCTTTGTAGTTCCAGAATCCCTACTAAAGAAAAATATTCTTGAAGCTGCCCATGATGTGCCTTTGGTAGGGCATCCAAGATTTGTGAAGACCTATAGGAAAGTGAGGGAAAGGTTCACATGGAAGGGGATGAAGAATGAGTTGATGGAATATGTCAGATCATGTGTGGCATGTTAGCAAAATAAAGTAGAGCATACTCATCCAGCAGGGCTCTTACAACCACTCCCCATTCCTGAGTAAAAATGGGAGAGCATATTAATGGATTTCATCATGGGGCTGCCCAAAAACCAAGGTAAAGATAGTATCTTTGTTGTGGTTGATAGGTTGACTAAATATGCATACTTCTTTGCTGTCACAACTAATATTGTAGCCAGCTAAGTGGCTGAAATTTTCATCAAAGAAATCTTCAAACTTCATGGCATACCCAAGTCCATCATCGGTGATAGAGATAGTTAGTTTACTAGCAACTTTTGGCAAGAACTGTTCAAGCTAGTAGGCACAAGTTTGGACATGAGCACAAGATACCATCCATAGAATGATGGCCAAATAGAGAGAGTGAACCAATGGCTATAAGGGTACCTAAGAAACTATGTCACTGGTCAACAAAAGTCATGGACCACTTGGCTCCATCTGGGAGAATTTTGCTACAATACTACTTTTCATCTTTCGATTGGTATGACTCCTTTTAAAGCTCTTTATGGATATGATGCACTTAATTTTGTTGACCTGATATTTGGTGATTTTAAGACACAAAAAGCAAAGGATTGGCTCCAAGAGAGTCAAGACATGCTCAAAACTCTCAAGGACAACTTGCAGATAGCACAAAATCGACATAAAATACATGCAGACAAGCATAGAGTTGAGTGAGCCTTCCAAGTGGGAGATCTGGTATATTTGAGGTTGCATCCCTATAGACAATCCTCATTGAAGTCTAACGGGGTTGATAAGTTGCAGCCAAGGTTCTATGTCCCCTACCAAGTTTTAAGAAAGATCGGTGAAGTGGCTTATGAGCTAGAGTTGCCTCCAGGCAGCCAGATTCACAATGTTTTCCATGTGTCCTATTTGAAGCAAGCAGTAGGGAAGCAAGTCAAAGTTTCACAAGACTTGCCACCCCTTGATGATGAGGGAAATTTGGTGCTGATCCCTAAAAGGATCCTTGATGTCAGAGAAAAGAAGCTAAGGAGCAGAATCCTTAAGGAATTTTTGGTGCAGTGGGAAGGGATACCCAGTGAAGATGCTACTTGGAAAGGAGAACACATCTTACAACATCTTGGTTTGAAATTGCTTACGGACAAGCAATATTGGGTGGGGAGGGTTGTCATGTCCCCACAAAATTGAGCATTGGAACAAGTTCCTAACTTAACCAATCCCTTGGGTTGAGGAGGCAGTTGCATAACCATGGGGTTAAATTTTGTATTCCAGGCAATCAATTAATTAGGAGTGTGCATTTAATTCTATCCATAGTTTGCTACCTACTTGGAATAAATCATTATGGTGCATTTAATATTATTGGTGTAATTAATATTTTATTGTTATGCTGAATAAATGGAGAAATTGGCCCACCAAGTCGAATTAGTGGATAAGGTTGGAGGAGTGACTTGGGGTAGAAGTCAAGTAAAGCACTAGAGTCCAAAAATGATGCCAAAAGTGAGAAAAGAGGAATATTTCAAGAAAAGCGGGAAAGTTTGGAAAGCAGGAAAGTTCAGAAAAGAAGGAAAGTCAAAAAAAGAGGAAAAAGAAGGAAAGTCAAAAAAAGAGGAAAAAGAAGGAAAGCAAGCTTTCCTCATCCTCTCAAGGAATGCGCATTACTCAAGGAAACTTGTTCTCCAAGTCATGAAACATCTATAAATAATGCCATGTGTTAATATATTTGTAACTTCGGAAGATATTCACTTGTATATTTTATATTGTATTTATATGTTATTATTGCACCGAGTGAAACGAGGTGCTCTACAACCTAGTACGGGGGAGATGTTGTAACGTGTATGTAGCATTACATGTAGCGTTACATCTAATAAAACGTAAAAAGTGATAAAAATAATTAAAAAAATTCATGTCGGCTCATAAAATAAAAAATTATGGAAAGTATTTAAAAGAAAAAATCCATGTTGGTTCATAAAATAAAATATTATGAAAAGTAATTAAAAAATAGATGTTCGTTTATAAAATAAAAACTTAAAACTTAAACCCGGATCTATCAATCAAGAGAGATCAAATTTTTTGAGTTTAAATTTAAGAAAAGAAATACACCTCAAGAAATTGGATCCCTCTCGGTGCTTGATAAACATGGGTTTAAGATGGATCTATGCTGGTTGTACTTCCAACGAAGATGTTCATTCCTTCGGTCGAGAAAGTTATTATTGTACTTGAAGGGTTGTTAGACTCTCCTAGAGAAGTCGACCATGAGTTGAGTCATTATGGGTTATTAGACTCTTCTAGAGAAGTCAGCCCAGTCAGTTACACTTAGGGGACGATCTGTTTGGGGTTAAGACCAAGTGAAAGTTAAAGTATAAATAGAGAGGGTGCTCCTCTCTATTTGATCATTCACTCACTTATCAAGTTGGCATAAGTGAGTAGTAGGACAAGTTCGCACAAGTGAAGAAGAGAGAAGTTGATGGAGACCATTTCTACTTTTGGGGTTTATTGTATTGCTCATTCTATCTCTGAGGAAGTTGCGGGGTTTTCTCCTTTATGGTTTCCCCGAGGAAAATCTTTGTGTCTCTTGTCTCTATTATGTTTATGTTGTGCTTGTTATTCTCTCAGTAGGATCCTAGATCACATTGAATTAAAATTGTGAAAATCTAACAATGAGCACCATAGTCACATCTTTTGTTAGTATGAGAAATTTTATGAATGCATTTGTGCATTTGAGACTTGGGAGATGTGCCTCTAGTCAAGCATGGGATATGTGCCCCAGATTTCTGTGAGAGGATGATGGTATTAATCCATTTTCACTGATTTTATTTGCAGGTACTGAAGATGATCAGGTTGAATTGGAATTTTTGAAGCATCCATCTAGTTCAGAGATCGAATCCCCAGTCTTCTTGAGCTTCTGCAGCTAGTTTCTTGTGTGCAAGAAGAGAGATCCTTCTATCACTTTCTGAGAGGAATATTAGCCTATTTCTAATGTAATAACATAGGATGTAATTCTATTATATCATTCAATTCAACACAAATTACATAACTCTGATTTATTCTCCAATTTCTCTACCCCTTCTAGATTTTGACTAGCTTTTTGTGTATGATTCATAAGTCAATGAGTATAAGTCCAAATTAAGTCATTCTTGTTTTTGTAGTTATATAACATGTCATATGTCATGATCCATCCCCTGTTTCAGAAATTCGTGAGCCTTTGAGCACTATTTGGGAATCCAGAATTCAAACTAGTTGAGCTGTCCTGAAATGCAATTTTACTAGTTTTGTTACGAGACTTGTCCAGATCTTCATATAAATTTCTGAACTGATATTATATGATGAAATTACTGTAAATTAATTTTAATGAGCCTCTATGATGTCTGCAACAACCTTCCATCCTTCCATATCCGTTATTCTTTCCCATCCTTAGTAATTATAGTCTCCTTAACCATTGTTTGACCAAATTTGAGAAGTCTTGAGTTTTTGTGCCACAATCCTAAGTTGGTACATTACAAATAGCTACGATAATAAGTTTATAATTTTGAATTCAATTACGGAGGCTGTTTGAGGCTGAAGATATGAAGAGTAAAGCAAATTCATTGGTTCTACAGTGAAGTAATTTGCTTTCCCTATTTGATATCTGGACCACCACAAAGTAATTTCCATGGCGTATTTAGTTATTTATAGCAAATATTTTTTCTTAAGTTATTTATAGTAAATATGTTTGTTTAGGTTGGTTGGATGTTTACTGCAACATAATATTTAGGTTACATGAAAGTAAATTGCTTAGGCTTCGGTGCTTTAATGAGGGATCCTTTATCATGGCTTATGCGAAGAGCTTCATGCTGGAAAGGATTCTATTTGTATTATTCTTTTAACAATTTTCAGCAATTTTGAGTGGTCAAGGATGTATAGGACCGTGTACAGGTGTTAAAACTAGTGAAATGATGGTAGATTTAAAGTAACCTTTAATTAAGAAAAACATGTACATAAATGAGGAAGCTATGTACTTAAATTAAGAATAATTGTATACAACCGAGCAAGAGGAAGAGAAAAGCAAAAGATTTTTTTTATCCTTAGCATGTCCATGGATCCATCTTATGATAAGACAAACCGATATATACAGACTAGCATAATATTTTTTCCTCGCAAAAAAGAGGACATTCTTCTACAATCATACTACACATACCTTTTCTTATGTATTCTAATTAATTTTGATGGGCAAGAAGAAGTTATACTACACTATGCTTCATGAGAATGCGAGAATATGCATCCCGGGAGGAGGTGCATGAGCTTTCCTGTTGTAATTTTAGCAAGACTTTTATTCTCATTTTTGTTGAATCTATTTTTTTTATTCACTCCTGTTGATGTGGTTGCAATGTTCTTCTTCGCTTTTGTTTCTGATTCTCCATACATCATCTCTTTCTGTACGTTTTCACTAATATTCTTTTGTTCGGCAAGAACATTTTCATCTTTTTTCTCTCCATGTAGAAAGATATTAGACTCCAGATAAGAATATTTATCAACTTAAAGTAACCAATATAAACCACCAATTAAATCATATTTTGCAAAAGTAAATTTAATTCATCTAAATATCAAATATAATATTGATCCCTGATCTACGAACCTTGGGTATGTCAAGTTGTAAATGAGGAGGCATGGGCATGGAAATGTTTTCATGAACGCCTTTTTGGAAGCATTCCTCCTCAGGAAGGAGGTGGTGCTTGTCTTCCTCAAAAAATTTCAACCCATTAGTTGTATGCGATCCCTTCATATTAACATTTATTGTGTCTCCTCCTATTGAATTGGACTGAGTAGAGGGTATCATTCACTCTAAATCCTCACTCAGCTGCACATGGACCACAGTAAATAAATACCTTTACATAATTATCCAATAAATCTATCACAATTTGATCAAACTGAATTTGAATGAATACATCAATCCATACCTTGGAGACCTTGTTTTCAAGGGATGCAACGTGATCCACAATATTTCCTTTGGCCACAGTTTCTATGAGCACGGAGCTCATGGGATTACAATGTTTCTCCATAATTTTGGTAGAATATGAGTTTTCGAGTGTCGGCTTATTTAATTCCTCATTCGTGATGGGGCATGGAGTAGAATTCCCACTAGATAACCTTTTCTCCTCTGTATATGCAAGTTACACCAGTGCAGGAACAAATAAAATTTCATCTAACCAATCAATGACCGTTCCAGCATCTCAAAAACTAAATTTGATCTGTAAAATTAGCCATTCATAGTCCATAACCAAAAAATAGCAATGGAAACATCGCTTTCACTCTATAATACATATAATACAACTTATTATCCCATCTGAATGTCATCAATCTTACAATTTGAGTGTTCATATATAAAATGAAAATTCTCTATTAAAACCGAATAGGGAAAACACAATATTGTATGTTTTAGCTAAAATTAAAATATACATAAGGAGTGAAAGGCCCTTACAACGACATCGATACGATCCAGTATGGTAAGGAGAGGAGCAATGATGGAAGACACAGGAGACATTGGCTCTCCCCCTTCCTTTCTGCTGTTGATTTCATCTTCGTTCATTTCCCTATTGTTTTCCTTCGTATTTGGCTCATATGCAATTTGTTCTATACCTATCTTATTAGGTGACCTATTTATGCAACTTGAATTGGCCTGCTCTGGTTCAACAACATCACCTACTATTTCAACAACTAGCCCATCAATTTCAAAATACCGGTTTTGAGAGCTATAATCTAAGCCCTCGTCATTATTTTCCTTGGAATTAATATCCTGTGCAAACTGTTTGGTAGAGCTGAAACTCACAAATTTATGGTGGTGGTCTTCAGGGGTGTCAGTGGTGGAAGTCATAGAAACATTAAGTATCTCCTTGGATTTGATCCTGCAGCCAAATTTTGAAGAACAAATGCCTAGGTCACGGTTTAAACTCGGGTTTCTGTGTAAAGTGGACAAAGTTCTATGAAATTGGCTAGATCTTGAACAACATTATATATTTTGTGAAACTTGTTTGCACTGTTTGTTAAGATCAAATTGTATAGCATTTCGGAAAATCCATTTTCATGATAAGATTGATATAGTATTGAAATGGAGGCTATGAGGAGAGAAATTTCCTGAAGATGAGGTACATTTTTCCTTTGAAAAGCGAAAATTTTATGAGCCTTAATGAACAGTAGAAGCGATTTTTACTGTTCATGGATGTACAAGACAGTATTAAAAATGATATCAGTTAGCAATAAAAAGCAGTTAAAGAAGAACAGGTTTACATATCTACTTGCATATGTATGCAGAGAAAAGGCAATCCCATTTTATACAGTCTGATTACATTTGCATTTTTTATTTTAAAACAATGGATTCCACTACATGTTGCCTACTTTTATTCAATAGCAAAAAATTGTTTTCCTAGAATAGACGTTTCCAGCCAACATGAAAGCAATCCCAATAGTGAACATGTCTCTAGAAAATTTGCACTTGTATTGGAAAGGTCCAAGGATATTGCTGAATTATTAAAATCAGTAGATATGTGTGGATTTGCCATGCGTCATTACACTCATGTTGCAACCAAAGGACGACCACCATCGGAGCGCAAGCAGAACAAATTCACGCCCACACTGTAAGTTGTGTGTGGGAGAAATACCTAGCTCACAGGATGATCCGCATTTATGGTCAAGATGATATTTTGCAAGGAGTAAATGTAAGGGACATTTAATGTTTTACAACTAGGGTACAACATTTAATCAATTTGGGTGTGCATTGACATGTATAAATTGGGTTTGGGTATTAGTTGCCGTGGAGAAATGGAATTTTTTTATTGTTGAAGGTTTGGCTTTGAGAAAGAGGGGTTATCAAATTTGAATGGCTATAAGAGTGGTGCTTCTAATATTGTTAGATTTTCATAAGTTAAACATAATGTTTAGTTGTCACCCATATAATAAGTATTGGAATTTAGAGCCAAGTACGAGAGTTAATATTATTCTAATTTGGAGTCAAGTACAAGAGTTATAAACATTAGGATTGAATAATTTATAATCTTCAGTTATATCTTACTTCTAACATTCTTAGATTTCAAAGAAGTTAAACCTGGTGTTTATTTGTCTCCCAAAAATTAAGCATTAGAGTTTGCAACAGTACAAGAGTTATAAATCATTATTCTAAGTTTCAAATAGTTTTTTTAATATTTTTTTATTCTATTAACATTATTTTATAACTCGATGATAAGACAAGGTTTTTCCTCCCAATGTTCATAGTCAAAAATCAAATCAAAGAACAGTATTCTCCACCATGCACCTCTGGAACGAATTCCCTCGGCCCCGATGTTTGGCTGCATGCCCCAGGTGTGCCCCCTTTGAATGCGTACAAGCTCTGAACCATCCCCTCTCCTGGTTGGCCCTCCTGGTCGTGCCTCCGATCCTCCTCATTCCCCCTCACGCTGCTCCTTCAACGTCGTCCTGGAGACCCTTCTCCTCTCCATTCCCGTTTGTTTCTCTCTCCCCCTCGCCTCCAATGGCTTTGGAGTCCGAAAGCCCTCCCCCTGGTCTTTCCAACTTCCTGAAGCTTTTAGTCGCACAAGGCAAGAAACCCCTTTCCTCCTCCCAACAAAAATTTGTGAGGAAGCTCGATGAGATCCCTATTGTCGCCTTACTGGTTGACATACCCTGCAAGACAATCCTCAACCTGTCGGAACGAGGTTTGATCGGCCAGTTCACAGGCCTTTGGCCCTCCCCGAAATCCACCAAACTTTGGGTGCAAAAAAACTGGAGACCCTTGATTACTAAAGACGTCAAATCCTTTTTCTAGGAAAAGGCTTCTTTGCCTTCGTTTTCAAATGCAAACAGGATCGCAAATTCATCTTCAGGAATGGACCCTACTTTATGGGCCCTCAAGGACTCTATATGAACAAGTGGACTCTGAGATTCGATCCAACCCACGACATCCCTTTCGTTGTCCCTGTTTGGGTGAGACTCCCTCACTTACCCCTTCATTGCTGGAATAATAAGTCTTCAGAAGCCATCGGGAATGCATTGGGAAAATACATTGACAAAGCAGACCGGAAAGATCAATACTCTTGCGCGAGAATCTACGTCGAAGTAGATCTGGAACACGGACTCCCGGAAGCAATAAATCTAACCGTAGCTGACTGGACACACATACAAGAGCTCGAATACAAACAAATCCCATTCAAATGCAAGTTCTGCCATGAATACGGCCATTTCGCACGATCATGCAAAAAGAAGCCAACGATTCAAGAATCGGACGGAAAAAAAGAGCAATGGACGACCATTCAAAAAAATGGCAAATCAGGTATGAAACCCCACTCAAAAAACTCAAATACACAAAAATATGATCAGCAACATCAAGATCCGACAGCCTCAAACAATAGGAATAGATTCAAAGTCCTAGAAACAATCGAAATCCCTAAGGCCAAAGAAGAAGGAGAACTGCGTGAAGAACAAAATTCTCAAACAACCCCTCTCGCCCATGAAACACCGAAGATCCCCCTGTCTTTGAATTCTCCCAGTCCCACTAGATCTATCTTGATCAAATATGCATCATCCTATGCTGAAGTCACTAAAGCAAGAACTCCCAACTCCCCCTCCTCCTCAGAAGAGCACATTGACAAATCATCCAAAAAACCTGGTTGCAAATCAAGATTTGAGAGAAGAAGAAGCACAGCATGAGAAAATCCAAGGATCCCAAGCCACAATATACATGGTTTTTAGTAGAAATACCAAGGCCAGAGGTGCAGGAAAGAAATACAGAGACATAGCAGGAGGAACCCCCTCCTCCATCAATAATTCAAAATGATGAAGTTGGTCTCTTGGAATTGCAGAGGTCTAGGAAAACCCTGCAAAATTGACACAGTAAAATACCTCCAAAAGATTGATATGCTCGATCTCCTTTTACTCCAAGAGACCAAACTCGATGACACTACAGTCTTAGCAATCAGCAACGAAAAATGGAAAAAAAACACGGGGTACGTAGTCAGTGCCAAAGGAGCCTCTGGAGGACTGGCAACTCTTTGGACAGTCGAAAAATTCCATCTCCACAATTCCTTTGCTATGCAGCATTGGATCTATACCGAAATCACCCACATACAGAGCAACAAGCACATTGCTCTCTTCAACATGTATGTGCCCAACCTCCATTCAAAAAAGAAAGATTGCTGGAATCTATTAGAAGATTTCTTGGAAGTTTACAGCCCCAAGGACATCATTCTAGCTGGCGATATGAACATCACTCTCACCAAAGCAGAGAAAAAAGGCGGCCTCATTGGAAAATGTTTCTTCAAAATCCAGGTCGAAGCTCTCATTCAAGCAAGATATCTCATCGATATCAAGCCAAAAAGAGGGAAATACACTTGGTCAAATAAACGAATTGGCAAGGGAAATATCACGGCCAGACTGGACAGGTTTCTAGTCCAAATCAGCCTCCTGTCCGATTCCCAAACCATATCCTCTTACATACTAGCTAACCTCGCCTCTGATCATAAACCCATTCAGCTTATTTTTCAAGACATTGAAAACCTTGGCCCTATCTTCAGGTTTAGCCCCCAATGGCTTAACCTTGCCAGCTTCTGGAACACTCTTGATAAAGCCTGGAGCATCCCTATCTCTGGCTCCCCCTTCTACATTTGGGAGCAGAAACTCAAAAACACCAAGTTTGCACTCAAAAAGTGGGCCAAATCCATTTGCCCTGCACCTGTCATCTCTAGGAATTCCACAGTGAACATACTTGAAGACATCCAATTTGATATGGAGAATCAATCCGTTGAAGCTTCCACTCTCCAGGATGAAGTCGCACAACAAACCAAAGTGTATCAAGCCTTCCGAGCTGGAGAGGAGTATTGGCGCTTGAAGTCATGCAGCACTTGGCTTAAAAATGGTGATAAGAACACCAGCTATTTTCATAAACAATTCGTGGTTAGACAGTCCATCAACCACATCGCAGAGATCAAAACAAATGACGGATTGAATGTGACTGGCAATGCAAATATAAAAAACGTTGCATACATGCAATTCTCCAACCTTTACGCAGATGATGCTAACGCTGATAAAGCTGAGGAGGCCGTATTCTTGGAACACATTCCAAAGAGAATCACCCCGGAGGAGAATCTCAACATGCAAAAACCCTTTACAGAGCAAGAAGTTCTCAAGGCAATCAACTCCTTCGATTCTGACAAAGCACCAGGCCCCGACGGATTTTCAATGCATTTCTACAAAGCATGTTGGACATACATTAAAAAATACTTCATGAGAATGATCAGGAATTTCCACTTGAAGGCAAAAATTAGCGGTTGCACCAACACCACGTTTTTGTCCCTCATCCCAAAAGACACGAATCCCAGCTCCTTCAGCAGATTCAGACTGATTTCACTTTGCAACTCATCCTACAAAATCATCTCCAAGATGCTTGCAACTAGATTGAAGCCTTTACTCAACAAAATCATTTCTGATAATCAAGGTGGCTTCTTGAAAGGAAGGCAAATACTCTATAACATCATTCTTGTACAAGAAGAAATCCATTCCAGCAAATCACGAAAGGAAAAAGGTATGATAATCAAACTCGACATGGCCAATGCATTTGACCATGTCAAGCACTCCTTCTTATTTAAAATTATGAATTGATTCGGATTCGATGACACCTTCATCAGTTGGATCTCAGCCTGTATAAGTAAACCCTAGATCGCCCGCTTAATTAATGGTCATCTCATAGACTTCTTTCAAGCATCCCGTGGTATCAGGCAAGGCTGTCCTCTTTCTTCTTTCCTGTACATTATCATTGCAGACTCACTCAGTCGAAAGCTGAACCATGAATTGATCATTGGTTCCCTACCTGGCCTCTGCCTCACACTTGATTCTCATCCCCTCAATCACATCCTTTTCGCCGATGAATCTCTATTATTGGGTGGAGCCTCCTCCATCTTAGCCCAAAAATTCAAACGCAACCTAAATCTGTATTGCAATGCCTCAGGTGGCAAAATTAACTTGCACAAAAGTGATATCTACTGCTGGAATATAAACAACAACGTAGCAGCCAAAATTAGCAGAATTCTCAACATCAAAGTTTGCAATCAATGGGGCAACTTTAAATATCTGGGTCTTCCAATCACTTTCGGCAATTCAAAGATTGGAAATTGGGAAGATACAATTAACAAAATAAAAAACAGAATCAGAAGTTGGGGAGGACAATGGCTTAGCAAAGCTGGAAAATTAATTATAGTAAACTCTGTGCTCTCCGCGCTACCCATCTATCAATCCTCCTTTCTCCTAGCCCCAAAAGGAGACTCTAATTAGAAAAGAAAGTTGTTGAGAGACTTCCTTTGGTCTGGTGGGAAAAACAATGGAAACAAAATCTATCGTGTGAATTGGGAGACCATTAAGAAGCCAAAATCCTCGGGAGGTCTGCAAATTCAAGACCCTCTCCACGCTAACTTGGCACTGGGCGGTAAACTTCTCTGACAAATTCTTCACAACAAACATCATCTTTTTAGTCAAGTACTCAGGAAAAAATATTTATACGGAACCAATTCAAGATGCCTCGATCAAAATCCAACCACCAAAGGCTCTAGTATATGGAAACTATGTAAAGCAGCTTGGGAATTTTTTTCAGAAGGTCTCTACTGGGTACCCAGCAATGGCAGGAAAATTGATGTGTTTACTGATAAGATCATGGACAACGAAGAACTTCAGAACAATCATGAGTTACATGACATCGCAGCATGGCTCAGGCAACACAGAATCTACACCCTTAAAGAATTCAGCTCTTGGGATCACTATGGCAATTGGAAAAGTTGGAAAATCACAGATATCCCTCCCCATCTTGAGGCTACCAAAAACATTCTCACTGAGAATCTGAAAGGATGTGATCCCCTTCATCTTATGGCCAAAGACGAGCGAGGATGGGGTCCCACAGGTGCATACACCTATATTCTTGGTTATAAAGCACTCCAATCCCATGATGATGCAAGAAAAGATGTTTGGAAAATAGCATGGAATCCATTCGGACTTCCCAAAATCAACTTTTTCACGTGGACCTTAATTCACTCCAAAGTTCTCACCGGTGACAATCTCACCAAGAGAGGATTTCATGGACCTTTTTGGTGCCCTCTTTGTCATAGCAATCTTGAAACACTTAACCACCTATTTTTGGAATGTCAGTTTACTAAACTTGTTTGGAATTTAATTATCCTTGACCTCACTACCACTCAACCTTCTTTCTCCTCTGTCACCCAACTTTTCCAAGATTGGAATTCTTTTTATCCCACTCCCATATCCAATAAGAATCTCTGGCATCAGATTTGGACTTCCATCCCCAAGTTTACATGTTGGAAAATCTAGACTACTAGAAACAATGCCATTTTCAACGAAAGGCATTACACTCCCTTGCAAACTACAGGCCAAGCAAAAAGTTTACTCATCGACTATTTAAATAACTCCAACCACAAAACTGATTCAACTCTCAACACGAAAGAAAGGAATTGGATAGAAGGAAGGCTTCCTAATTCAAGTAAAAATCTTCGACCTCAACACCAACCTACATGGTATATCAGAATCACCATTCCTGACTTTAATGAATGGAGAACTAACCAAGCCATAGATAGCTTACATTTTGATGGAGCCTCAAAGAACAACCCTGGCAAAGCCGGTGCAGGAGGAGTTATGTGGACAAGTGATGGAACAATCAGAGTGAAATACAGTTCGGGCTTGGGCATCTACTCAAACAATATAGCTGAAGCAATAGCCCTGTTAAAAGGCTGCCAAATCGCTAAAGAACGTATGATCAACAATTTACATGTATTTGGCGACTCGTTGCTCATCATCAAAGCCCTAAATGCAAACACAAATCTCAGCAATCTAGCTCTAAATCGAATAATGCAATGCATAAGGAAAATCTCGAGCACATTCACCCAGTTTAAGGCATTTCATATTTTAAAGAATTTAAATGAGGAAACAAACATTGAAGCAAATATTGGAGTCAATCTCAATAGTGGAATTCTGAATATAACCAACAGTGTCAGTGAACTGCATCAAATCCCTTGAATAGGGCCTCAGACATCTATCACTCAAGCTTATTTCAGAATCTAATTGAAGGTCAAATTTATTTCAGCAACATATATCTCAGAAATATTGATTGCAGACAACTATCATCCAATCCAATGAATAATATTCACCCTGAACTCAATGGTTTATTTATTCCACAAATCATGAACTCGCTGGTTTATAGATTTCACTAGTTATGAACTCGATGATTGCTGACATCACAAATCAAGAATCCAACATCCGCATGGATTTGAATGTTTGAACCTTACACGTCGAATACAGGTTGGAAGATTGAGATACATAGTGCCAATTACTCACCACAAAATGCATAATGAGATCGAGAACATTGATTACTCTTCACTTAATGCATGCTGACAATTACATTCAGATCTTTCTGATTCGAATAGCCTCATCGAATTCTGCTTTTTTCATTAGCATTTGCCCACTCAGTAGTCATTTCAAAGCTGATTGAGGGTTTAGAATTAATTATTTTTGTTTTACAACATACAACAGGCTTTTTCACTTATCGAAGTCATTTGGTTGTCATTCTACAAAAATGTTAATAGTGGAGTTAGCTCAATGTAACCTGCCGATATGCCTGCAGGCTCATTCAAGGGATTCTTCAATCTTCCAGTACAAACAGTGAATTACATTACATTACATGAGAAGGTTTCTTCATTTTATATCAAGGCATTCGGTATTGACAACGATCTTCATCATACTCCATGAACATGTTTATCCATTTCTACAACAGGGCAGACCCTATCACACATCCATTTGATCTTTAGTATTTGAATTCTCTGGGCATCTTCTTTTAGCACAACTCGGACTTCTTCTACTGCATATTTGGTCTCTTATCAATTTTTGGAATGCAAATTGTCTTCATCAAATCCAACAGCGCAGAAGTCTCATTTTTATTAAACGTCTGAAGCAGAACGCTGATCCTTGTGTATTTGAAACTCATCACAATTTCTGACTGTCGCATTCATTTTTTCATTGTCATCAGCAAAATCAGTGCATTCTTTATTTTATTTATTTGTATTAAGCTCTTTCAGCCTGAGATGTATCTGTTGATGTAAGGCATACTGACATTCAAACACAATCTCATCCAATAATGGTCTCTACAGGCTCTCTATTAACTGTTGTTGAAATTGCTCATAGCCAATTTGGCCATCAATTGTACTCTGCCGATTTGGTTCAAAACCACGGTTTTTTTTTTTATACAATATACGTTTCTATTAAAAAAAAACATTTTTATAACTTTCAAACCTTCCAAACAAGCTTTTTAGTAAATATGCACATCTCTTATTTTGTCCCATGACAACAACTAGACATTTAAGAAGTTTATGAAATAAGGTATATGATGAGAACACATATTTCATCTCTAGAAACCATAGGTATCATACTATATGAAATAATGTTTTTAATGAGAAAAAAGTTAAGAATGACAAAATACCATGAAAAATGACATCTCATTTATGGAAAATTGCCTTTGAGAATATTATTGGTAAGCAATAGATTTTAGTTACAATTTGTTTTTCTTTTCAATATTTATTTTTGTTTACTACACCAAAAAAACACATTTTCATTTATGTTTCATACTAGTCAACACAATCGAATTCCAAAAGGTATTTACCCTATCCAAGTCATTTGGATTCCCTACTTTAATTACTTAAAAGTAACTTATTTTTTGACATAATTTATATTTGAAGGAATATCAATTAATGTTTGTGGATAATTTTATATAAAATGAATATAAAAAAAAAATTAAAAAAATTATTATTGAAATTCAATGTAATAAAAAATTGTCTCATCGAATTCCAAAAGGTATTTCCCCTATCCAAGTCATTTGGGTTCCCTACTTTGATTACTTAAAAGTAAACTATTTTTTGACATAATTTATATTTGAAGGAATATCAATTAATGTTTATGGATAATTTTATATGAAATGAATAAAAAAATTAATATATATATATATATATATATATATATTATTATTGAAATTCAATGTAATAAAAAATTGTCTCATTCTTTTTTTTTTCCAGAGAAAAAAAGACTACTATTGATATTCATATTAGAATCAAATAGTACAAAAAAAATTCCTGATCCATCCAGCTGGAACCTTCTAAGATAACAAAAGATGTTATCTTCAAATATCTGTCATACAAGAAATGTGCCTATCCCATCAAGGATATATCTAATCAGAGCATAATCGACAGTTTTAACCCAGCACTTAGCTTATTACATCCAAAAATACAAACCAAAATGTAGATCCAGCAAAAAACATTAAATACAAAGTTAGACAAGAGCATCATCTACAGATCAGTCATAAAAATAAATAGAACCACAGTCCAGAATACTGCCCTCACACCAATCCTCCCATATCAAGTGACCTTCACATCCTTCAAGCGCTTGTTTGGAAAGTTTGTCCGCCATACAGTTATGCTCACGATAAATATGTTCAAAAATGATGTGCTGCTGTTTATGTATTTCAAAAAGTGTCCTGGAGGCCCAGTGTCTCAGATTTAAAACATTGAGCTTGAATTTACCTTCTGCCCATTTGATGGTTACCCGAGAGTCACCATATACCTTTATGTTGTTCAATCCAAAGATGTTGGCAACCTTTAGAACACACCAAAGTGCAATTAATTCCGCCTTCATTCTTATATATGGGAGAATCAACCAATCTTTTTTATTTTTATTTTCGATGATTAATAATAGATGGTAAATAAATATGATTTCAATGGGGCCAAAAGCTCACCCTTATCACATCTTTATTAAGATTTTGTATATATTCTCATTACAGTAACATAAGTAATTATATATGATATTGGAAACTATCATGAGTAACTATCATAAGTAATTATAAATGATATTGGAAACTATAATGATACATGTTATAAGTAACAATCTAAAAAATTGTCCATTTGATGTAGCTTGGGATGAATGATTGTTATCCTCCCCACCTAGGTTCAATACTTGTAAGTGACAGGATGCTCTTGTTGAGCCCCTATGTAATGAATGTAATCCTGATCTAAAAGTGAAATGTCATGTTATTTTATTTACTCTATTATTTTGGCACATGATTTTTTTCTTTCACATGTAAGTGGTTATCATCTTAAGAATCCATAAAGAAAATATTAGGTACTGAAATATATAAGATATGAAATGCAATGAAAAATATATATTTAAGAAATGAAATATATATATATATATATATATATATATATATATATATATTTTCAGTGGACATGAACACTGCCTCATAAACCTAGTCAAGAGGATTGAAATGCATGCATCCATATATTTGCTCTTTTATCAAAACCATTCATCTTCAACTACATCAACTATCAAAAGCTACATTCAAATAACTCCTCCCCATAGCAGGTGGCAATGTCGGGGGCATTGCCACCACGTGGCTCTTATTTATATATTGCTTATATTATTTAGGTATAAGTACTCAAACACGTTAACATAGACATTTATTAAGTAGGTACCTAAAAATATATGTGCAAATCAATAAATATTTTTTTTTTCAAATTATTGTTGCTTATTATATGCTAGAGATTCCATCATCAATTCACACTTTTTTTCCCCAAGAAAAAAAGCTTATATTTTCTATTTCATTGAGAAATCAAAATATACATTTATGAGCCTTTGATGCTCTGTCCCAAACCACTAAAACTACAGTTCCTATCAAGCTTTACAGCCTTCTGATTCTATACTACAAACCCCCCGAAGGAAACAAGTCTTTACAAAACTATTCATTATCTAACCAGACACTAATGAAACAAAGTTCAATGAATCATTAGATGTATTGCTGAGGAGATGGAATTTTCAGTGAATTCTTGAGAGACAAAGGTTCTTTTTAAATAAAATTAATTTACTATATAAAATTAATTATATTTTCTTAAATAAAAATTGTAATTTTGTCGAAATAAACATTTGATAAATGAAACAACAATCAATAATACCATGAAAAGACATACATATACATGAACGTCATCAACATAACATGAAAAGTCATAAATATACATGAAAGACATCAACATGATACACATCTACATCAACACCAACAGGATATGAAACAAGCATAATATATATGAACAATAATTTCAAAATCATAATATATGTCAAATATACAACTCAAGTCAAATATAAAAGTTAGATATATACATGTGCTCAATAACTGCTGAGCTAGCGGGTTCACAAACGGGGCCAAAGGCATCAATACCTCCACCCGCAGAGCTAGAGGCATCAGTAGCTCCGCTAGATAAACATGTAGAAAGAAACATCTAAATCTCTCTATGAGGATCTATACCACCCGATGGAGCTATCGTATCTATCAAATTGACCAATGGTGTAGGAGGTGGTGGTGGGTCAACTAGGTGAGAAGGAGATGGAGGTCAGTCTACTCATTGTTGAGGAGAGAGTGGTTGATCAACCTATGGAGGATGAGAGGACGGTGGGTCGACTGGGTAAGCAGCAGAGGGTGGTCGATCAACCTATGGAGTATGAGAGGATGGTGGGTCAACTAGGTAAGGAGGAGAGGGTTGTTGGTTGTGGATCGACTAGGTGAGAAGGAGAGGGTGGTTGACGACCTGTGGAGGAGGAGAGGGTGTCCGATCGACGCGTGGAGAACGAGGAGGAGAGGGTGTTCGATCGACACGTGGAGAAGGAGGAGGAGATGGAGGAGGAGGTGGAGGACCACCACCCTCACTAGATGAACTAGAACTAGCGCCCTCAGTTGACCGCCACCTCTCTAGTAGCTTGGTTGCACCCACAATATGACACATCAGCAATGTCATATCACATGGGAGTCTCCTCCAAATATGAACAAGGCCTAGGTCTCTTGTGATCTCGTTGGCCCAAATAAGGCGCACTCGCTGTCGAGCCAACAACCCAGACAACGAATCCGCCATCTCCTAACATAATCTAGTATCAGGCCTATGTTGTAGGTTGGGTCTCTATAATTGTGGTAGCTCCTCTACCTCTGCCATGTTCTCGTCAGATTGGGGAGGAACTTCCCCAACATAACTGGTGATATTCTGCAAAATTGTAGAGGATAATAATTAGACAATTTAATTTAATAATTTAAATAAATGTTATAATAAATTACATATGCAATAATGTAGACAATAAAATGCGAATACATTATTCAAAACATAAAGCTAATATTACGTCTACCATTGTCATGTCCCAAATTTGGCATTGGGTCAAAATGGCCTAATAAAATTGGCCCTATTCATTAGAGTTTGTCAAATTGATGCTAAAGGTCAAATAATTGCCAAGGAGGAAAATTACTAGTTTCCTAGGTTTGGGGTGGAAGCTTTGGGATTTGGAATAATGGGGATAATAAATGATGTTTGAACATTAGAATGGAATAAATATTTAATAAAGGAGATAAATAAATATATACAAGTGAAAATCAAAGTGGAATTTGATCATGAAGACACATGGAGGAAGTGGGACCCACATATGGCTAGATTTCCCCACTACACTTGGCATCATTCTCTCACCAATTCGAATTCAAGGTGAATGGTAACATACTTGGGGGAGTCCAAAAGGTATTATTCATGGCATGAATCATCCAAGGTCGAAATATAGAGGAATAGTAACTCCCATGGAAGAGGAAGAGGCAATTTGGAGCTAGTGAGACACTTGGGCTAGATTCCCTAGCTCTATGACAACAATGATGAAGATGCTATGACACCTATGACACAAATCAGACCTGAAGGCTGACATATGACATATATGACATGTCAGGGCTAACACTAGACTCCAAGAGGGTGCTCAAGGGTGTTAGGGCAGCTAAGATGCTTCCACATGTGATTTGGTGGAAATGGGAGACTAGGAATTGTTGTACAAGTGGCGTTCTTTGGAATCTCTTCCCAACTTGAGTTGGCATGAGTCTCTTGGAAGGAATTCGACCCATGGAGGACATTAGAACTTTATAAATGTCAATAACAAAGAATGAAACCAGCTTTTGATCATTTGTAGAATTTGCAATTGCATTTGTGAAGAGGGAGAGCTAGTGGATGACTAGTTTCTTGCCTTAGCCAATTTCGATGGTGAAAGATTCCCATCCAAGTTGGTAATTGGAAAGGCTATTCATACTTTTCATTTGAAGCTTTAATGGAGTCTTTATTTGCAGGTGTAAGCTACATGGCAGCTCATGGTTTCTTCTATTGCATCTCACTCCTTCAACCATTTCCAGTTTTGATGGCATATTCTTGATCCTTGAGGGAGGGCATTTTTAGTGAGCTATTGTACTATTTGGGGAATCTTTTAATGCCCCATTTCTTTTGTAATATGAATTAAATACTCTTTTATTCATCTCCAGAAAGTTTCAAGTCGAAATTCCAAGTAGAAATGTATAAATCTCAATTTTAATGAAAGAACAGTGTCATTTCCCCACTACCTTGTTGTGAATCAATGTAATGTTGATGATTTCGAATGAATGGATGATTCTCTGATATATTTGTGATCAATATACTTCCATGGATGTCTTCTACAAGTTTCATGTACTGTACTTGAGCATTTGAAGTATTTTTACTCAGTTTAGTTGTATTGGGAGGTGAAATAGTGCCATTTCTCCAAGGGTCGAATTAGGGATTTTTGCAGTTGAATGGGAGAGGGTGAGAACAGTTGTAATAATCCATTAATGGTGCATATGAGACTTTAATAACATAATTAACACATTACATACCTCTGTTCATAAATTTGAGTGGGTTTGGAGGCATTTGGGAAGCCATTTTCAGTACTTACCCCAGGGGGATTTGAACCCCAAATTACTAGTAAAATTGCATAATTGGTCCAAAATCCTAAGAGAGTTTGAAGAGGTCTTTTGGTGGCCATATGTCATCCATAAACATCATATTCAAGTTCTAATATCATTCATACACCTTCCTTGAAGATTTGAAGGTATTTGGAGTCAATTTGAGACCTAGAGACCAATACTAGTCAAAGGAAAATCACTAGTAAAGTTACCTACATTGATCAGAATTGAAAGAGGATTTGCAGAAGTATTTTAAAGGTCCAAAGGCATCCCTGAAACACATATTTATGTTCTAATATCATTCATATACCTTCTCAGAATATTTGGGATCGTTTGGGGCAAATTTGGGACCTAGAGATCAAAACTAGTCAAAGGTCGAACTAGGGAAAAAAAAGTGGAAAATTGCAATTTTAATAAAATTCCTAATAAGGGACATTACAACCATCTAGTGGCTCATTTAGGGTAAATAGGATGTTGGGATATCCTCTCCAATCCAACCTTGCATATGGGTACAATACCATATCCAGGGTGTTATCAACCTTACTGGCCAGTAAATCAAGTGAATCCTAAGTGATCCTGCCAAGGAAATCGGATTGGCTCCTCTTCGGAAACATCTACCCCCACATGCGCATATGCACCTCGGTAATTGACCTAGGAGGTTATATGAGGAATGAGGGTTGAGTGACCATAAACTTCTCAAAAAATAAGGAAAACAACTATGAAGCAAACTAGAAGACTATCATGTCATCGAACATAGCGTGGCAATGATCTAGAGCAAAAAAAAGTTGTCACAAAAAATGGCATACCACCTGATGCATCTAGGTCTATGCACTAAATAATCAACATAATATAATAAGGTAAAACTAATGTGTTGCCCATCGGTCATGACATGGGCCACTTTCATGACCAAAAGCAAGAGGCACCTAACCTCCTATGCACAAAAAGAAGATATCCACAACTAGCCATCGACTACCTGAAAGTCACCAGGGGTAGTAGCATCCTCACTAACATATCTTAGTACATATTTCATTTGGCTGACTGCTAAAACTCTAGGTGGGACATCGGGGAAATGGGGCAAATCCTCCCCTCTCATGGATAATCAATCCTATGGTGAAGTATATGTCCTCCTCTATGGATTGGAACCATTGATCATTACCCACCCTAAAAGCCTTTTGACACTGATCCCAACAACGAATCAACTACATTAGCATCTGGGAATGCCTCCTCATAAAACTTTTGGAGGCCAACATGTCATAAGAGTTGTCTCGTCTGTGGAGTAGTAGGTCTAGGGAGAAAATCCCTCTTCCTCTCTCTAATCTCCCACTCTCGTACAACATTGTAAAGCTCCTATTGCTGCTATAGGTCCTGTTGTTGTTCTCGTTACGCTCGTCTCTGATTAAAAACATATAAGTTTTTTGAGAAACATAGACATATAGAGATATATACATAAATAAAACATAATTTAATTACTAAAGTACATTTACATTTATCAAAAGCATAAAATATTTTTTTTTTCAAAAAAAAATGGCAAAGATCATCGATGTGCCCACAAAAGAGTCGCATACCATCTACAATGCTTATGTAAAATAATCGCACCACCGACATTGCTCGCAAATTTATAAACCGCACTATAGAAATAAAAACACATTTTTCCCAATTATATAACTTATGGTGCTCTGTATATAAGTACTCATCAGTGCGCTCATATATAATCAAAGCACCGATAAAAAAATAGTTTTATTTTATATTTTACAATGCTTATTATGAAGATGCACCAATTGTGGTGCATCAATATATATACTTAGAACTAGTGTGTCCATATATAAAGGGAGCATCGATACATTGTAAAAGATATTACATGGTTTGGTTGTTAATATTTTTGGTGCGTTGTATATAGTTATACACACCGCAAGCAATGCGTTCATATATATAAAAAGCATCAGTATCATTGATAACTATATGAAAAATATTTATTTATTAAAAATTTATTAAGGTGTTTTGGACATAATTTTTATGGTTCTCGTCATGTAGAGGCATGTGCTGATCACAGTGCATCAGAATATTTAAATAGCACCATTTATTTTTAAAATTTATCTTTTGTTTGGTTTGACAGTGAGCCTAGTTTTAGGTTCATGCATCATGGACAATGCCTCAAGTTTATGTTAAAGCACCATGAAAGGCGCATTTATTTTTAATACAACGCCCATTACCGGTGTGTTGTGTGTTTACACATAGTGCACGGATCCTAACGAATGGTGCAAGCCAAACATGAAAATTGCACAATGCAGATTTTATTTTATTTTATTTTATGGCAAATTGAAGGAAAATTTTGATTTTGAATCCACTAAAAAGTTAAATGGGAAGGTAATAAAAAAATTCATATACTCTTGCTTGTCTGGAAGGCATGGTTTCCATGCATACATGAAAAAAAATTCCAACTACGTGCAAAAATTTCAACTCAACCAACCATTCAAATTCCAAGAGAAATCCAAACACTGATGCAAACTGAGTTCATGGGTGTCATTGTCAAAATGCAACACTGGTGCTTGGGTGGGCCTAGGTGGTTTCCAACATTGAGAAATGTGGAAAATGAAATTTCCATGCTGTAGTTTTTTTTACCCTATTCTGGTGCGACTGACGTCATGGGGCACTGGTGCGCGTTATATAGTATGCACCCCGGCATGCTTCTTTTAATATTGAGCATTGCTCGACAATCTATTTTAAAAAACAATATCATGTTTATATTTTTCATCTAGTGTGTTGTATCATGTTATGCATCAGTGTGTATTTACAGAAATAACACACTAGGGAGCCATAACAGGAAAAATAAACATATATTTTTTTTATTTTTTTTTGCAAGGCAATGCGTTGAAATGTTGAACACAATGGAAAAGTTTTGCCAAGAAAATAAAATAAACATATTTTTCTAAACAATTTGTCGACCTATTTTGATACCGGTGTTTTTTTACTGGTACGCATCAGTGCATGGATTGTATTGGTGCACCAGTGCGTTTGGGTAGATGTGGAACACCATATATTTTTTATAATAAAAATTTATGTTTTTGTCTTGTGGTCGGTGCTTTTTACTTCCACGCGCACCACTGCATCGCTTTCCACATCAGGCATTGCCAAGTTTTGACAGGTATATATATAAGAAAAAGTTGGTAGCTTCATTCATATTGAAAAAATTACAACTGGAACAACCCAGATGTTAGGAGCATAGATCTACAATGCCATTGTTACAATATTTAATATATCTAGAGATTTCATCTCAACCGTGTTACTGATTGCAACATACAATTATGCAAAAATGGCAGATTTCTCATCCCAAAAATTGATTTAGATGTTTGCAACTGATTATAAAAAACTGATCAAAAAGATCTTTCATCGCTAATATGACATGGAGAGTATCCTCAATCCACTATTTTGACAGAGAAAACAAGGGAGTTATACTCAACCCTGAGATCTACCTTCATTCCTCCTGGACATTACATGTACTGTAGTTCTTGCTCCAAGATTTTTCCTGCTTGAACTTGTTTAATCAATTGAACAGTCCCTTCATTGAGAATACATGCTTCCTTTGCCAAGATGTCTGCTTGAGTATTATCTTCCCTGTAAATATGTTCAAGAGAGAATAATTCGAACTTGGATTTTAATGCCAACTCTCTATTGAGCAAATGTTGTTCAAGGTTGATGTTAGTACAACTGGCCATCCCCATCATCCAATTCACTACAATTTGTGAGTCTAAAAAGATGTGAATGTTTTTAAATCATTCTCTAGGCCTAAAGAAATTATCGTAATTGCATTCATCAATTTTGCATAATTGCTTGAGGTAAGTCTAGTTCCTCTTTTGTATGATAGTTGTGTGCCATTAAAAGAGAGAATTCCTCCTACACTTCTTTTTCTTGGGTTCCCTTGGGATGCCTCCTCGCAAAAACCACGATTTGATGACTTGTCAAAAATAAGTTCTTTTATGATCCTTGTGCTTTTTTGTTTTGTTGAGGAGAGGTCCTTGGGAAATGAATATTTGAATCCGCGTAACACAACAAGAGGGTGAGGAACCACATTTTTTAACATTGCATGATTGCGAGTGATCCAAATGTTCCATCCAATGTACATTGGCATTGTTGGAAGATTAGAATGGTGTTCCTTTGAAATCCAAAGATCCCATGCTTCCTATAGGCTATAGCCCTCCCAGGATGAATATGAGCCCATAGTTTTTACAACGCACCAAACTTCCTTTGTAAAATGACAACGGATTAGAATATGATTGATAGCTTCTTCCTTTTCACGACAGAGGGGGGAAATGCTCAACCCTGGCCTTCCCCTCTTTTGTAGATTGTCCCATGTCATAGGTTTGTTTCTTAATGCTATCTAGAAGAAACTTTTTGCCTTTGGTGGTGCATCTAATTTCCAAAGGGCTTTCCACTTGGATAGAATATGGGAATCTGGAGTGGTTTCAAATAAAATCCTATAGCCATCTTTAACTTTGTATTCTTCATCTTCCAAACTGCTAGTCCATATCAACCTGTCATTTGCATTAGAGATAGAAATGCATGCTATGTTCAAGCCTTCAATATATCTATTACAATGAATGATAAAATCATTTGGAAGTTGAAAATGGAATTGTGAAGGTAATCTCCATCCACTTGACTAGAGAGTCCTATTTTCCTTTAAATATATATCCGAAATAAATTTAATGCCATTCACATTTAACATGGAAAGAATATGTTGTGGTAGAAGGTCGCCCTAATTTATATTTATCAATATATCTGATCCCAATAGAATTTGTTGTCCATTTTTGGGTTTCCATGCTAGATAATCAGAGATAAGTGAAAGGCTTCTTTGCATAGCCTACTAGAACAATAGACCCTTCGATTCATATGAGCATGATTTGAGCCATCCAACCATAGGCCTTGGAGCTATATATTTATGGATCATGGTTGATTGCCAAAGCCCAGTTTGTGTGATCATCCTCCTTAAGATTTTGACAGTGAGGGATTTTGAAAATTGATTAAGATTCTTGAACCCCAAACCCCCATGTGATTTTGGTAAGCATAAAGATTCCCACTCACACAATGTGTAGTTGTGGGCTTCTTCCTTGCCAACATAGGGATATGGAACGCAGAGCTTCCTTATAGAGATAATGATAACTTCGGGGATGTATGCCAACGCCATCCAAAAGATAAGTATAGCCTCGAGATCACTTCTTATTAGTGTAACTCTTACGGCCATAGAAATCCAGTGATGATACCATGAGAAGATCCACTTTTTAATTTTTTCCAATAACCACAGCCAATCCAAAATCCTATAATCATTTTCCTTAAGGAGAAAGCCAAGATAATTGAAGCACTCTAATGAGGAATCTCCTGAGAAAGGTAATGACTTTTTATCAAAAGTTTATGGGCATATGTAACAGAGAAAAGGTGAATCGTAGATTTTTTTAAGGTTGATTTCGATACCGGTAGAGGAATAAAAAGGTCTAATAATTTTGGCTAAGCACTTTGACTCTGCCACAGAGGAATAACCAACAAGTAAGCTATCATCCACGAACAGTATATGGAGCAGCGAAAATGTAGAAGTGATTTTTATACCTTGAAGATTCCCATGTGAAATTTCATGGATGATGTGATGACTAAGGGCTTCATCTACCAAAAGAAAGAGTAAGGGGGAGAGAGGACAGACTTGGAAGAATCCTCGGGAGAGATTCAAAAAAGAAGTTGGGGAACCATTAACAAGAACTGCATAAGAGACACTAGAGTAGCAAGCTTCAACCTAGTTTATGAAAGGAAGAGAAAAACCTACTTGTGTCAAAATGAGACAAGGAAGAGCCAATTGACCTTGTCAAATTCTTTAAAAAGATCGAGTTTTAACATATATGTTGGCTGAGACTTTGCATGGATCAAATGGAGGGATTCTTGGGAAATACCAATGGCATCTTGGATGTTCCTATTATCCAAAAATCCAAATTGTTGCGGGGACATATGCTCAAAAAGGAAGGGCTTGAGACACCTAGATATCACTTTAGATATAAGCTTGTATATATAGTTGCAAAGAGAAGTTGGTCAATGATGGTCAAACTCAGAAGGAGAGTCCTCTTTTGGAATATTAGCTATGAAGGCGAGCTAAAAGGTAGATAGATTTTACCTGAAATATGAGATTCCTCTACCACATTTGTCAAGTCGCTTGCCATTAGGTCCCAAAACCCTATATAGAATTCAACATTCCACCCATCAGGACCAAGAGATTTTCCATGTTGGAATGAAAGAATGGATTTCAGAACTTTTTCCTTTGAGACCAGAGGTGTGACATATTCTCCATTCCCTTCATCAATCCATCGATTGAAGAAGGAAGCCGATGCATGTATGTCTCTAATATTCTCTCTCAGAGGCTCTATGAATAATGACCTATAATGAGACTTCTCCACCATAGCAATGGATTTGTAATATGAACATTAACTACCTTCTTGTTCCTTAATATTCTAGATAGTATTATGGGTCTTCCTACCTTTGGCTTGACAACAACAAAAAAATTGTATTTTGGTCCCCTTCTGCTAACCAAATCGCCCGACTTTTCATGCGCCAATTAGCCTCTTTCCAAGCCAAGATTTGAGCCTTTTCCTTCTCCATGGAATCAATTTCAGACTTAATATCGTCCATTAGAAGACCTTCCTTATAGAAATCCATTTTTCACTGATTTGCTATTCAATTTGAAGAAGGGCCCTATCTGAGTCAGCAAAAGTATTTTTAACCTAGTCCTTGATGAGTGGCTTTATACGATTGAGATTATTCTGAAAATGGATCATAGCATGTAATCTAGAGTCTGGATCAAAATGAATCCAATGGTCCAAAACTATTTTCCTAAAATCCTCATAGATCAACCAATGAGGGTTGAATTTGAAAGGCGACGACAGCTTTTGAGAAGGTGAGGCTAACTCTAGTAATATAAGCATATGATTAGAGTGAACGACCTTTAATATAGAAGATCTATGGGCATCAATACTCATGAGAAGATTCTCGCTTAACAAAAAGCAATCCAGTCACTTTGATATTAGCCTTGATCTTGTTCGTTTATTTGTCCACATCAGCCTTGGGATATCCGGTTCGACATCTACCAACAAGAGTTTTTCCTGTTTGTGCAAAAAAAAATCTGCTAGTGGATATTTTCTGGCACTTTGCCCCCAATTTTCACATTGAACTGAGATCACCTCCGAGAATAAGGTGAGGGCACTCAAGGAATTCATTCTCAAAGAGACCCTCCCATAAGGTTTATCAGTCATGTGAGGGTACATAAAGGTTGAGAAGATTAACTGAAATATTTTGGGGTTTTGAGAATATTGAAGTGAAAATGAAGTGTGGAAAACATACCGAGGAATGTATTGCAATATCCTCTATCCATCGAATAGCTAGGCCACTAGAATTCCTAGAGGAGTCCACTGGGAGAAAAGACCAATCTTGACGCCAAATCTTTAAGATCTTGATTGTTGAATCCACTGAGCACATAGTTTCTTGAATGTACAAAACCAAAGGATGATGAAGATGAAATAATCACTTTTGAGATCTTTGTTTGGAGGGGATCCCTATCCCTTGCATATTATGAGAGAGAACCTTCATTTTTTAACCTTGCAGAGGGTTGCTCTGCTAAGGGCCTTTTGGATTGGCGACCAACACAAGTTTCTTTTTTAGCATCAGACTTAGTATGGTCCATTAAAGATTTCCTTACACGTGAGGTTGAGGGAACCAAAAGTTGAGATGGATTTAAACGATGAGACTAACAGTCCCCCACCTTAGTATGCGAATGGGTAACATATCACCTTCTTGTGAAAGGGACAGAGTGAGAACTTTCAGAGACTTCTTTGGAGGTGATAGGTGTTGAGCTCTCTTTGATAATTGAAATGTAAGGAATATGACTTTGAGGTTCTATTGAAGGACCCCAAATATTCTATTTTGATAGAAGCCCTTTCTCCACCGTAGTGTCCAAGAGAAGAGTACATTTTCCATAAGAACCTAAAATCATTACTTCCAGCTCTTCAATTTTTTTAGAGGGATTTTTTTACTTATGCCAGTTCCAAATTTGTCCTAATAGCTTCCTACTGAAGAGAATTATGAGTATCTGCTTCCATCAACATCTTTTGTTTCTTGTTATGAGTCGAGGGGAGGGATTCCTCACCAAATTCTAATAGGCTCATAACTAGATGGGTGCCACCAATGTGTTTCGAAGATCGGAGAAGAGGAAAAGAATCGTAAGGTGTCCATGAGAGTGGAAGTGAATACATCTATAGGGAACATTCTTGTAATCCAAGGTCCAAAGGTAAGAGTGCTCTCTAGCTTCCAACAAAATGGCATCCGACAATCCTTGCGCTACCACCTCAACACATATAGTGGAAACATAGGTTAGCATTTTTTGAGCCATCTCCAAAGAAACCATAAGAAAAGAGTTGAGGGTATCACATCTAGACCTAAAGATGCTCTCATCCCAGAATTCGATTGGTAGGCGGGGTAACTTGACCTAGAGAGAAAATGCATCAATACGCTCCTGAATGGGATCAAAACCCGCATGCCACTTGATGAGTCTTAAGGTTGCGCTCCCCTGGAACCAAGTTACATCAAGAGAAATCCTCTATCTCCAACATGAACTTGAGGATCATACCCAAGAAGATGTCCCCAAGTTTTGTGAACCCAAATTTTGAGGTCCAATTCCTTGAATCTCTCTGAGGATGGAAACGTCCAATTAAGGAAAATCCAGTGTAACGGATTACATTTTCTTAGAGAATCTGAGGATTAACCGAGGCCTTCATATCATCAGGTAAGTTAGAGATGCACTATGGTCGTCGTTTCCAACCACGAACCTTCTTCAATTTGGGAGGCGAATATTTGGGGCCACCATTGTCAGGAAGGGGAGAAGGAGGATCAAGTGGGAAACTGGGGAGCGATGGAGGGTCAAAGGGGCTTCAAGGAGGAAAGGATGCTTAGAGGAAGAGGGAAGAATGGCATGGGAGATTCTAGGAGGGTAGGAAGAGGGGGCTCTAGATATAAAGTCGAAGGCAAATGAGGAGGTGTAATAAGAGGTGATGATTGAAAGAACTTTGAAAATCCCGAAGGTTGACGATCGATACAAGAGCCATCAATTGTGATCTTACGCACAGGTGAAATAGGAGGGGAGATATCCAATCTGTTAGTAGCTGGTGCAGTGGGGCATCTGACGGGAGATAAGGGATGCTTTGGTCTTTGTGTGACCATTGGCTTCGACTTCATGGAGCAAGCCATCAGAACCTCTCTCTCTCTCTCTCTCTCTCTCTCCAATCTGTTAGTAGCTGGTGCAGTGGGGGATCTGATGGGAGATAAGGGATGCTTTGGTCTTTGTGTGACCATTGGCTTCGACTTCATGGAGCAAGCCATCAGAACCTCTCTCTCTCTCTCTCTCTCTCTCTCTCTCTCTCTCTCTCTCTCTCTCTCACACACACACACACACACACACATTTGAAATTTCATCAAGTTAATTCATCTTCGCTGCGCACCATAATTAGGCGCATTGGTTTGTCGATGCTCTTATGATTTTTATTACACATCGATGCGTATTTACAAATATAATGCACCTGAGAGTTGTAACAAGAAAATTAAAAATAGTTTTTTTTTGCAGTGCATTGTAACGATTAACGCATCGATGCTTATGTCTCACTCCCATGCTCTAGAAAAATTTTGTTGGGAAAATAAAATAAACATATTTGAAAAAAAACCGTCAACCGATTTTGATACCAATGTTTTTTCACTGGTGTGCACTGGTGTGTGGATTGTGTTGGCACACATTTGGATATATGTGGAGTACTATACGTTTTTTATAATAAAAATTTATGTTTTTGGATTTTGGTCGGTGCTTTTTACTTCCACATGCACTGGTGCGTCTATTTTCGCATCACGCACTGCCAAGTTTTAATGGGAAAAATTGTGTGTGTGTGTGTGTGTGTGCATTGGTGCATCGAGCTATGTTGTCTTCAGTGTTTGTCATAATTAGGCGCACCAATTCGTCAGTTCTCTTACGATTTCAATGCACTAGTGCATCCTTCTTTTAAGCACATTGGTGTGTGTTATATGTTCAAGCACACTGATGAAAAACCTCTACTAGAACCCTCGCTCGCTCACCTCTGCTAGTGGCCTCCGCTATAAACGAATGAATGGGATTTTTTTTAGAAGGGTCTGCAAAAACCTTTGCTAGAAGGTGTTTTCCTTGTAGTGATAGGTAGGGTAGTTCAAGAATCCCCCATGAAATATTTCATAATGACAAAATACTAGCTTACCTCCTTGCATCAAAACTACTCCCATGACATACCCACTTGCATCTGTCTCCACTTTGAAAGGCTTCTGCAAGTTAGGTAATGCAAGAAGTAGTGCTTGACTAATCTTTTGTTTTAGCTCATTGAAATCTTTCCAATGATACTTTTTCGACTAGAAACTATTACCGCTCGTTGTTATGATGTGGAGTGGTGCGACCACCACTGAAAAGAAAGCGATAAACTTTCATAGGTACTATGTCGCCCCAACAAAGCTCCTAACTTTGATGACATTAGTAGGAACTGGCCATCTTGTAATGGCCTCCATCTCTGTAGGGTATATATTGAGTTCCCCTCCATTGATCACATACCCCAAATATGCCAATAACTGCTGAGAAAACTCACATTTCTTGAGATTAGCCAACATCTGGTGTTTTCTTAGCCTCCAACACTTGCTTGAGATGTGAAATGTGCTCCTCCTAGGTAGAGCTTTAAACTAGTATATCATCCAAATACACTATAACAAACGAATCTAAATATGGGTGCAAAATGTCATTCACCATTCTCATAGATGTAGCTGGTGCATTACATAAACCAAAAGGCATGACCAACCATTCATACAAACCTTGCCTTGTCTTAAAGGTGGCCTTCCAAGTGTCTTCTTTTTTGACACATACCTGGTGTTATCCTGACTTGAGATCCAAGTTGGTGAAGTACTTAGTATGATGCAATTGGTCTAACAAATTGTCAATCCTAGGAAGAGGGTATTGATTCTTAAGTGTAATTATTGGTTCTAATACCAATTACAATAGGTTTGCAAATTGATTCATATAGTTAAACACAATTAAACATAAATTAATGGGACACAACACATCAACACATTAGACATAAATTACCCTCGAAATCCCTCTCCTGGGGGGGAAACCAACAAACCAGTGATCTTACCACTCATCTATTAATCAAACACTTAGAACAGGTGTTTACAATCATGATTTTCTATACCACAAATCACACTTCATTACATTATGCCATACTGCTTACATAACCATTACATCTTATTTATAGATGCAATAAACCACCTGCTCATTAATGGAAATCCATAACTTCCTAACCACTTTTAGTTATTCTGTTATAGTCGACTTAACTAGGTCAACCTTGGTCGATCACCCATTGAGATTTTGGTCATCCCGTCGACTAGTTGTTTTCCTTCAACCAAACAACTATTCCAATACGTCAGTCAACTAGACTCCCTTCGTCTATCGACCACCGACTCCATTCAAATATCGAATTTTCTAGTCGATTCACATGCAAAGAATACAACATTCCCAAAAGTAATCTTGTTCAAAACTTTATAGTTGATACAAATCTGCCAAGTCCCATCCTTCTTGGGTACGATGATGATAGGTGATCCACAAGGTAAGGTGCTTGGTTGAATCATCCCTTGCTCCAACAACTGCTTCTTCACTTCATCTACTTATAGAACAAACTGACTATACAACCCAATACTTGGTAAGGGGGAGTCAAACAACAATTGATCTCAGTCTCTACTTCCCTCTCAAGTGGTATCCCTTTAAGCTCCTAGAAGACTCCTCTGTATTCTTGTAGCAACTCCTCCAACTGATGTTTTTTTCTCTTTGGTACATCCATTTAGGGATTCCTTTACTCTTATCGATTCATCACCGAACTAGTTCTCAGCTTGTAAGAAAAGCAAAACACATTTCCTACTTTCACTAATCAACTTGTTGTCTTAATTAGCACTTGCCATTGATATCTTTGATTTACCTTTATGTGCATTGATTATGAATGACGTCCCATCCTTGGTCAGGCGGTACTGGTTCACTTTCCTCATGAAGACTGCATCCCCATCCCTCATATACATGTATGGGCTTCTAAACACCACACAACACACTTCAAGGGGCTCTACATCTAACTCCACTTCATCAATAAAATATGCACATACAACAAACTTGACCTTATACTGTTCTGTGACCTTGATCTTTGTATCCTTGTTTACCCATCCCAATGGATAAGGACTATGATGATCATGAACCTCCAACCCAAGCTTACTGACCAAATTGATTGCTATAATATTGGCTTGTGAACCAGAATCAAATAGAGTGTCTACATTGGTCTTCTTTATATGGATCTTGATATGGAAGAGTTTATGTCATCTCCTTCTCTTCCTTGTGATGAAGGCTACTCAAATTCACCTCCTTCTACATTGAAGTGCATACAATCTTCTCATCCACATATGAGTTTCTCTCTACCTGTTGGCTTGAATCCGTGGCTAGAAGATTCTTCTTCTTGACATCCTTCTTGCGGTTCTCAGGGTTCATCTTTGGATGTAGCCCCAACACTTTTTTTCAGTGTGACCATTGACGTTACAATGATTACAGTGGTTTTCAGATCCTTACATTGATGTCCCATGGCTGTAGTCTTCTTATGTTTTCCTTTCCACTTCTTCTTCCACTCCTTGGAAGTGTCTTGGTTCTCTTTCTATTTGGAACCACTTGGCTATCTTTTCTTGTGGCCTATATTCTCCAAGTATTGTGCTTGCACACATGCCTCATCGACTATCTTGGGATTGGAGAGGATCACTTGCTTTTGTAAATGATGATGTAAACCCCCCAGATACTTAAGGAGTTCATCTAGATTCCTAGGTAAGATACCCAACATAATAACCATGTTCATGAATTGGTGGTGTACTCTTTGCACACTCAGCCCTTGCCTTTACTTGAAGTAGTGCCAACAAATCCATTACTCCCTTACATATCCGATAGGGTAAAATTGGGACTTTATGTGGGTTTTGAAATTCTCCTGCTTAATTATTGGCAGATCACCCTCCATCTTAAGTGCCTTCATGTGGCTTTCCCACTAGGTTAATGCATGGTCCTCTAATTTCAATCAAGCAATTAAAACCTTTTGCTCCTCATATATGTTGTGGATACTAAAATAGACCTCGAATTGTTGCAACCAATGATTTAAATTTGAAGCATCGATCTCACCTTAGTAGGGCTTGATATCCACTTTCGCTTCCATCTTAAAAATCAGCTGGGAAGTGGTAATAGCACTAAAACTTGGCTACTCTTTCTCAAGCTCTTTCCTCGACTCCTTTACTAGATCGCTTTTGTCTCTTGATTCTTCACTAGACTCATCTATCATGGATAGGATTTGAAGACTTTTTTTTTATTCAACCAACTTCTAGATCTTACAATTTCCCACAAAACCCAAAAGAAAATTGCACTGATACTAATATGATTTGTAAATTGCCATGGATATTCCATTGGAACAGTTCATCACAATGGATCTTATAACTTAATTCATTATGTTAGCTTAATTCCACAAAATGGTAAATAAGATAGAATTGAAAGGAAAATAACTAAAGCAAAATAACACATCCACACAAACAACACAATATATACCCTGGGAAAACACACAATAGGGAAAAAACCCAGCCAAAAGTGAGGATTATGCCTTGCTCTTTTCTCCTCCAAAATGCAATTTAAATACAAAGAAAGTGGTACTCACTGTGGAGTTACCTCTAACACTATGGCATGCACAACTACTATAGGGTCTCCTACTTCCTCTATTATGCTCTAATAGCCACTTCCTTACTATTGCTAAGATATGGAACAATGCATTAACATCATTAGAAATGGAACCCCTTTTCCTCTTAACGACCTGGTATTTAACATAGCCATATAACCATCTAGGGTTAGTTTTAGGGTTTGTACATGCCTTAACTCCATATTAGGGTTAGGGTTTTGGACCCTCTAGAATTTTCTTGAAAGTCCACACATGACCATTTCCACATGTGTGTGTAATGAGAGCTAATGTGGGAGCCACCCGATATCGTGGTGGTTAACTAGATAAGTCAACTTGTGGGAGGCATAATTTTCTCATACAAACTCCTATTGTGGTGATTCTTGCACCGTTGGAAAGTTCTCAAAGTGTAGAACAATGTCGAGGGGGTGGGATATATTTTACAAAATCCCCCCCCCACCAAAAAAAAAGAAAAAACATTTAATCCCTCAAATAGGCCTTGGAAGGTTATGGACCCTAAATCTGCAAAGTAAGACCTACCCCTAAAATGGGCCCCACAAACCAATTCATCCAAAATTATCCACTGAGAAAGCACCAAAATAGATGACAAATTATATATTGATCCATTTCGAATCACCACCCCCTTATATTGGAAAGTCACCATTGTAGGAAATAAACTTCCTCAAGCCATAGAGTTCACTATAACATAACAAGTTATCACAATAGAAGTATTATTGTGTGGAAAAAAATGAATCTTTATTTAAAAAGTCCAACATAGTAATTTTTTTGCTTGGGAGGATGATTCTTTGATATGTGTAAATCTCCATTTGAAAATTATAGTGCAAGGTCAGAAGGTGGAGGTCAAGATGGCACATCTATGCTAACAACTAGAGTTTTGTGGTGATGCACCATGTACTATGAGTAGGGAGCCCCTGATAACTCTATTTCCTACTTAGGTTACTCTTATTGGTCTAAAGTGTAACCTTGACACCATGTTGCCCATGTTGTTTGTGACCACCGACAAAAATGCCATCATTGGCCTCCCTTGCCAAGCCCCTATAATGATATGTCCCCTCAATTGGAATTGGCCATTCTAAGGTTGAGAATGTTAAAAAAACAGGATCGCAGAGCAATAACTATAAACATAAATGCAAATATAATCATACAAACACATTACAAGAGAGACACCAATATATCATGGTTCACCCAAGATGGGCTATGTCCACACTAAAATTGCCAGTCCTTATTATTATACCATCCAACAAATGAAGGGATACAACTTGCAACACATCTACTGCACTTCCTCTTCACTGTCTCACAGTCTCTCTCCTCGATCTCAGAGATCTTTACAATGCATAATACCTAATACATCAACCCTAGCTGTATTACAATGTCTTTCTTATAAAGGGGAAATACAATGGGAAAATACCACGGGTTACCCAAAACCATGGGCCTGTAAATTGTTGGTGAAAACAACCCAAAAAATTTCCTTCCAGACCCCCATGGGGCGCGTGCCGGGATCATAACCAAACCTGGGGTACAAGACGACTGAGACAACATCATCTATGAGACTGGAAGATCAGGCTCCACAACCAACAGAGAAGCCTCATGATACCAAGCAAGGAAACACCGAGTGGGAACCCAAATTTTATTATTATTATCTCGGGCCAACTCTTGATGGATGCCTCCCCAAGGACAAGATGACCCTCTACTTGGTACATGCATGATTCTTGCTACTACACAATGGGCACACGACAATTTGTTCAAACCAATGGCCTTGCCTTAGTTTTGATGTTTTCAAATTTAATGTTGATTTATTTGAAATTTAGTTTGTCTAACAAATTTTGCTTTTGCTTTTACAGTCTACTAGCTAACTAAGTTTTAGAGTCTACACAATTTTGTTGGCTACTTGTAGCAACCCATGTTTTTTATATAAAATGCCATGTATATTTAACCAATATAATAGCTGAAGGGAATACTTTAGGTAAAAATACTATGTTACAAGTTATGACATAAATCATCCTTACTTTACATGATTACTTTACAAGTTATATGATAAGCCACTTTACGTAATGGGCTTGTGATTGGCAATGGGGAGAAAAGAGCTTCACACCCTTGATCAAAGTTCAAATCTCATGGACTTCACATGACACTTTGACCAAGTTTGATTTTCACGAGTCATTCAGACATAATGAGTAGCTATGGAGGCATATAGTGGTAGAAGTTGAACTTATGACACTAAGTAGTCATGACTCGAGTGCATATATTATGGACCCAGTCTCACCCCCATGTTATCCTTAAGCATTGCCATTTTTATTATTAGGTTGTAGTAGAACAATAATCAATGGGAGTTTATCTCTAGTGGCATATGTTCGATTCTTGGTAAGTTGGTGCTCACACATCTCTCATCTACACTAGAATCCTTAAGGTAACACATCCCAAGAGATTGGCCCTACTCAAACAAAAAAACAGGGAGTTTTTGTTAAAAAAACATATGGATAAGCCACTTCATGACCTATTGCTATATATTTAATCTTTCTTTATGTTTGCATTAGATTCATTTGGATAGTAAATATGTAGAATGCTTTGTAGATATTCTTTCAACTAATTTTCTAAATCCAAGTAATTTAATTCAAAAGCGTTCTATTCAACCATAATATTATAGAACATCGTTTATCTTATCCCTTTCAAGTCCTCAAACTTGATGCTTCACATCTTCACACCTATTTAGAAGTCCCTTATTGATATAGGGAACTATCCTCTAATGCCAGGCGATTTTCTTTTGGTGTAACAAGTTTCTACCATATCCAATTCTATCTATCTAAAATTGTGGTTGCCTTACTTGTATCTCTTCATAAAAAGCTTAAGTGGAGAAACTAACATGTATATTTAAAGCAAAAAGTTAATAAATGGACAAACTCAACTTCTTTCCAATGAAAATCCTGCCCTAAATATAGTAGGAATTTGATTGAAAGTTATAGTTCCATTTGCTTGATGAGAACTTTAACAATGGAACTTTTCCCTTAGTGGTTTTTGCTCATTTTAAAATATATTAGATTGTCAAAATTTCAAAAAATTAGTAGATTTAGACAAAAATTTACCTTGTAAAAAAAACTATAAAATTTGAGTTTATTAAGTTTATCAAGTACAAAGCTTAATGATTAAGAACATCAATTTTCTTTTAGGAGGTCATAGGTTCAAATCCAGAAGGATAGGTATATATATACCTCCACAACTTTAGCCGTCAAATGCAAAATAGATTATTATTATTATTATGTATTATTAACAAATATATAAACTCTAATATATGTTTATAGCAAAATGTATCTTAAACATATTATCTAAAATCGCCTAATAATGATAATAACATTTTTTTTTCAACATATGAGAATAGCTGGCGATTGATACGAGGCAAAGGCACCAAAGAGGAGAGGTTTGAGGGTAGATCCTGGGTGGGAACGGCCACAACCGACCACCGACCGCCCCAACCACCGACCATATAGCCCGACCCAAACAATAATAACAACATGAGGAAATACCTTACAAACATCTACAAAATACAAAATAGATGATATTATAGAAATAGGTTTGATGGCCTTTCCACAATGACAAAATGTGTGATGGAGTTCAAATATCCTTTTGATTAGGCATCTTACTCTCGTCTTATCCCTCTCCCACTTCAACGATCATACTCCATGATAAACAAAGGCAGCGCGGAATTTATAAAAAGAGCGGAAAAATGTGCCAAGAGCCTCGCTTAAACCCTAAACCCTAACCCTTGCACAGCAACATATAAGCGGCCATGTTGTTAACAATAACCATTGGGAGAAATCCATAAAAGGCTCTTTAAAATTTACCCCAAATTATCGTTTTATTTGGGATCGAAAGGGTAGGGATTCGCTCCATATCTCTCAAATATTTTTTCCATATTTTTGGTTTCTCAGTTCGACATCCTCCTCTCCCTCTGCTACTGCTTCTTAATTCTCCATTCAAACTATTGCAGAAAATTTAGTGGAGGTCTCCTGCTATTTTTCATTTTCCACTGTTGGGCAGTTTCCCTCCGTGGGTGTTGAGATAGGCGGCGTGAGAATGGACAGGAAGAGAGCAAAGATAGATGAAGTGGAGGGGCTTGAAGACGTGGACCCTCAACTTGTTTTGTCAATGGAGCGCCTTCAAGAGGCCCAGGACGAATTAGACAAGGTAAACTTCATTTCTCTGCTGTGATTTCTGCTATTTTATCAGAGTTTATGTGATCAATTTAACTGTTCACCATAGTGCACAAATTCAACTTCTTCCTAGTCATGTATTTTGTATTGTTCTTTGGCTTCTGTGTAGTTTTCTGACGGCTACCTGTAAACTTAGACAACCCATTATTTTTTGTTTGTTTCACTCCCTCTTTAGGGAGAAGTGATTTGGAGAATGTCCTGGTCACTGGGATCAAGTGGACAATAAGCTGTTTACAGGTGAAACAGGATGATTCAAAACTTGTAACAGGTGAGTGTGGGCCTCGGATCTATGTTGGAACTTTGGTGCCTAATAACCACGAAGTTGAGCCGTGAGCTTTTCCAGCTCAAGTTTAAAATCATTTAACTGAGTCTGCTTGTGTACATTAGTAATTTTGCATATATATGTAGGTACTGTGTGTATATGCATATATTTATGTGGCTGTTATCCTCTGCACGTTCAGACTGCTTGTGGACGCCAAAATTTTATCATTTAGTTTAGTTTGGTTCCTAGCCGCTTTTGTTCAAAGTGGCTAAGGACTTGGTTCATTCTTCCTTCTCTTTATCAATTTAGAGTCCATTATGAATTATTTATTTTTATTTTTCCAAAGAAAACCTTGCTGGGAAACTGACAGAGGTTTCCACAAATGCCTCAAATGTGTGAATGAGATCCTTAATTAATTGTCAATATAAATTAGTGTGACTAATTCTTGGGTTTAATGTTTAGAAATATCTAGTACCACCCAAACTGACAGAGGCTTCCCAATATTTGTGGATGGCATCCCTAGTAAACCTGTTGGCAGAGAGTAGTGCACCTAATCCTCGGGCTAAATGCTGGAGTGAGATTGCTGGTATATTGTCAAACCCAGACCCAATCAAGCCACTAGGGGCAAACATGTCACTGGGGGGATTCAAGACACCAGGGGCAAACAAGTCAATAGGGGGATTCGAACTGGGGTAAATTAGATTGACTAAGTTTTCTTATTAACTGTGTGGATAACTTTTGCCAATTTTAATGGCGACATAATATATTCTAAATTTTATGTATACACACAGATGCCCATATTTACAGGCACTATCACGTGAAACATTGGTGTATGGCCGCAAACATGCTCATCTTATATAGACTCAAATATGTTCATCTTATATAGACTCAAATATGTACACACATAGTGTGCACATTGTTAATAACAATCACTCCCAGAGAGCCCATTTTAAAAATATGATCTTTATTTAATATTTATTCTCAGAAAATGTTTTAATGCGGGAGGAGCTCTACAGCAAGAGATGGGTAGAACTAGAAACTAGAAAGTTGAAAATTTGAAACTCATAATTTTATATTTTTTTACCTAAAAGTTATGGGTTTTGCAATGATGTTAACAAATGCTATCAGAGAAATTATTTTCCATGGGTATGATACACTGTACAGTACACACGCACTCATAAGAGTGTATGCTCACCCTCTGCTCCCATTGGCCAACATTTTTTATCATACCTGTTAGTAAATAAGCAATTTTAGAGTAATGTTAAATAGTTGTTAAATATTAAAGTAGAGTAATTATGTTGTTGCTATGATGGCCTCTGGCCTGTCTGTATCTCTAGAGATGCCGATTTACATATAAGCCTGTAACTATGGTGATCAGACTTTAGTGCTTCTCTCTTCCTCTTGAAATGTCTGGCACAAATAAGGTAGATATATTCTGTATAGTATGTCTACAAATGATATACTCTCTGCAGTGTATGACAAATTGTAATTGTAACCTAGGGGGAAGCTGCAGGACTTTTCATCTATGTTGAGTTGTGTTTCCAGTTCTGCCAGCAGAATGAGTGACAGGTCTGGTCAAACCCTCTGATCTGGTAGATAATTGTTTTTGTTTTAACAAGGAATGGAGTGGCTTCCTTATTGCTAGTTGCCATCTCCTCCTTAACATTTATTCTGAGTCGTTTTAGTACATAGAAACAGTGGCATCATTCTGTCATCTAGGCGTTTTCTGTGATTGTGACACGGCCATCATTCTTATGGTCTGGCTTTGTGTGTTATTTTCATGGTCAGTGTTTAAGCACAGGAATGAGAATAACTTGAGTTTACTCCATATTTTTCTTTTCTGTGATTTTGATATGGTCATATTTATTATGGTCTGTCTTCGTGTGTTATTTTCATGGTCAGTGTTTAAGCACATGCATGAGCATAACTTGGGTTTACTCCATATTTTTCTTTTCTGTGGTTGTGACATGGTCATCTTTCTTATGGTCTGTCTCTGTTATTTTCATGGTCTGTGTTTAAGCACATGCATAAGAATTACTTGGGGTTTACTCCATATTTTTCTGACTTTATTCTTGATCCATATTACAGTCTGGCTTTGCATGTTATTTTCATGGTGAGTGTTTAGCACCGGCATGAGAATTACTTGAGTTTACCCCATATTTTCCTTACTTCATTCTTGATCAACATTCTAGGTTCTTGAATTCTTGCATTTTCAAAGGGTCAAACATTTGTTAACTCTGTTTCTGTTTGAAGCCCCTCAACTTGAATGAAAGACAGATCTTTCCAACATTGAAGTCATTGGCCTTAATAGTTTCATGAAAGTGTTGGTGACTTGAGTGACTAGTATGTGTCTTTTCTTTTTAGTTTTCTCTATGAAAACAACTTTATGTGCCATCTTCTACTAAAAGCTATCTGTAATCTTAGTCCATGTCCTCCAATGCTTCTGCTTACTGTTGAATCTTTTTTTTGCATTACTGGTTCTGTCTCTCTTTACCTTGGCTATAGTTCAATCATCTCTACTATATTTGTGTGCATCTGTAAAATCCATCAATACCTTGAATCAACATGGATAAAGAGAGTTTCCATGATTGGATCATTTTGTGGCATTGCTAAAATTATGTCTGATTGGTGGCATTTGTAGGCAAATGAAGAAGCAAATGATAAGGTGCTGGAGATTGAACAAATTTACATGGAGAAAAGGAGACCTATTTACCATAGGCGCAGCGAAGTTATACAAAAGATCCCGGAATTTTGGCTTACTGCTGTAAGTTTTTATGAACCTTAAGTTTGTCTTATATGTGTTTTTATCATGTATGTATATATAATATAGATGACTCATGCTTATCTAGTTCTTGAACACTGCATATGGGAAAAGTATGTTTCATAAACAAAGTATGGAAATGTCATTTAAAATAAAACATGGAAAACTTAAAATTATGCAGAATCCTAAAGGCACATATATTCTTGTTTAGAATATATTTGTGACTTTACTGACCGCTATTTTAAATTTTGTCAACATAACATGTCTTGTAAATGTATTCATAAAGTTTGAAATCCTTAGAACCAAGTTCTTTCAAATTGGATGGAAAAGTGGCAAATATGTTTTGGAGACCAAGCAGCTTTTTTTATTTTTACGTCTTCCATGTTGTATTTTTAGAATTTTGTCATGTCATCAATTTATTTGTTCTACTTCTTCCCCTCCTTGCCGTGTGAGTCCTGCCCTTCCCAAGTTCTCCCTTTCTTCCCGCCTGTTCCTTGGATTGACCAACATGTAATGCTTGTTCAAGAATCAATACTCTTTTGGCATCCTGACAGACCCCAACTGGACTAACCATCTATTGTTTTATAGGCAAATGAGCAAAATATTTGGGTGAACATAATGAGACCTCTGCTTTCCTGTCATGGTTGAAATCCCAGGAACTGCCCTTGTAACTAACCTAGGTTCTAGACAAATCTTTTGATGTCTATGCAAGAAACAGTTGCCATTAGGTGCAAATGCAAAAGGGATGATAAAGACAAATTAAATTATCATTGCGAAATTCTAATCAAGCAATGGGTCCTTTGTCTGCTTCTGAACCAAAGACATGCTTAAATGCAAATAATTCAGTGAATAAAAGGAAAATTTAATTTACCTCTCCTCTTTTTGAAGAAGATGAATTATAAATAATTTTTCATTCTTTTGTTATTATATATTATATATTTGAGTGATATGTGCTAAGGATTGATATCAGAATTGGTTGGTTGGTTCCTTGTTATCATGCAGTTCTTGAGTCATCCACACCTGTCTGACCTTCTGACCGAGGATGATCAAAAGGCAAGTTTCCAAACTCCTTAAAGTTTGTTCGCCAATTTCTATTGTATCAGAGTTTGTACTATCAGCTGAGTTGGTGTTTATGTTGCAGTTCATCACCTACTTGTTTTGTGTTTATTTTAACTTGCCTTTCTACTGGGGCTATCTATTTCATCCAGGATGTTTGATTTTTTGTCAGGAAGTGTGTAGCCTGCTGGAAAGTTCATGAATAGCTTTTTCCTATGGAGTATATACTTTAAACATTAACTGTATTTTTGTTATATAGTAGTAGATTCTATGAGTCCTATTTTTGTCTAAAAATGCCCACTAATGTCAATGAAATAAGTTACTGAGGCTGGAGAATAACTACTAACTACAGGCCTTTTCTTATTTCTAAAGTTGATTTTTGATGATTATAACTTGTCTTTACCGACAATTGTTTAGTCACACTCACACTTGCCATCTCTAAATCTGTTTGCATAGCTATTTTGCACAAATTTAGTGGATAACTGGTAGTGGTATACACTTATTGTCTGTTACATGGCAGTTGGAGTATTACTCCTGACAATTTGGATATGGAGACAGGAAGGTTGCTCTTCATGAAGTCCTTGTTGCACTATGTGCACTAAAAGGCTGAGAGTTATATTTATTCCAAACCATTTTGGTTAAGGCATAAAGTGTAGTTAATTTTAAGTTTGCATTTAATGTTCTGAATCAGGATATCTTTGACTTTATTTGCAGGCATTCAAATATCTGCAGTCTGTGAATGTTGAAGACTTGGGCGACATAAAGTCAGGCTATAAAATAACTTTTGTGAGTTTTACATCCAAGAAAACTGATTAATTTGAAAAGGAAAGAATTTTATTGGTTGTCAATCAGATATCCCCTTTTCTTCCCAATATTTTTTTCTGCATGGCTGTTACAGCAATGGTTTTTGTGTTTCTCTGCCCTAGTTTTTATTGTCCTTGCTTCTGATTTTTCTTGTGTAGGAGTTTGCACCAAACCCTTATTTTGAAGACAGAGAGCTATGCAAGGTGTTTAGGTATGTGGATGACGCTGCAGTTACAGATGTGGGAAATGCTCCCCATTGGAAAGATGGAATGGTATGTTCTCACCTTTTTCATTTATCAACCTTGTGTTTAGTTTCCACTGAATATCTAGTTACAGAGCACTTTTGCCTTGATTCATAAAAGGATGTTTAATATTCTGAGCATTTGCAGGATTTGACAAAACCAAAGAAGGATGAGAAAAAAGGAAAGAAACGGTCATTAAAAACAGACAGGTAGAATTTTAGTTTTTGGAAAATGCACACATCAGTTACGTGTTCATATTTAGTGGATATCTTTTTATCTTAATCTGTCTATATGTATATGTTATATGTATGTTATAAACTCGATGAAGAATAGAAATTCAAGTGCTCTCTGTCTCTTTCTCTCTGCTCACACCCAAACCCATCAATATATACCCACGACAAATAATTTATAATTGCCCCAATTTTGATCTTCATTCATATCTGAAATTAATGTAAGATCTTTTGAATATTTACATATCATTCTGCTCATCTATTTATTTTTCATAAGATGGTTTGGTACGAGTACAACCAAGGGGGCATGTGAATGGAGTCTGCATTATTATGTTCTTTTGCACATATACTAGAAGTATATGTACACACACATACATTAAGTACACGCCCTTGCAATGGTGGGATCCTCAATTTATCAACTGAAAACCATATATTAGGTTCGGTCAGATGTACATGGGTGTGATTTTCAACTGTGGTTAACAAAAGTTAAAATTTGATGAAGTTAATTGGCCAATTTTTATTGTAGTGTATGGTGGTCAATTTTGATCCATTGTGCATTTGTATTTCTCATGGGCAGTTTTTAATCATGGTTAATTTTGGTAGATTTTTAACTATTATGATCAAGAGAAAGCAGTATACCTACATTTGTATTCATGGATGCCTTATATTAATATATGTTAAACTCCCATTTGATTAAGCATACAAAGTACAAACTCGTTGTGTGCACCAGCATCCTCTACTGCATGTTTGTACATGCAATATTCATGTTCAAGTGTGTTGGTATAAATTACAATATATAGTCTTTCTTAGATTGACTTTCTAATTTTCAAATATAACCCAAAAAGTCATTACCATTCTTACACAGAATCATATTATGCTATATAATATGTAGCAAAATTAGTTATGCTATCACAATCGCTAGAAGTTAAAAGAGTCTTAGACTAATCAAGAGAGCATATACATTATGAAAGTTATACAATATAAAAAAATATGGATCACGAAAGCTGTACAGTATGGTTTCTGCCTTTACACTGGCTTGTCACTTGCTCGGTCTTTGATACTCATCTCTTTTGCATACAATCTCTTGACGTAACTAATCTCCTTTTCTCTGCTAGACTCCCACCTAATTCCTAGAGTTCAATCTTTAAACTATATATGCATCATATAGAATGTTTATCCAAGCTTCTAACTAAAGTTAACAAAATTTCTTCATGGATCTCATTGATCTGTTTCACATCTGGCTTGATCTGTTATGCATTTTGCATGCTCCATCTGGCTTGTGGTTTGATCTCCAAGATGTTCTAATTCACTTGCATCATCATTTGACTCTTGAACGATCTAGATTCAGATTTGAATTGACTTTTGGCTGTTTCAGTAGCTACTTGAATCTTTATCCTTGAGCCTGCTTCATTGATCTGTTTCACATCTGGCTTGATCTGTTATGCATTTTGCATGCTCCATCTGGCCTGTGGTTTGATCTCCAAGATGTTCTAATTCACTTGCATCATCATTTGACTCTTGAACGATCTAGATTCAGATTTGAATTGACTTTTGGCTGTTTCAGTAGCTACTTGAATCTTTATCCTTGAGCCTGCTTCATTGATCTGTTTCACATCTGGCTTGATCTGTTATGCATTTTGCATGCTCCATCTGGCCTGTGGTTTGATCTCCAAGATGTTCTAATTCACTTGCATCATCATTTGACTCTTGAACGATCTAGATTCAGATTTGAATTGATTTTTGGCTGTTTCACTGGCTACTTGAATCTTTATCCTTGAGCCTGCTTCTTGCACCTTGAACCTTATTTTACCCCCCTTGCTTTAGATTGTCTTCTTTTTCATTGTCCTGGAATTATTCCGCTTCCTTAGAACGTCATCAGTTCCTTGTGCTTCTTGAATTTTCTCCTCTGATTCTGTCTAGATGCTCTCTTGAATCTCCTTTTATTTATATCTCTTATCTGCATTGTGCTTCTTCTCTTGTTTATACCAATGTAATAAAACATGGACTTGGACTTGGCCAAGGGTCAACTTGGAATAGACTCGGATTTGGCTCTGACTCAGACCGGTTTGAATTTAATGACTCAGTTTACTAAGAAATACATAAAATGTTAAAATTTTATTGAAAAAAATATTTTAAAGATTTCAAACATTAGAGACAAAATATGCAAAGTCTGCTCATGTATATAGTATATACCATCTAAGGATGAAATATCAAAATGGCATCTGGTGCAGTACATATCTTAAACAAAATACATAATTAATGAGGCTCACTGCTCCAAACCTGTAAATGCTGCTCCTCAATGCTGCCCCGAAACCTCCAAATGCTACCCATTGCTCAATGGGAGAAGTGTGAGGCAAATAGGGGCGGGTCTCTCTTTATATCTTATATTTAGGGTTTTAAGGTTTTAGGGTCTTTGGAATTAGGTAATGTAAAAAAAATTAAAAAAATGCTCTTTTCCCTCTATATGTGCTAGTTCGCCAGTTTGGTATCGACTTGGCTAGTTCAATATCGATTTGATTTGGTCAATGATCCAACTTGGCTGAGTTTGAGTCCGAGTTCACCGATTCTATACTGAGCATGTTTTTCCTTCAACCGGTCCTCTAGAGAAGTTAGCCTTGAAGAATTCATTTCTTTTCACGAGGAAGATCTTCATATAAAGAGTATATTCAAAATGCCCCGAACCTTATAATTTTTTTTCCATTTATCATCTCCTACTTCCCTTTGAACTTCACCTTCCCTTGTTTTTCTTCCTTGTCCCCTTCCACCATCTTTTCTTTTTATTCTTTATATTATCTTTTGTACCTCTCTTTTCACTTTGAATTAGTTAAAGCTTTGGTCTGTATCACTCTCAATCTCAGATTCTTGAACCCGTGTCTCATTCTCCAGTTCCTTTTGCTCCATTTATTTATTGAACAGATTCATTATCTTATTTTTCTGTTGCTAAGATCCCAGGGAACTTAATGTTCATGCTTCTGTATCTTACTCCTGCAACGATAACCTTCTTTTATAACAATAGAACCATTTGTTCTACCAAATTTGCTCCCACATATCCTCAATATCCTTGTTCTCAATCTCCAAAGTGATCCTCGTCTTTTGTTAGCATATTTCTTTATTGGAATGTGCGTGCTATCTTTGATTTGATCTTCTGTGCTTTCTCTTCATTCTAGAGCGCTTCTGTACTTGCTTTGTGTTTGTTGTTTTTCTTTATTTGAATCCTGGAATTTTAGAGCCTGCAATTTTGTTTAATTGAGACTTGAATTTCCACATTATCTTTTTCTTCTTTTTTTCCCCAAAGAAATAGCTTCACAGAGAATCTCCCCCATCTTCCCTGGAGTTTCCAGATGGATAGCAGAGCAACCACCAGCGGTAGAGGTTACTGGTAACCCCAAAGGGCCCAACAGGAATAGATTTTGAGGCCTCTGTGGACATTGCACAGGAGCATATAACCAATTGAGTTAACCCTTGGGATATCTTCTTTCCTTCTATTCTATTGCACCTTTTCACATTACTTTTTTTTCTTTTATTCTTTTGCACTCTTTCTTTTATGTAATTCTTATCCCTCATTCTCTGGGCAGATGGATTGAACCCTATCTTTTTTCCTAAATCCTACTTTTCATTGTTCTTGCTACACAGTATCTTATAATAAGGCTAAGCTGTTGTTTTTGGACACAACTTCTCTCTGCGGAGATCTCCTTTTTGTTGTTTTCTTATGTCTGCCACTTTGTGAATCTATCCTTTTGCAACTCTGTATTTTATTTACTTGCTTGCAGTCCAAATCTTAACAATCACTTATTTGTTGAACTTATATCTCATGTTTCATACCTTGTGTCCTCTTTCTTTTCATTCTAATTTCCTTCATTGTTTTTTCAAGGAAAACCCTTCGGGGAAACACAAGAGATGCTTCCTCACATTTATGGATGACAACCCTGGTAAACCTGTTGGTATAGGCTAGTGCACCTTATCCAGTGGGACTTGAACCCAACATCTGCTGGTATGGAACTAGGCAAATGCCCAACAACATTGGCAACAGCGGGTTGAGCTAACCCCTTGGACTTATTCTAAATTTCTTCTATAGAACTCTTGCATATAATTATCCCTCTGATATGTTAATTGCTTAGAACCTACAGGGACTTGTATATTCCCAAAAAGCAAGTCCCATCTTCATCTATACCTGGGTCTTCACTGTCTAAACTGTATAGAGTCCAGATTGTTTATTGAACAATAGCTATATGTTTTCAGTTCTGTGGGATGAGAGTCTCCAACTATATTTGTGGCCTTTGAGTAATAGAAATCAACAACTGGTTGCGCCGAGAGGTGTTCTACAGCCCAGTATGGGAAAGATCTTGTAACGTGATGTAACGTTAGTAACGTGTCGGCCAAAAATAATAGTGATAGTGAATATTATGGGAGATATCTTGTAACGTGATGTAACATTAGTAACGTTTGTAACATTAAAGTAAAAAGAAGTAAAGTAACAGTGATGGTGAATATTATGGGAGAGATCTTGTAACGTGATGTAACATTAGTAATGTTTGTAACATTAAAGTAAAAAGAAGTAAAGTAAGTATGGGGGAGATGTTGTAACGTTTGTGATGTAATGTTTGTTACTAACAAAATAATTAAAAAAATTCATGTCGGCTCATAAAATAAAAAATTATGGAAAGTATTTAAAAAAAACCATGTTAGTTCATAAAATAAAATATTATGAAAAGTAATTAAAAAATAGATGTTCGTTTATAAAATAAAAACTTAAAACTTAAACCTGGATCTATCAATCAAGAGAGAAAGAAATACACCTCAAGAAATTAGATTCCTCCCGTGCTTGATAGATACGGGTTTAAGATGGATCTATGCTGGTTCTATTTCAACCCTATGTAGATGTACTTGTTATAACTGTGAGAAACTAATTTCTTGGCGAATATGTATGCAGTTTTTTTAACTGGTTCAGTGAACATGTTGAAGAAGATTTGGTTGTTGGAATGATGCAGGATGAGGTATGCTTGGCATTACATATTTTTATTTCACTTTGGATTCTGAATAAAATAATTCTGTTGAGGCTATTGTTGATTGAAATAGAAAGCAAGATGTTGATATGGACAAATTATGTTGCAAGTAATAGGGTCGTCCTTTGTCAATTTACATGTTTTTATGTAATCTTCTGGGTATAATAATTCATCTTTTACACTATCAAAGTTTGCTTTTCCATCCATTCACAAACTTGGCATTTGTTTTGCAGTTGTTATTTTGAAATTTTCCTCTTGCCTCGACATCATATAAGCATCATAGTTTGCATTTTTTAGAGCAACATCTATTTGAGGCTAGACGTCTTTAGCTCTTTAGCTACTGAAGGAGTAGGAATTTTAAGAAATGCCTTATTTGCTGCATTATTCCTCATGCTTATTGTGTGTCATTTTAATGTTTAACCAATGGCTGATTTATGATTTGTACAGATAGCTGAGATCATCAAGGACGATCTTTGGGTTAATCCCTTGAAATATTTTAACAATGTAAGATTATGGTCTTTCATTTTATTATATATTTTGCTGGAAAAAGTATTGCTTCCTATAGATAATATACCTATTTTTGTGATAACTTTGTGCACTATTGTGGGTGAGAAATAGTATAAGAACATAGGATTGATTACTGGGGCACCGTACCTATTGCAATAGTAGACTATTTGGAGGACGCCCAAAGTCACTAGACTGCGTCTTATTACACATAGTCGGTGCAGACCTACCAAGTAATGAGAAAATGTGTCCACCTAATAAATGTGGAGTTACACGTTAGCCCCTAGTCTCAATAGTTCAAAATTGAAAAATTAATTACCTGGCATTGCCCTCTTGTTGACCACTAGATAGGTAATCTAGGCTGTGAAAAGTATTTACCCTTATCAGCATGCTCCCTGTAGTTGGAAATTGGTGAAAGAAATGCTTATTGGGTGCAAAGTAAAATTCCTTGCCTGGAAGTCTGGTTGCCTTGTTCTTGAAGAAAAAGTCTCATTTTATTCATTGTGAGTCAAAACAATCTACCAATATGTTTGAGGCTTGAGCAGAAGGAAAGCTGACCAGCTACAAATTACTGTTTATACAGGAATACATGTTTCTGAGCATTACAGTAGAAAATATGTTTGTCTCTCTTATCTAGATATTGAGGGTGTTACTAAGTAATTTTGTTGACATTTGGTTTGTGCTAGGAAAATGAATCTGACTCAGATGATGATGACGATGAGGATGATGGAGACAATAAAGGTGGCGAAGAAGAAGAGGAAGATGATGATGAAGATGATGATGGTGATGAAGACGAGTAATTAAATCGAATTGTCAGATTACTGCACGTTGACAAAAGTTACAAATTTTGTTATTTAAGATTTTGGTTGCTTCCACAGATAAGGTCTTAGAAAGCAGGAAATTTTAGTATCAAAATTGCGATGGAAAATTTCTAGAAAGACTGCTTCACGTCTTCCTTGTCCCATTTACAGACATTTTTAGCTCCAGGAATCTTCTAAAGAAGTCCCCTTGGAAAGAAGGGGATCACCGGTGCTTGTCTGGGCACCTTCTGTAAGTTGGGATTGTTCACTGTAGTTAAAAGAGTTTACTTTTGTGTTTTTTTGGAAGGATTTTAGCGAATTTATTTTAAAAAATTCACTTTTTTTCAGCGGAAATTAGAAATAGACTGATTTTGTTTCATGATCCTGCATGCCGGCTCTATCTCAGTTTCTACAATAATGTAAAAACTGTAGTGTTGTTTTTATGAGGTTGTCGGGGGTATTTTACATTCAAGGTTTGAAGTTAGTTTTAGATATAATCAGTGCCGTTGACTAATGAAATACCTTTTACACGAACTATTTATAGTTGATATTGTGGAATTATTTTTTGCGTCTCGGCTCTATAGAGTATCCATCTCTTCCGAATTATTTACAAAAAATGCTATATATGTTTATTGTGGAATTATTTTTTGCGTCTCGGCTTTATAGAGTATCCATCTCTTCCGAATTATTTACAAAAAATGCTATATTAGTGCAATAAGTATATCTTTATTGTTTCTGTAATTTCTTTAAGAGAAGGTCGACATAACGACAAGCAGAGAAATAGGAGGGTGACTATAGGAAAGTTTTCTATTTTGGTAATGATATTTAATTACCAAATGATTTTTTTTTAAATATAATGTTTTTTTATACAATTCCCTCAAATTTGCCCATTGATTTTAAAGATTATAATATAATTGTTTTGCCCATTAAGTTTAAAGATTATAATATAATTGTTTTGCCCATTAAGTTTAAAGATTATAATATAATTGTTTTGCCCATTAAGTTTAAAGATTATAATATAATTGTTTTTCTTTGGTTAGAAGAAAATATGCTTTTTTTCTTTTTCTTTTCGCAATTGAACTATTGTATAAAATTCCTCAGCACATGCATTTAAGTTATTTAATAAAATACTTTTTACAAGCAGCCTGTGAAGAGTAAATAAAATACTTTTTACAACCAGCCTGTGAAGAGTCTTCCTCACTGACATGAGAGCTAAATGTGCACAAAAGCTAACACACCCACACTAATCAAAGAGAACCTAACATTCAAATTGCCAACCACAAAGTAGCTGCCTTGAAAAGTATGCATATACATTGTGTGAGCCTCCACATTAATCACAAGTCCACTCATTAAGGTGATGATACCATAGATAGAAGAATAAAAGTATGTAAAACATGCAACATTCAAGATCCCATTCTCAATAACTACACTAAGTATATATTAAAAGCTTATGGTTTTACAATCAAACTAAGTCAACAAATTTATTCATATTAATATGTAAAACATGTAACATTCAAGATCCCATTCTTAATAACTACACTAAGTATATATTAAAGGCTTATGGTTTTACAATCAGACCAAGTCAACAAATTTATTCATATTCTACATGATTGATTTTCATAGTAATGTTATATTAATCTTAATCATTAACATGGGTATAACAGTTTAAGGATTTTGTGGAGTACACATTGACACATTATATATGTGGTTTTTAAAAAATTATGAAATTTGTTAAAAATCTCAGTGTTCACTAAATTAAAATATTTGGGGATTCATTACGAGTTATCAAACATGCTAGAAACTACACAAGGAAGAATAGCAAGATACAAAACAAAATCTTCACTAGAATCATAAGCAACCTTCAATGTGTCAAAGTCTCTTGCATGCTAGAAGGCATAATAATAATCTTTCAGATCAGCTAACAAATGCTGTAGTCAAGTTGGATAAAGGTGTGCTTGTCAAAAATGAAGAACTACTAAAAAGATGGATCCCATAAAAATTAGATGGTTTTAGATGGAAACTACACAAGGAAGAATAACAAGATACAAAACAAAATCTTCACTAGAATCATAAGCAACCTTCAACCTGTCAAAGTCTCTTGCATGCTAGAAGGCCTAATAATAATCTTTCAGATCAGCTAACAAATGCTGCAGTCAAGTTGGACAAAGGTGTGCTTGTCAAAAATGAAGAACTGCTAAAAAGATGGATCCCATAAAAATTAGATGGTTTTAGATGGTATGGGCAAGCCCAACTTAATTCAAGTCTAGAGGGAGGGGGTCTTCATTGACCCTGGTGGACAAGAATCAATTAGGTGCTCTTCGGGATTAGGGGTCACCTCTAACACTTATGTGGAAGTGTGCATTATATCGTGGGTTGAATTTTTTTAAGAATCTCGGGGTTCACCAAATTGAAACCTTTGGGGATTCATTACAAGTTATCAAACATGCAAGAAACTACACAAAGAATAGCAAAATACAAAACATAATCTTCAATAGAATCATTAGTGACCTTCAAAGAGGTTAATCTCTTCCATATCAGAAGGCCTAAAGAGTCTCGTGGATCAGCTAGGAAGTGTTGTAGTCAAGTTGGACAAAGGTGTGCTTGTCAGAAATAAGGAACGGCTAGAAAGATGGATCCCATAAAAATCAAATGATCTTAGAAGGGATGGGCAAATCCATCTTAATTAAAGTTTATGGGGGAAAGGTTAATTTCTATATATTCTTTATATCATGGGGTCACATGACATGTGCCCCGCAAACGGAAGCAATAGATCTCTCAACTACATTCAAATTCCTCAACACTTATCTCAAGCAAGCCGACTTCCACACCATTGTGCATCTTTGGCCCTCTGTGGCTCTCCTCGCATTTGTTTGCATGGAGGTAATTATGGTTCCCCTCTATGCTCTATGTTGAGTGGTTGGGATAATCCATGGAAATAGAGGCTAGATGAATTTTGAGCATGTCGTGGTAGAGTGGCAGGATTGTAAGGAATTTGTTCCTAGGTCGAGGTTTGACTCTTTTTGTCCATTGATCCTTGGGGGTAAGGTAAATTCGGATGAAAATTATTTAGTCTTTTGATGGAACTGGAATTTTTTGCCTCATTTGCCTCGCTAGGAAGGGGATGTTGCAAGCCCTCATTGCTGTACCCGCCTCCAGCAGCAAGGAAGGGTGTCTTTTTTCAAGGCTGAGGGGTTATGGCTAAGCACTCAGATTGTGGGTGTGAAGCAAGTAGGGCCATGAGTGAGGTAGCATACATAAGGAATATTCTTCGCAAAATGAAGTTACAAGTGGGTAGCATAGAGTAGGCCATGGAACATCTCAACACACACATTGAATTGCTAGATCATAAGCACGATTGTTTAGAATCCAATGCTGAGAAGTAGGAGGGATAAGTTGGAAAAGTTAGCTATGGACACAATGCTACATCACAATTTAATTATGGATTTCACAAAGGGGAGGCATTCTTGTTCTTTCATTTGATGGACACTTCCCCACATTCATGGATGCTTCATCCTTCGGGAGGTGGATTTTCATCCAATCACTCCTTGTTGAACTTGTCGATGCTTACTAGAGGAATTGAACTTGGGTCGATGATTGGACAATGTGACACTTAAAACTTGTTGAGCTACTCCTTAGTGATATATATATATATATATATATGTACATACATGTATATATATGCACATAAAAATATGTATATACATGTATGTACATATATATATATATATATATATATATATGGAGCAATGGAGGAGGAACTAGTTGATTTTTTACAGTATCACTTGGAAACATTATGCATCGGGTACATATTTTTGTCACGTTAGTAGTTAGGGCATTGAAAAGAAAGGGGGCCTAGTTACTATGATGATTGGATAGTGGGATGCTTTAGCATATCAAAGGAGGGGACTTCTTCCGTCATGGGAGCTGGAGTTGGTAGAATAAGGAGTAACTTTGGGTAAACTAGCCTAGATCCAAATCCTAGGCTCTATCAAGCACCGAGAGGGATCAAATCTCCCGAGGTGCAAACCTCTCCTTGAATAGCTCCTTGAGTGCAATACCCGAGCCACCTAATCACAAGCTCTAAAGTCTCTAGTTTAAGTCTCATATTTACTTTTTACTTTGTATTATTCTTTTTTGCTTATGGCCGACATAATATTTATTACTTTTTACTTTGTATTATTTTGTTACTCGACAAACTCACAAACACTCTAAAGTCTCATATTTACTTTTTACTTTATATTAAAAGTAAAAAGTAAAGTCTCTAGTTTAATTCTCATATTTACTTTTTACTTTGTATTATTCTTTTTTGTTTATGGCCGACATAATATTTATTACTTTTTACTTTGTATTATTCTTTTTTGTTTACTTTGTATTATTTTGTTACTCGACAAATTCGACAAACACTCGACACATGTTACAAGATCTCCCTCATACTGGGCTGTAAAGCACCTCTCGGCGCAATAAGATCACATTTGTCTTTGGAGAATTTGAATGAGGGAGGGGATTCAACATTGAAATGGGGAAGATGCAACAAAGTGGAATACCTAGTTTAGAAGTTGGCTCATCCTTAAAATGTACTGTGGTTGATCACGATGCAATTAGGAACATAGGAACTCCACATAGTTAAATGAAAATCATGAAGGGGTAACCCTATTTCAAACAAGGATGGTTGCAATCTCCATCCATAGGTGAGCCCAAGAGGGTGATAGCAAAGGGACTACAAATTGAGGGCTTAGGAGTGACCAAAGCCCTTTTGAGAGTTCATGAAGTTGATTGGTCAGTGCACAGAGGCGTTACTGATTGAGAGATGAAGCTTGTTGGTGACATCTATGGTGTGGAAAATTGAAAGGAATGCCAGGCTACATTAGAAGAAAAAACTAGGGGTAGCAAAAGCAAAAAGAGGACCTAAGAAAGGAGAGGATGACCCTATCAATTAACCTTGAAATCGTAAATGAGAAAACTCTTCTTTCAAAAACACATTGATAGGTAGATTCCAAGGGAGGAAAATGGTAGAGAAAACTTTGAAACTATGAATGGATAAGGTTTGGAAAAAGAGGTTGGGCTACTCACCAACCTTCTATTTGGAAGCAAGAGGCTTCATCACATTTTGTTAGATATAGGGAGGACAAATCTATGATAGGAGGAGATTTATGGTTATGGGATAGTTATAGTTTCTTTGAATTATTTAACACCGTTTTGACCCCTTATGGAAAAGACAAAAAATGCACCCATTTGGGCAAATTCTCCTTAGTTACCTTTGAAGTTCTAAGATGAAGAAGTTTATAAGGCGAGGTGGGAAATTAGTCTTTTAGATAGACATTGGATTATGTGAACATTCCTTTTAGATGTAGATGGTGCAAGTAATATGGGTATCTAAAACATGTGTGATCTAAGAGATCAAAGGAGGATCCCTATATATGCATTTATTGGTTACTTTAAGAGGATATGAAAGAAGCACACTTAGGAGTTACGAGTTTGTAAACCCTCAAGGAGATGATAACCAAGGGGACCAAGGTAAGGAAGATCTAAATTTTCAAAATGAAGGTGGTGGAGTGATGGACCAGTTTGAGGAATTTATAAGTGTTTTCAAAGGCATAGCCAGTATTGAGAAGTGCTAAATTGACAAAAGAAATCAAAGAGCTAGAGGAGGAATTGGATTTGGTTATGGTATACAAGAAGTATATGGTGGAGAAATGAAAGGAAGTAGTAGATAGCTTGAGTTACTATCCTAAAATTCAAGTTCCTAATTCATTCAAAAAGTATAAGAAGGAAGAATTGGTATATGGAGGAGGCACATATGATCTGGGAAGGTACACCATTGATTTCTTCTTCTATTTTGGCTTCACCATAGGCTCTAGTGAAGGGAAGGAATCAAGATGAGAAAAAGGTCGTTTGTTCACGTGCTTGAGCATCGAGGAAAAAGGGAAGGACAATTGACCCATGGGAGGATTTAGAGGACATTTATACCTTTAAAAAAGGCTCCAATGGAGACTGTACTTTTCCATCTAACAACCTACATAAACGTTATCAGATGTGGTCTAGAATCAAATATATTATTAAAATGGGAAGGATACTCTCAAAGGAGGTATGAATCTAGACCTTGACGTTAGACAAGTGAAGCCTAGCCAAGGGAGAAAGTCATACTTACACCTAGCAAAGGAACAAGTCAATGAATAATTTATTTAAGTTGGCAATGATAGATAAAGGAGGCCCTTACAACAAGGATGACCTTATAGAAGAGGAATAAATGACTTGTCTCTATAAATATAAGGGGTATTTGGGTGCCCCAAAAGAACAATTTCATGAAGAGGCTACTTTATAATTATAGCCTTGATGCTATTTTTAATACAAGATACTAAATGTTCAATTTTGTCTTGACCATAGGATCTAGTGAGGAGATGGGATCAAGATGAGCAAAAGGTAGTTCATTCATGTGCTTGAGCACCAAGGAAAAAGGGAACGAGAATTGTTTCTTTGGAGGATTTAGAGGACATTTATACCTTTAAACAAGGCTCCAATGGATATTTTACTTTTCCATCAAGTAACTTACATAAATGTTATTAGATTTGGTCTAGAATCAAATACAATATTAAAATGGGAATGATACTATCAAATGAAGTATGGATCTAGATCTCGAGGTTAGACCAATGAAGCCTAGCTAAGGGAGAAAGTCATATATACACCTGGAAAAAGAACAAGTCAATGAAGAACTTCATTCATATAGACAATGATAAATAAAGGAGGTCCTCAAGGCATGGATGGCCTCGTACAAGAGAAAGAAATGACTTCTCTCTCTATAAATATAAGGTGTACTTGAATGCCCAAAAAGAACAAATTCCTAAAAAAGCTATTATATAATTACACCCTGATGCTATTTTTCATACAAGATACTAAAGGATGAGGATGTGGTGGTGCATATTTAGGTCCTCTTACTAGTATGGCATTTTATAGCCATTAGTGCAAAAACAAGATTGAGTGGATTAGTAGTAGGGTGGAACATTTTATGTAGCCTCAAATAATTCTTCCTTGGACTCTACCATAATATGTACCTCATAGATTCAACATGATCTCATGATCTCAATAAGGATGTGAATTTCGCCAATTGATATGGCCCTAATCACAACCAGTGAGAATGTTGGTTGAAAGTTCTAAATGATAGGTCCTTTCCCTTAGAGGTAGTGGTATATGGAGGGGCATGAATCTAGTTTTCAAAGGAAGTAAAATATGGGGAGAAAGAGGTAGACTATATGCTTTTACATGCTTTTTTACTCATCTATTTGAGGGGAAAGGTCTAATTGATGTGGAACCAATTGAGCTCAAACCCACTTAGAAGAATAAGCTATTAGGAGAGGCTCTGGAAAAACATCTAGATAGGTTTCTAGTCTCATACAACTTGCTCATTGGTTTTGATAGAGATAGATCATGGGTAGGGGTGGAAGGTAGATTTGAGGACCTTCCTATTGTTTCGTAGTTGGAGTTTGATGTGAAAAATCCTCCACCCCCTTTTAAATTCAATGCTTATTAGTTGGAAAATGAGGGGTACAAAGATTTGGATTCCATGGAATGGAATCCCTTTGACTTGAGAACATGAAATTTCACTATGAAAGGATTTCAAATAAAGTTGAATAGAATAAAAAGCTTGATTAAGGACTGGATCAACATTCATAATTCTCAAGGAAAGGAGAAACTAGAGGAGACTGACGCAAAGTTGGAGGTCTTATATGATAAATTGAAGGGGGTTAAGGTATCAAAATACCTTCAAAATGAAATGGAAAATTTGGGAGTAGAGAGGAGTAGATTGTTGGCCTAGGATCTTTCTGGAGATAGAAAAGTTGAACTCCTTAGCTTAGACATAGAGATGAAACACAAAGTTTTCATCAATTTGTTCAATAAAGAATGGCACACAATATTATACGGGGGGATCAAAGATTCTAGTGATATCAAACATTCATGGTTTGAGAAGATAGAAAAGGTGGAAATAACCCACTATAATGAGATATATTCTAAGCACAAAATGGAAAACATCATAGATACTCTATTCATCCTCCGTCTCTTCAATATACTAGTAAGAAATCATCAAAACCACAAAATCATAGTCTTAATGGATTAAGTTTATTGCTGGTCTTGGCTTCTTTTTAATAGGATAAGGTTCCTTGTCTAGATGGATGCCCGATGAGCTTTATGAAATATTTTTTGAAATGTTGGGGGAATATCTTCAAGTGGTAGAGTATAGTAGAATAAGAAAAGTATGGGGTCTCTTCAACTCTGACGACATTCCAGAGGAAGACAATTCATCTTCATTTCAATGCTTTGATTGATATCATTATGAATTATTATTTAGAAGATTATAAACAACATAATAGCTAGGTATTAAAGCAATTTTACCAAATATCATTGCAAAAGAGTAGTTTGGATTATTGGATGATAGACCAATTTTTGATGTAGTGGGAATAACTCAAGCGTCTTTACATTCCATAAAGAAGAAAAGCAGGTCCTCATTCATCATCACCTATCCAAGGCATGCGATAGAGTGATTTGGACCTATTTGAGATTACTCATGATCCATATTGGCTCAATATTCCCATGGTAAATTGGATTGAGGAAGGTTACTCTACTATGTCCTTTGCAGTGTTGATAAATGGGGCATCTTTAAAATTCTTCAAACCTAGGAGGGGGCTTAGGCAAGCATGCTCTATTGTCCCATATTTTTTCTTCTGGTAGTTGAGGGATTAAAATTTAAGTAGGTTGTTGAAAATTTTGAAGAATGAGGGTCAAATTAAGGGAGTCAAGGCCTCTAGAGATTTCACAATCACTCATTTATTGTTTATTGATGGTTATTTACTCTTTTGTAATGACACAACAAGGAAAACTAGTGTACTAGACATGGCTCTTCACCAATTCTACTCAATGGTAAGTATGGAAATAAATATTCCAAAATATTCCTCAATATGTCACAAGTTAGAACCACATACCAAACTCATTTGGACAATCTTACCCTTTCAATTAAAAATGTTTGAAGACAACATGAAATAATTAGAATTTTGTTTAAAGGAAAATGATTGCTACGTGAGGGACTATATGTGGATGTATGAGAGGGTTGAAAAGAGAATTGATTCTTGGTGCAATAGGTGGTTATCCACGGGGGACAAACTAACCCCATTAAAAAGTGTGATCGAAGTGAGTCTAGTGTATTGGGTGAGCATGACTACCATATAAAGTGTTGAAATATTGTAACTTCTAAGAATATTATAATTGTACTTTATTATTTCAGAGATGTTTCATTCCTCCGTGAAGACCTTATTGTATATCCGGAGATGTTTATTCCTCCGTGGAGAATGTAGTAACTTGGGTTATTAGACTTCCCTAGTGGGGGTCGGCCCTGTATGAGTCATGTGGGTTAAAGGGGTTATTAGACCACCCTAGTGGGGTCGGCCCTGCCACATTATGTTAAGTGATTAAGTTGGGGCTGACCTAGTAAATGTAAAATACAAGTCGGAGTTGTGTATAAATAGAGGAGGCATGTTCCTCATTTAACACACATTGCACTCACTTGTGATTGGTGCATAGGTGAGGGAGAGATCTGCTATGGAGGAGAAGGAGCTCATGGTTGAGGATTACATCTTTGTATTTTCTGGTCAACTATATTGAGGAAGCTGTGTTGGGTTTTCTACCCCATGAGGGTTTCCCAGGATAAATCTGTGTCTCTTGTGTTTATGCTGTGCTTGTTGTTCTTTTAGTGATCCTGTATATGCTATTATTGTGAAATGGAATGTAATGCTGATATTTTTTGTCTTAGCATATTAAATATTAACATGGTATTAGAGCTAACTTGAAGGAAGGCAATGTATGGCACTTACGACACTTGCTTCACTTGCGACAATTTGAAGGTTAGGGTTTTGTATAGCAAAAACCAGTCATCGTGGAACTTTCACTATAAATCCATTTTGGTGAAGGTTCAGGATCTGAAACCTTTACAGGTCATAGATTACATCCCCCTGTACCTTGTGTCCAAAGGACAAACTCTAATTCGTTGTACTTTGTGATTTATGATCAGTACAAGTTTAGGGTTTCTGCCTCTTCTAGATATCAGTCATAAGCAGGTGACTTAGGAAAAAAGGTCACAACTTGGGCTAGGAAGCTCCAAATGAAATTGTGTAAAAAGTGGCAGGTAGAGAACAGACTGTATTTTCTCAGGTAACTTTTTTAAAGGCTGAAGTTGAACCAGTGACACGTGGAACTCCGTACAAGTTTGATCTCCTATTTTATCCCATAAACAGGTCACATTGCGACACTTGGCATAACTCTCTCTCTCAGAGAATCCAATTGAGGACATACCTGTGGGGTTGGAAAGAGGACAACTACCACAACCAGAAGTTTCAGGCCCTGTGGATTTGTGATTTCAGAGTTACACCAGAAACAATCAGGTGCATATTTCTGTCAAAATAGATTTGGATTTTGAGCACCTTCATTCTTGAATCGTCACTACTGTGGGAAATTAGGGTTTCAGAGAAAGTTGGAATTTTTGGAATCGGAGTCCACGGCTGAATGATCCTCATCAAAATCAAAATTTAGAGACCAATATCGAAATTTTTGGTTGGTCAGAAGGGTGGGCTTGATCAAGCCCTAGTTCGGGATTTTTATCGGAAAGGTGAAAAATTAGGGCTTCTGCCAAAGTTGGAATTTTTGAAGTTTGTGACCACGGCTGGAAGCTCCTCAGAAAAATCAAAGTTTAGAGCTTTGGATCGAACCTTTTGATTGGGAAGAAGGGTGGGCTTCATCAAACCCTAGTTCGGGATCCTGTCTAGAAGATCCAAAAGTTTCAAAGGTAATTTTGAGGGGTAAAATTTTGGAGATTTCAAAATTGAAGTATGCTAGCTTGATCAACTCAGCAAGGCACATCTTTCCATCCATTTAGAAGTTTGAAATTCAAAGTTTGAATTTTTAGGGTTTCTCTGACAAACCCTAATCCAGCTCCAGATCCAGTTTCAGCAAATCAAAGTGGCTTGGGTTAAAAGCAATCCTGACAGGTATGACTTGAGGAGATACATGTATGTGTTGAAATATGTTCATGATTAAGTTTATGTTTGTCTTCATATTATTTATGTTAGTACAATCTTGATTAATGTTAGACTTGTCTTATTACCCTAGTAAAAGTAAGAATGCATTGGAATGATAGAATACATTTATTGATTAGGGTTATGACACTTATGATTGTACTAATGCACCTGTGGTGTTGCATGAGGATGATGTTGCCTGCTAACAAGATACAGGTACATCAAGAAATACAAATCAAGTTCTATGACCATGATGACATGAAGACAAAGACTCATCCATAATGTTTGACCATATAGAATCTCTACTTACGAGGTATGTATGACTTTGTTCTACTATGCTTAACTTATGAGATATGCAGGTTCTAGCACAAGGTCTCTAAATCATTGAAGAGAACAAAGAAGATATTGTTTAGGTATGTTAGACATAACTAAGCATGTATACTAATCCAGGTATGTTTTCCTATGTCAAGTTAGAATCCTACTTTGTGCTAGGATCTTAGTATACCCATGTATTAAATGATCATGACCATACATATTCAAGATTACTTAGAATCATAATGTTGTGATAATATTGAGCTTATACTAATGAATGTATGATTATGTATGAGATCATGATGATGACACTAGTGCACACTTAAGCATGTATAGTGGTCAAGGATGGATAGAAGCTCATGACATGGAAAGGGAGTAGAGACCAAGAAGGAAGCAACCTCACAAGACATAAAAAGATAAGTATTTGAATTACTGAATAGCCTATGATATTGCTTGTAATAGTTGTATGCATATTTGTATTCCTAGAATATATCATGCTAAGTATTCATACATCATTGAACAATATACTACTAATATGCATATGATTGGTAAGTTGGACAAACATTCCATTGTTGCTTGTCTAGAATGAAACCTCTTTGCTGACATGCTGAGAGCTGTGCACACTCTCGATAGTATGTTCTGGTAGAGATGGAAGGCATCTAGATAACCACTGTATGCATACAGGATATGGAAAAGTGTTGTGCCAAAGTATTGGTCAAAATAGTTGCATAACCATGTAAATCATATTTGTATGCATAAAAGGTTATCATGTCAACATGAATTGATGATTATGAAGTATTACTAATCATGTAATTAACTTTGATTTGTAGGAAAGATCATGAAGAATGATGAACACCGAACAAGTGATGGATGTTCAACAAGAAGACTTACAAATCAAACATGCAATAGAAGGCTCGTGGCTAGAAGATTCTCTTAGAAAGAGGAAGAGGATCATGATGAGCTATTTGCTCCAAGTGGCTAGATAAGACCATTCTCTTAATGGTAATTGAAGAAGAAATGCGAATCAAGAAAACTCCCAGGATTCAAGAAAGCTCTGTACGGGTACCCAGGATTGATAGTCTTAATGATCACCATGGGTGATGCGGATTTCAACCTTTGCTACAAGGTTGAAAATGGTTTCTATATACATATGACATTCTTCTCTTAGATGGATACAAGAAGGAACTCACCACAAGAGTTCGAATGATCTTGAGGCTCATATCAGTAGACCCATCTGACGAGAGATGGCACGGATAGATATGCAGAAGATCACTCAGAGTAGGAATGATGTTCAGTCACAGAGGGATAATTGATACCTTCTTGACAAGCTTGGGCTTTACCAAAAGTAAAGATGATCCTAACCTTTACCTTAAGGTTATGGATGATACTATTATTATATGTGGATGATCTCTTTCTGATAGGGAATGAGAAACAGATCATGGAAAGCAAGAAGAAGCTAGCTACAAAGTTCAAGATGAAAGATCTCGGATTGATGAATTACTTCCTAGGACTGGAAGTATGGCAAGGCTCAGAAGGAATTTTTCTCAACCAGGGAAAGTATGCTGTGGAAATCTTGAAAATATTTGATATGTTGGAAAGTAAAGCCATGGCCACTCCCATGGATTCCAACCTGAAGCTGTTAGCAGATGACTCATCAGAGTTAGTGGATGTAACTTTGTACAGACAGATTATTGAGTCATTAGTGTATTTGATGAACACTAGGCCATATATTTTCTTTGCTGTGAACACCTTGAGTCAGTATCTAGTGGAACCTAGACGTGTTCACATGATAGTTGCAAAGCATGTGATGAGGTACCTAAAGGGTACAATAGATTTTGGTCTACATTACCTTGGAGATCATGACTTCAGATTGTATGGCTACACAGATGCTGATTGGGCAGGAAGCGTATTAGACAGAAAGAGTACATCGAGAGGATGTTATTGTCTGGGATCTGCCATGATCTCGTGGTATAGCAGGAAGCAGTCTAGTGTGGCTCTCAGCACAGCTGAAGTGGAATATATAGCTGCTTGCTCTGCTAATTGTGAAGCGGTATGGCTTTGAAAGTTATTATCAGGACTGTTTGACTTAGAGATGGACCCCATTGTGATCCTGTGTGACAACCAGAGTTGTATCAAAATGACAGAGAATCCAGTGTTCCATGATAAGTCAAAGCACATAGAGATCCGATATTTTTATATACGGGATATGGTGTCGAAAGGAGCTATCAAGCTCGAGTATGTGAGCACTGATGAACAAGTTGCGGATGTATTGACCAAACCTCTGTCTCGAGTAAAGTTTGAACATTTCCGAGATAAGCTTGGTGTAGTTTAGAAGGACCCTCCTCGAAAGGGGGAGTGATATGGTCGATGATGATACTTGGATACTGGTATCAGTGTGGATACCTGTATCGATGATGAGATTACCTATATTGACGGTAAGGTCAATGATGAGGATACCTGTGTTGATATGGATACGTGTATCGATGATGAGGATACTTGTGTCGATGATGTTGATACTGTATTGATGAGGATACTTGTGTCGATGATGTGGATACTGTATTGTTGATGTGGATACTGTATTGATGTGGATACTTGTATCGATAATGAGGTTACCTGTTTCAAAAACAAGGTTGATGGTGAGGTTACCTGTTTCGACGATGAGGTCGATGAATGGTCCCTAGTGGACGTGAGAGGATTGTATCATCCTTGGACTTCATTCTTAAACTGATCCACAGACAGATGTCTCCGAGAGTGAGAGGATTGTATCATCCCTGGACTTCAGTCCTAAAACAAATACGCAGACAAATGTCTCCAAAAGTGGTCCTTAGACTCCTTGCTCCTGCAGATGTTGTTATAATATCCTTCTCGTTAAGGGGGAGTGTTGAAATATTGTAACTTCTAAGAATATTATAATTGTACTTTATTATTCCGGAGATGTTTCATTCCTCCGTGAAGACCTTATTGTATATCCGGAGATGTTTATTCCTCCGTGGAGAATGTGGTAACTTGGGTTATTATACTTCCCTAGTGGGGGTCGGCCCTGTATGAGTCATGTGGTTTAAAGGGGTTATTAGACCACCCTAGTGGGGTCGGCCCTGCCACATTATGTTAAGTGATTAAGTTGGGGCTGACCTAGTAAATGTAAAATACAAGTCGGAGTTGTGTATAAATAGAGGAGGCGTGTTCCTCATTTAACACACATTGCACTCACTTGTGATTGGCGCATAGGTGAGGGAGAGATCTGCAATGGAGGAGAAGGAGCTCATGGTTGAGGATTACATCTTTGTATTTGCTGGTCATCTATATTGAGGAAGCTGTGCTGGGTTTTCTACCCCATGAGGGTTTCCCAGGATAAATCTATGTCTCTTGTGTTTATGTTGTGCTTGTTGTTCTTTTAGTGATCCTGTATATGCTATTATTGTGAAATGGAATGTAATGCTGATATTTTTCTGTCTTAGCATATTAAATCTTAACATAAAGACCATATTTAACATAGTTAGAAAGAAGTGTTTCAAGTACCTTTGGTCATGAAGGAAGGATGTAGTAAGAAATCCTACGGTGAAATGGAAGAGTAGCAAAGCCAAAACATTTAGGGGGATGAGGCTTGAAAGACCCGAACCATCTCTAAGAGGTATTGACAAATAAAGGCATATGGAGGGTGGTAGTAGTAGAGGGACTCTTGAAAAACTTAATGAGAGAAATATGTAGTTCCACGAAGCATTGAGACATGAACCAAAATTCCATACAAGAAGTCTAGTGGGGGGTCCATATGCAGGAAATGAATGATTAAATCTTTTCACATTATAGGGGATAACCTATTATGGATTTTAGGGCATGTTTAAAGGTAATAGTGGGATAGATATCATGGATAGGAGGGAAAATTAGTCAATTGATCATTTACAATCTAGGGCTATATTTTATCTATTAGATGTTTATAATGAGGGGGAATAAAGAGGATTTTGAATTACATGGTGGCAATTTGCACAACAATTGGGTCTACAATGTGTGTAAGGTGAAGAGTGGAAGAACTTCAAGTCCTTTTTAATAGAGGCAATGATTAGACTCAAGGAGAATTAGGATTTAATGTTTTGGGCTCTAAATAAACCAGGATACTAATGCAATGTTTCATTGGGCTACTTCCATACAACAAAATGGAGAGGATAGTTAGGAATGGACATAACACTTTTCAAGGAAACTAAAATCTTCCCTAAAATACAAGTTATGGCTGTGGTTAATACTCCAAAACATATTACTCACTCGAGACAATATCCAAAGAAAATTTTGGCAAAGCCTTGGGATACATGTTTTGTCAAAACAACAAGATGAATTTATCTTTTATCTTTTCCTATTTTGTCATTTACCAAAGAACTTGGTCAATGGTTAAAAGGATCAAAGGGTAAAAATTGTAGATTGGAAGGTTCATCATTTATAAGAGGATCTACAAAACTAGTTGCATGATGGGAAGACTATAAAGAAGCACCACTTCCTACCAACGTTTGTTTTAGGGGTAATATGCATGGTTAAAAAAACTACACTATTCCCCAACAAAACTCTCTCTCTCTCTCTCTCTATGTGATGGTTTTCTATATAAATTTCAAGGTGATGGACATGATGAGAAGAAGTAGAAGTAGGTCATAGGTATAAAGATAATAAAGAAAATCTTATAACTATTAGGGGTAATATACTTAGTAAAAAAAAACTACACCATTCCCTAACAAAACGTTCTCTCTCTCATGTGATGGTTTTCTATAAACTTCAAGACTTTCTCTCTCTCATGTGATGGTTTTCTATAAATTTCAAGGTGAATATGATGAGAAGAAGTAGAAGTAGGTCATAGGTATAGAGATAATAAAGAAAAGCTTATAACTATTAGAGGTAATATGTCTGGTAAAAAAAACTACACTATTCCCCAACAAAACTTTCTCTGTCTCATGTGATGGTTTTCTATAAATTTCAAGGTGATGGACATGATGAAAAGAAGTAGAAGTAGGTCATAGGTATATAGATAATAAAGAAAAACCTTATAACTATTTTGATAGAACATCTCAAGAAAATCCATGAGTATGTATGATAGTGATATTATTCTTTTTTGAGGATCAAACAATGTTGTTGAAATTTTGCTGTGGATTTGGTAGAGGATTAAACAATGAAGTTGAAATTAGAGCAGTATGTCTTCTAATAGCTTTGGAAATGGGAGTTAACAACATTTATTTTTTTGTTGATTCACACTAGTCATCTCATGGCTTGAAGAATATATGGAGTTAACAACATTTATATTCTTATTAATATCAAAATGTTCATATATATCAAAATAGTGAGTGGTTAAAGAAGGAAGGCCAACGCCCCTTGTTCCTCTACTTCAAATTTGACAAATTTTCTATGATACCAATTAAGACGGTTGGTAAACTATCTAATCCATTGTCTCGAACAATTAAGCATGGTATTATGGGCAACACTTAACATATTGTGATTCATTGTTTAAGTACAAATATATTTATATATCCATGCGTTGTGAATTCTGCTTGAAAATTCCAACTTCTTGCTCATTCTGGTGTCACTATAATTTCATACATCAGTAAGAAAAGCAAAGAGGACAAAGGCCACTAGACCAACATCAACTTACATAATGCCTGCCCTCTAATGCTAAGTTATCTAATCCATCAAGCAGGCACTAAAAGGAAAACACAAAAATATTCAGTTTTACAGAACTTCAATGCTATACAAGCAAGACATTCAGTAATCACCTACTTATAGTGATGAAAGTAAAGCCCCTCCTGTGTATTCTCTTTACGGGTCTCGAACCCACTGTGCTGTCTAACCCATGCGATCCAGTAGATCCAATTTGGATGGATTCATAGCTTGGGATAAAGTGGACAAGTGATATGGTATGCCACTTATTTCTTTTTAATGAAATTTGGAGTTTGAATGTATCAAAAGTCCTGTCTCAAATGGTAGTTCTTTTTAATGAAATTTGTAGTTTGAATGTATCAAAATTCCTGTCTCAAATGGTTGTTGAAGATTTGCAGATGGTGAGTCCATGACAAGTTCACAATTTTTTAAAAGATAATAATTAAGTAATATTGTTTTTTTCTACTTTTATCTTTGTTGATTTGTTTTTTTGTTTTTAAAATTCCATTTTTCTAAAAAGGAAGGATTTGTATCCTCTAAAGTAATATAGATAAAGTGGTGGGTAGTAAATAAAACCTATTTTGGTATGTCAAAGTGTAATTTTTCCATAATGAATTACTTAATAAATTATAATTTATTAATTTTAATATAATAAATTATAAATTTAATTTCATCTAAACATTTTTCTAAGTTATTGATGGTTGATAAATTAAACATATAGTACAATTTTTTTTAATAATCAACTAGGGGAGGGAGGCCAGTAGTGGTGCGTGTCCCAATGCGCCACCTGGCTGGCCACCTGGATGCCACCCGTCCGACCTATTTCTTTCCCAGGTGGCTTCGCCAGCTCGTCCCGGGTTGTTGGGGCTTTAATGCACTTTATTGTACCTCGTTGACCATGCCATGTCTTCCTTTCCCCACGGCCACTCCACCAGCCTGTGCATTCTTGCTCGGGGCTGGTCTGTGAGCGTTTTCCCACCCCGGTTGCTGTCCGCCATGGAACTGAAGCTACGCTTGGTCCGTTTCCTGTTGATGTTCGACCAGTTCACTGTGTGGAAACCTTGTCGTTCGTTGGTTGTCCTCCATCGCTTGCATGGCAAGCTGAACATGTGGTTCTCCTTTCCGGTGGAGCCACTGTGGTTATGCTTGTTGGGTGGTCTGTTTAGCGCCGTGGCATGGGGAAGATGTCCGAAGCTTACCTGTTGTTCATGGACCGTGGCTCCATTTGTTCTGCTACATGCTCCTTTTCCTTCCTGTTTGCGGGCTGCTCGTGGTGTTCGTGCTCCTGGCTTGTGCTCGGCTCCCTGTTTCTGCTCGGCTCCTGGTTCGTGGGCTGCTCGTGGTGTTCATGCTCCTGGATCGTGCTCGACTCCCTGTTTCTGCTCGGCTCCTGGTTCGTGCTCGGCACCTGGTTCATGGGCTGCTCGTGATGTTCGTGCTCCTGGCTCATGCTCGACTCCCTGTTTCTGCTCGGCTCCTGGTTCGTGCTCGGCTCCCTGTTTCTGCTCGACTCCTGGTTCATGCTCCGCTCCTAGTTTGTGGTCGTCGGTGGAGGCCTCTTCAAAAAAATTGGTAGGATATTCATCCTACTGGCTCCTGTTGAATGTGTTTTTTAACACAACCACTCTCTTGGTGTGATTTGCGTGCCTTCTCTGTTTGTCTTTGGTCTGGTCCGGTTTGGTTGGGTCTGTGTCCTCGGTTCAAAGGTTTTTGGTCGACTGGTTTTTGGTTGTTGGTCAACTGGTCGGCTATGTTCTCAGTCTCTGCATCCATGGCGACGAATTATGATATGGGCAATGTGACCTTGTTTGGAAAATGGAAATTGCATTTTGGTTGAATGGTTTTGGGTTTTCGGTTGAATAGACGAGGATGAATTATGACAGTAATATAAAGTGTTTTTTTATTGCGTCCATGAAGATAAATTATATCAGTTGCTAGGGTTTAATGGCAGCTTGTTTGGTAATGGCAGCTAGGGTTTAATTTGATGAATTTCACTGTGTCCATGCTTTTTGATGAATTTTGAGGTAATGGCAGCTAGGGTTTAATGGCAACTTATTTGGTAATGACAACTAGGGTTTAATGTGATGAATTCCACTGCGTCCATGAATTTTGATGAATTTTGAGGTAATGGCAGCTAGGGTTTAATGGCAGCTTGTTTGGTAATGGCAACTAGGGTTTAATGTGACGAATTCCACTGCGTCCATGAATTTTGATGAATTTTGAGGTAATGGAAGCTAGGGTTTAATGTGATGAATTTCAATGTAGTTTGTAGTTATGGTTTGAATTCCTTTATTAATGGAGCATTGTTATGGTTACATGGCAATGGTTTACCAGGGTTTCATGCTTATGGTTTTTGCCTTTACGATTTCATGGTCATGGCTTCAGGGTATGCAGTTTACCAGGGTTTCATGGTTTCGGCTTTAGGATAGCCTTTATTTCACCCAAATAGTAACTCAGTATATTTAATAATTGAGTTATGGTTTCATGGTTATGGCAAATTCAGTTATGGTTTCATGGTTGGAAGGTTATGGCAAATGCTGATATGTGCAAATTCAGTTCATTATTGCTTCCATTATGTGATTATATTGCTTTCAGTGATTGTGTAAATTCTTAATGAATGATTATTAAATTCTTAATGAAATTGATTATAGGAATGATGCATACTTGAGATGCAAGATGAATATGTGAAATTAGTGGCATGGCAATTAGATATTAATTTGGCAATCTGAAATTATGAGGCATTCTGAAATTAAATTGGCATTAAATTATGTGATATTAGAGGCATTCTGAAATAATTTGTGCATTCCGATTGGATGAATATGTGAAATCAGAGGCATTCTCAAATTAGTGGCATGGCAATTAAATATTAATTTGGACTGTCAATTAGAGGCTTTCTGAGTTCATGCCAATTAGATGAAATTAGAGGCATGCCATTTAGATGATTAATTTGTACTGTGAAGTAGAGGCATTCTGAGTTCATGGGATTTGGGCATGGCAATTACATGAATATGTGAAAATTGGATTAGGCCTATGTTCTATTTAAAAAAACTCATAGCTAAATATTGGAATATTAGATACTGAGGGTGGTTTTACTATGGTGTGCTGAGTGCACTCTGCATCTAGTCTATCCATGTAATCAAATGCTCACCATGAATCCTTCCATCATCTTGAGATGGGTGATTATTATTGATATTCTTTCCTTAGTTATCCTCTTACACCAAACAAGGCAACCTTTGTTTCTTTCTTTGGTCATAAACTGGTCATGTTTATTTCTTGCCAGAGTCCTTAATTGGATGTTCTCTTCCTTATGTCGGATCAACTCTGACATCCATGCTTGATTTGGTAAACTTGGGTTTGTTAGAGATGCCCTCTTTTAGGTCCTTAATGACCATATCTCTATTATGGGCACACATAAGGTCAAGGTCAAAACTGATCTTCCCATTTTTTGTTTTTCTCTAGGCACACTGTCGATGAGTTGTGCTCCTGGTTTAAGACCATAAGATCCCCAACCGTGGTTCACATATTAGTGTTTGCAGCCTTTAACTATTCCCCAGTAGTTATTTGTAGTATGTTAACTATTCCTATGTGTTTGTCCCATCTACAGTTAGCCTTCATATTGTATTTGTGTATAGATTTGGTTCTCATTTAAAAAATTGTCATTACTCTCCCAACAGTATTGCAATATGCAACATCGAATTAGTGATACCACCTGCTCTCAGTCTTGTCAAATTGCACTAATGGAATCAATTTCCTTTTCCAGTTGATTTCTTCAAGAGTATTTGGAAGGGATAGGCCACCATGCCTATGGTCTTCACATAGGTGAACGAGGTGCCCAATTTTTTGCCTATAAGCTTCTTGAAGTGGATTCCCAAGTCAAAGTTTCCACCAACTGTTATGTGTAACATTCTAGCAAGTTGTTGAGGCTCTCCTTCGCAATTTGGAAAGTGACATGCTTGAAGGAGCATTCAAGCTCGAACTGAAAAACAAGGAATCCATGTAGAAGCTAGGAGTGCCAAGCTATTACCTCTATATTGACTTCTTAACTCTATGAGTTGTTGTGCGTTGAAATAATACCAAATTGTAGAGTTCCATTGTGGACTTGCTTCCAATGTTCTACTCGTCACTTTGCTTGGATTCTCCCCTTTGCACCCATTGGTTGAAGTTTGAGCCACGGTTCCCCCTTGCTTTCTTATTTGGTAAATAACCATCTACAATAAACCAAAACCTAGGCAAACACTAATGTGAATGGCAGAGGATGCAAAGTTTGTATCCAAGATGTTTTCTTGAGACTGTAATGCATGTGAGTTGTTTGTAAACCAAAGAAGAAAAATTACAATTATGAGTTGTTTGTAAACCAAAGAAGAAAAAATACAATTATGAGTTGTTTGTTTATGGTTGTTTTCATTCTTGCTGTGTGATCTAACCTAAGTAATCTGTAACTGTGTGCTCGGAGGTTGTTTGCAATGCTTACTATCAATCCAGTTCAAGTTGATTTGCATTCAAGTCAATATTGCATTCAGGAAGAACTTGGATTCAATTTAAATTTTCAATCAGGTTGGTCTACCATCCAATTTAGTTTAACATTCAAATTAGTTTGCCAACCAAGAAATATAGCAATCAGTTTTAGTAAGGAATGCAGTCCAGTAAATAGACAGAGCCATGAATAAAACAATACTTGAAATAAAGGCCATATTCTTGTCCAACATAGTGGCAATTCGAGATTTATACATATGGTTGGTCCCTGGTGGGTTGGGACTTTATACATTTACTGTGGGTATGCCTAACATATATCGACTGTCAGATTGGAATCAAACAAAAACTTAGGAAACCACCCAAAATTCCTCCTGCAACAAAATCTACCTTTCATCTGTGTATGCCAAAGAAAACACATCTTCCATATGTCAAACAAAAACTTTGGAACCACCCAAAATTCCCCCCAGCAACAAAATCTTTCTTTCATATGTGTATGCCAAACACAAAACATCTATCACCCGCCAAGCAAAAATCCCTATGTGTGAGGAGGTTGATTGCCTTCATTACCCAATCTGGTTGGGTTAGATACTGATGCTTGACCTGGTTGTGTTGAGCTGCAAACATTTGGTGTAGGCCAGGTTGCTCCTTGTAGCCAAGGAGGGATTGAATAACCATAGTTATGACTTGAGCCTAATAGCCCTAGGTTCACTAGAGGTGTTTGGAAGGCATACACAATATTTCCCCCTGCCCGATGGTATTGGGGTATCTGTATGTTAATAAGGTCCCGGAATAATCTTCTGTTCTCTGAAAACTAATCCAATGGGTTGTCCACCACCTCTGTCCTCTCTAGACCATTTGGATTCCTTTGATGTGCCTTTCTTTGCTCCCTTTCCTCCCTTGCCAATTGTTTCTGTCACTCTCTTTCCTCCCTTTATTTCACTCTTACAAGCCTTTCCTGCCTTCGATTTTCTGCTGCAACAATCATTGCTTCCTTCTTCTCCTTTTCCAAGGCCTTCTTCTTCTCTTTTAATTCCTGCATCTCCTTTTTCTTGTGCTTAGCCTCAACCAGTAGGGTGATGTAGTCCTCTGATGTTAGTAGCTGTGAGCTCCTGCTTAATCTAAGATGCTCAACAATGGGATTAGATAGTTGAGCTGCAACTTTCTCCACTGGCAACTTAAGGAACTGGCCAAGTAGTGGCTCATTTGGGGGGAGTGCCTCATCATCATTTTCTTGGTCCACTGTATCTTCATTTTGTTCAATCTCATCTCCAACACCCCCAAGTGCCACATAATAATGTACAGCTTCATTGTTAAGGAATGCTGGCATCGAAGGCAGGTTAAGGCTTTCATCGTTGGTGGGGGTGACAATGTGTCTATTCATATTTGTCATGGCCTTTGCCAACCATTCGGGTTGTTCTGGCTGGCTTGGAAATGTCAACTCCTCGCCGTTTTTTACCACTGCTTTGCCACATCCATTCACACTCAAATCAACAATGTTGTTATGAATAATCCCTTGGCCATCTAATTCTGTTTTTGTCCTTCCAACAACTTCTATATTCTCCCCAACGGGTTCGATGCCATACTGAATTTCACTTACATGTTCATCGTTGTCGCCCAGTGGTTGGCAATGACCTTGAGAGAGTGATATGATGTTATCTGCAGCATCTGTGTCCTCTTGCCCCTGAACATCAAAAGCCTGACTACATCCCGTGTCATGTTGAAGAGCATCAGAATTGAAAGGCCATATTCCTGTCTACCTAAAACCAACCCTAATATTTGATGCTGTGAGTGCCCTAGCAAAATATTTGCTTGCAAGTTCTGCTAATTCGAACCTCTTCACCTCTACCCCCGGGTTCTTTGCCATCCAGGATTCTCTCTCAGACTTGAAGTAACACTTGAAATTCCCAAACACACTCACATCTAGAGGTTGCATCCTGTGGGTGGTATGTGTAGGCAGTGTCAACAGATCAATGCCTAGCCTATTTGCCTCCTCAATGGTTTGTATAGAAACGTGGCTGCCATGGCCATCAAAAATCAACAGGTGTCTGTTTTCAGGTGAAACACCGCCAGGGACAGAGGCAGCAAAGTGGAAAAGCCAACTCAAGATCAGTTCTTTTGTCATCCATGCATGGGGGTGTGCAGCCATGCATGCTCCAGGTTCACAGTTTTTAATGTAATTTTTTAGTTGATTCTTTCCCTTGAACAGATAAAAACCTAGAATTGATGCTCCAACTACGTTGACACAACAAAGAATAGTTATCCACTCCCTACTTTTTGGCAGAATTTTGGGCACATTCCTACTCCCTCTCTTGGCAATTACCCGCATGCCACAATTCCCCCCTGCCTGCAATCCAGTCTCGTCACAATTCCATATATGGTATACTCTGTATGAGTGTTTCTCATATGCATTAGAGAGTGTCTGATAGAACTTTGTCACAACTGTAGGGCGTAGATTGAAAGATCTATCCCTGTCAAGCCCCTCTGCTGTGCGTAACACAAGTTCTGGATGCCTTTGTTTAAATCCTCTCCACCATGATTTCCCTGGAAATCCATCTTTGAAGGGGTTTGGCTTCCCTTGACAGATTCGGACAACAGTGGATTTGAGTTGAACCAACTCCAGACCATGGCCTAGTTGAGCCATCTCTTCACACCAGACCACAACTTCTTCTTCCTCTTCTACACTCAACACTATAAGAGGTCCTTTTCGCTTGGTATGGGTCAGGCCATTTATCCAATAATGGATTGATGTTGGTGGAATCTCATGTTTTTTAGAAGCTGCTCTGATAGAAAAACCATTGAACTCTATATCATCTATTGTAGCCTTCATGTCTTCTTGTGTCCATCCTTTGATGGCACTAATATTCTTACTGGCAGTTGCACCTTGAACTGTGTTTGATGGTGGAATAACACCTCCAGGATCTGCATCATTTGCCTCTTCAATTGTGGTTGATGGTGGAATAACACCACCATGCTCTTCATCATTTGCCTCTTCAACATCTCTTTGTGCATTGTTATTATCAACATCATGTACTATGTCCTCATCGGACGAGGTGCATCATAGCTAAGCACCCTTGCTGAGTCTCCTACTTGTCATGACTGCAATCACCCACAGAATTAGGACAAACAGGGCCTCACTTAAACTACACCAGAATTGTTAAGACTAGTTGTGTATCTACACAGGGTTTTGGAATATTAAACTAGTTGTGTTAAAAGTAATTGTTAAAACTACACAAGGATCTCGAGTATTCTAAGGGAACTCGTAATGTGATTTACATGTTCAATGCAGTTTGGAAAACATGATTCTAGTACATATATATATATATATATTTACTTATTATATTTGTTACGCATCTATTCAGAGACTGCTATTTCACAATACAGTCTGTGGCATAAAATTTGATATAGTCTGCCTACTTAAAAACATAATTGAAATATAAATTTATCTTAAATGCAATACCTGAACTCTAATTGATGTCTTGAATTACATCTGCACCTGGAGATCAATCTGCAACTGTGTTTTGCTTGAATGCGATGCCTGGACTCTGGAAATCAAGCTTGGAAATAGAGGTGTGAGTCCAACATGGTCTGGGAATTCCGAATAGAATAAAATTGGAGGCTGTCTGAAGGTTGTTGTGTCTTTATAGCATTCTGGTGTTTGATTTGATTGGCAATTTTGAAAAGGCATGGATTGCATCTGGCTGCGTTTGGATGAGTGCTCAAGATTGATTTGGGTTCGATCCAATGGCCATCAATGGGGCTGAGTCGATCCAAGTGATATTCAAAATGCTTTGGGATGGGTTCTGTTTTCTTTCATGGCTGATTTGATGATTTTAATGGAGTTGGTTGCATTAATTGCCAATTTTGGGTTGCTTTGTCAATCAACCATGCACTAGGAGTTGACACCCGATCACCATTTATTGTGTAGGTGACATCCATTAAATGTGCAGGTGGGATGCCTTGGTGGTTAATTGATACTCGATGCTGGTCTGGGACTTCACCGAAGGTTATTCGATGGGGTAGATGTGATGGACAATCTGTCCTTGTAGATTGGGATGCATGGGGACTGTTGAGGTCTGATTAGATCTTTATGTCAGTGTGCCTTGGGATTTGGAAGGGACGAGATGGGTTTGAATTTTGTTATGTCAGTATTGTGCAGGTGTCAACCTTTTGTCTTATAGTTGACAGATGCAGGCCTAGTGTACAAAATGACAGTTAATGAACTTTAACAAGACACTTTTTATATATTTATATAATATTATGTGTTTGACATATGGCATTTTCTTGGACACTTAATGGCTTCTAACCGTCACCGGTTCTATGACCACTATGTTCAACTATAGAACTCTCTCCCCTAATCAATGAATTATAAATTATTTATTTTAAGTTAAAAAGTTATAAATTGATTTCATGGAAACATTGTTGTAGGTAATAGAAATTTTATCTTTTCCACTCATGTTCAAATTCTACTTGTGATGTTTTCTCTTTGTGAACCAATTGTGATTTATGCTCTTTGTGAGCCATGAAGAATATTTCACCCTTGCTTATGGGTAACTCAATTACCAACCACAATAGTGGCTGGTAATTCCAAGAGACACAATTAGATTTGAACATGACATACAGCCTCATTGTTGACATTTTGCTTTGGGTAGATGGTTTAATTGATTGAGCTAACCATGAGCTAACCCTTGGGGTTTTTAAATTCAAATAATACCACATACAACGTGAAAACATGTGACCATGAAATCCCTTAAACAACGAAGGAAACATGCGCAAAAGAAAATGTAACATTAAGAGTGTATAGAGAGGTATCCAATAGTACTGTAGCCATTTATATATAGTGGTATGGCTAGATATGAGTATTGGTTCAGTCCTGGTTATTGAAATGAGCAATTAAATTAAAATTTATTTTGAATAACATGTTGTTGACATGAATTCTATGTGAGATAATAGCGCGGCTCCTAAATAATGAAGACAAGCTCATATCAAAATAACAAATCATTTGTCAAAATAATTTGCTCATATCAAAATTGCAACAACACGTGGCAATGACAATGTCGAGGACATTGCCACCATGTCTCCTATATGACTATTTGTCCATTTATATTTTCATGAGTCATGAGTTAATATTTAGCCTACTAAGAGGTTTTTGCAGATATTCATGGTACAATAGATAGTTTTATTCTTAAATAGATGGGCATATTCATGTCTTGTATAAGTCTAGGATGAAGCATATTCTCTCTTCTTAGTTGAGCAGTGGGAAGACCTATACTCATATGAAAAGTAATGATATACTCATCGAGTTCTTCAATGCAACTCTGTCAATGTCAAACTTGTACATGAACAAGATGGCATCTTCGTCAATGTCACACTTGTACATGACTGGTTTACAAGTTTGACATTGATGGAGATGCCATCTTGGTCATGTACAAGTCAATACTAAAATTCCTGAGAGGTCACATCCCCAAAATTTTTGATTGCTCATACCTTAAATCATATTTCACCATCTGTATTATTTGTTCTCCACACTTTGTAGAGAAAATTGACTGTAAATCATGTTCTCCTTCAAATATTATCAAAGGGTCTACAAATTTCCCATTCCACATAAGGATAATGGTCGGAAGGTCGGGATTTTTTTTAATAGTTTTTTTAAATAAATTTTTGTTTTACCTAATATATACCTTGTTTTTTTTATAATATCTCAACCAACAGGCACTACCCCGGACCGATGCACATCAATCTCACCCTACAGAGAGTGTGTTTATTTAGAGAAATTTGTCCCTAGCTATCTCTAATGCGATTGATGTCTCAAAGAATCCATAATAGTGTTTTTGTCACTGCTAACAATTGATATTGGTTTGTCGATAAAATATTCCTCTCAGCAAAATGATATCACTCCACGAGCAAGGAAAAAGTGCCCTCTTGCAGCCCAAGAAAGCCTCAAATACTTGCAAAACGTTTTATCACTAAGAAACTGTAAACTATCAAATAGATTGAGTTGGAAACACATCAAGGGTTAATTTACCAGAAAATGGTGCTAGAGAGGAAGAAATTATAAAAAAACATTTTATAGATTTAGTTTAGGGATATAAATATTTTATTTTCTAGACTTTGTCTGTATATGTGATCGAATCATTGTTGCAACAGATATTTTGCCTTCTTTCCTTCAATGCAACACTGAACTAGTGGCTCCAACCATAAGTCTATTTTTGCCAAGGATATCTTAACTTGGAAAAGGTATGGAAAATTGTGTTTTTGCTTCTTCTTTTTAGGTAATTAAAAAATGTCACGATGGTAGCTTTATAATGGATATTTTTAAATGCTTGAACAATTAAATTAGGTACTATTTACTAGATATTTTATTTGAGAAATGATGACAAGAAGAAAGGCATTGCTATAAGGCTCACCATTACCTTGGCTATGATCTTCTATATTGCATTACAGCGTGCACAATGAGATGGATCAAAAGTCCTCAAATGTCTGTTGGTGATCCTTCTTAATATTATTGTTATTCGATCCTTCTTAGAAACACAATAACATTATTAATATAATATGAAATTTTACTACATGTTATATTATCAAAACAATATTGATGTAGTGAGAAACATAAAGAAAAACCAGACATACAATACAAGGTGGAAGCTTTCAATTGGAAATACTATCATTGAAAAGAAAATTCTGATACATAATTGATAGTGTCAATACCTTTTTCAGATCTGAAACTTTTCACTAAAGACCCTCTTCTTCTCTATATTCTCTCCTTTTCTCTCTAAGTTTCACCAAATTGCCCAATTTTTTTCCTATACCTCTTCTATTTCCCCAATCACAACAAAAGAGAATTAATTTGGTTTGCTAAAAATTGGCTCATCTTCTGCATGAAGACGGAAGGTCAACAAGCACCCTTTCATCTTCTTGCAGTTACCACTCACAAATGGCTAGGAATTTGTTCTTGAAATTGAGTCCATTGAAAAATATTGATTGTGTATGTTATTTACATATATTGGAGACATGATATCATTTAAGAAATGGCCCACATATCACCCATTGATGGTTGGGGTTTGTAAACCATCGGTCAACTGTTGTCATTATTTCAGACTTGACAGTTTTTTGGTCGTAAGTTCCACATGGGATCCCCATTTTTCCTACTCTTTGTGCTGTTGGTAAGCCCTTGAAGATATATAAGGTTGTCTAGTCATAAAATTTTTCCTATTCCTTCACATTGTGTACAAAATTTGCAATTTTCTGCTCATTATCATGTTTCACATACATTATAATTAATAAGCATAAAAGTTTGATAGTTTTTTTTTCCTAGGAAAAAACGCGTAATTCTATTTCAACAAAGGTGAACAAAATTACATTCTGAATATGCACATCAAGTATGCATGCGGATACAAGTGTAAAACCTGTAATAGAGCTTAAAGACAAAGAGTCTTCTTTACATAAAAAACAAATGTGATAATATAATCATCGGTTCATACCAATAAATGTTCATGTAAGTGAGTGTGTCAATTAGCTCCCAGAGCCTCAATAGTTATCAGTCCAAAAATGTATCAAATATGATCCCGTCCATCTTCGGTCCAGAGGACCAACCAGAGGAGTAACATACTGTCCACAAAGCCAAAAATAAGAGTAACAAGAGGAAACCATGGAGTGGCTCCATATCACAGTGGCGCATCCTCTATAAAGGGCCGATGATAATATTCAAAAGTTGTCCCTTCCCATAACTCCATTACCTTCCACATCCCCATCGCCAAGTTATAAAAGTCTGATACTATGTTCCCATACACTCTTGGAAAAAAATTTAACTATAAACATGCTTTACCATATAATTTCCTGCACTAAATTCACTGGTGGCATGTTCTTCCTACATTTATTTGCACAAAAAAATCCATAAGCAACTAAGTTTGCACTTCATTAACTGTTGCCGATAAACTATGTTGATGTCTTTGTAACAACTATAGCTTTAAGAACAATATAGTAACTAGTGTTAACAATATACATTTTATATACAAATGGATCATTCCCAGATCTTTGATGGATCTGGAATTGATTTGTCAATGGAAATAGGTCATACTTAAAAGTATGGAGAACACAATGGAAAGTTCAGTTAATCATATGCAATAGTTTATGTCACCCAAATTGCTGTAATTTTAGTTCATAATAGTTGCTTGTGGAAAGCATCGCTTTATTATATGGCAACTGATGTACTCCGGTGCCCATAAATCTCTAGTTATTGTTTGGGTTTATTTCATATTATATTTGTAGCACTGAATATTTATCTTAAATTTATTGGGTATTGAAATTAGGAACCTGTGTATGTTTTCACACTGATGTATATTGCAAAGTCCCTACCTATAGAAATCAGTAACAATAAATTTTATGAAAATTTTCTAGAGGCTTTGGTTGAGATTTTTTTTAGATGTTATATGAGAGGGAAGTCAAAAAATTTGAAAGTGGTTTCTTAGAGCACATTGGCAAACATTATTTTAACCATTACTAACTTGTTAGTATTTATTGAAGAGGATTTTAACCAGCTAGGAAACATGTTATCCCTAGTTACATCCAAGTACGACTTTGAATTAAATCAAAGAAACCTTTGCATGTGCAGCTCCTAGAATTATGGATTAATAAAAACCTTTCCAAGTGTAGCTACTAGAATTCTGGATTGAGAAAAACCTTTGCAACTGTAACTTCTAGAACTCATTAGAGAATTTGATATGCTATGTCTACTATTGAGATGAAACTTAAAATGCCCCTGCAGATTAAGGTTAAAGAAAAGTCTCTCGTCATCCTGATCTAAAAGGATGCAAAATTTGTGAAGAATTTACTTTCCTATTCTCATTATCTTGATTTAGAATGGAATAGGGAGTACTATATGTGATATTCTGCAGTATTGAGAACCAAACCATCGAGGTTTTGTTCATGAAAATTTCAAGGATGTGAATGCCTAGTTGGAATATTCAGTGCCCCAAGAAATCAAGTGTTCTTTTGGATGGATAACATAATTCAAGTCTCATTGTGCCGAGAGGCGCACTACATCCCAGTATGAGGGAGATCTTGTAACACGTATGATGTAGCGTTACATGTGTGATGTAGCATTACATCTAATAGTAGAAAGTGATAATATGAGGAAGATCTTGTAATGTGTATGATGTAGCGTTACATGTGTGATGTAGTGTTACATCTAATAGTAAAAAGTGATAATATGAGGGATATCTTATAACGTGTATGATGTAGCATTACATCTAATAGTAGAAAGTGATAATGCGATAAACTAATTTATATTTTGTCGGCCATTATAATAAAAGTAAAGTCCCTCATGTAACAAATTAATTTTCAGAGTAATAAATATATTTGGTTGGCCATTTAGAAACGAAGTGAATTTAGAAACGGTGACTAGATATAATACAAAAAAACAAACATAATACAAAAAAATTCGTACAAATTTATAAAACACGATTCTGCAGAGAAGAGAAAGCATTATGAGCAGCGAATAGCTAATTTTAAGTATGTTTTAAATTTCAAATAAATTTACTGCTGCAGACGCAGCCTCCTCCCACTTGCAATCTCCTCCCTCAAACTGCTGCAGCCGCCTCCTCTCTCCCTCCTCCCCTCCGCAACGGCCTCTTCTCTCCCTCCACAACTCCTCCCTCTCACCGCAGCTCCCTCCGTCCTCTCCTCCTCCCCTCCACCTTACTCCACCTCCTCCTTCCTGCCACCGCGAGCTCCCTCCCTCCCTCCCACCCACCCACCCATTGCACCCTCCCGCCGTTGGCCTTCTCCCTCCCTCCCACCGCCGGCCTGATCCCTCCCTCCCGCCGCCAGCCTGCTCCATCCCTCCTGCCTACACAGCCACCTCCCCTCCACTCGTGCCTCCTCCTCCCCTCCACCTTCCTCCACCTCCTCCCTCCTTCCCGCGAGCTCACTCCCTCCTGCCCGCCTGCTGCACCCTCCCACTGGCGGCCTGCTCCCTCCCTCCCGTCGATGGCCCGTTCCTTCCCTCCCGCCGACGGCCTGCTCCCTCCCTCCTTCCTGCGCAGCCGCCTCCCCTCCCCTTGCGCCACCTCCTCCCCTCCACCTTCCTCCCTCCTGCCGCCGCGACCTCCCTCCCTCCAGCTCGCCTGCTGCACCCTCTCTCCCGCCGGCCTGCATCGTGCATTACACAAAATTTAAACAAAAATTAAATTTATATTAAATTTAAATTTAAACAAAATTTAAAATTAAATTTAAACATAATTTATATTTATATTCAATTTAAATTTATATTCAATTTAAACAAAATTTAAATTTAAATTTATATTAAATTTAATATAAATTAAATATATTTAATTTAATATATATTAAGTTTCAAATTAAGTGTATTAGTTTTATATAATCTGTGAGATGTAGAACAGTTGGTGGCGGGGTATGGTTAAGACACCCCCTAAGTGGGAAAGGTCGCCGGTTCTAATCTCGTGGACACCTAAAAATCCAACCATGTTAAGGGTTGGTGCGGTCCAGGCCGAGTGCGATCCCCGGGTGATTTTGACGGATTAGATGCCCCTAGTTCGTGGTAACTTAGCCAAAGGCAAACTTGCTAGTCAAGGAGGTTCCACCACTTTTCCAACCAAAAAAATCTATATATTAATTTTATATTAAATTTAGTGTAATGTTTATATTGAATTTAAATTTATATTTAAATTTAAATTAACATTTAATTTAAATTAAAATTAAAATTAAAATAGATATTAATATTTACATATAAGTATATAAGTTCTTTACATTGTATAATAAGAACTACATGTGGTATAGTGGTAAGGGTGTTGGGATAATGGGCGTGAGGTCCAAGGTTCAATCCTCCCAGATCACCTACTTTTTTTTTTAAATATAGAATTTCGTAAATAAATTGAATTTCATTATCATGTAAAGTGAGTTTGATTTCAGTGTATTGGGTCTTTTTATTGCATATTTTTCAGTGTAGATGTTATTCTGTGGACGCATTGATTTCAGTGTATGGTCGCATAGATTTCATTGTATGGGGTATTTTATTGCATATTTTTCAGTGTAGATGTTATTCTATGGACGCATTGATTTCAGTGTGTGGACGCATAGATTTCAGTGTATGGACGCATTGATTTCAGTTGATAGACGCATAGATTTCAATGTATGGGGTTTTTTATTGCATATTTTCCAGTGTATATGTTATTTTGTGGACGCATTGATTTCAATGTATGGACACATAGATTTTAGTGTATGGACGCATTGATTTGAGTGACAACAAAAGAACAAGAACAAGACTTGAAAAGAAAAGCAGAAGAACAAAAAGAATTTCGAAAAAGGAAGTTGGATGAAAAGATAGTAGAAGAACTAGAAGAACGAAGAAAACGAAACGCAGATCGAAAAAAGAATATCGAAATAGAAAGTTAGAAGAATTGACAGCAGAAGAACGAGAGGAACAAAGAAAATGAAACGTTGATCAACAAACAATGTATCGGGAGAGAAAGTTGAAGCAGTTGGAAGAACAAAGAAATCAAGTTGCAGAACAACAAATAAATCAAAATGTACGAAATGGCAAAATGACGACAAAAGAAGGAGAAGAACGAACAAAACAAAACGTAGATCAACAAAAAGAAAATTGAAAAAAAAAGTTAGGCGAATTGACAGGAGAAGAACGAGAAGAACAAAGAAAATGAAATGTTGATCGACAAAGAGCGTATCGAGAGAGAAAGTTGAAGCAATTGGAAGAACAAAAAAATCAGTTTGCAGAACAACAAATAAATCAAAATGTACGAAATGATGACAGAAGAAGGAGAAGATCAAACAAAACAAAACGTAAATCAACAAAAAGAGAATCGAAAAAAAGTTAGGCGAATTGTCTCTATTTTCCAGTTTAACAATTTACTTAATCCTTAATACTTATTACTTACATTATGATAATCCTTGTAAATGTAACAGGTGGGAGGGTACCGAGAGAGAAAGTTGAAGCAATTGGAAGAACAAAAAAATAAGTTTGCAGAACAACAAATAAATCAAAATGTACGAAATGACGACAGAAGAAGAAGAAGAACAAACAAAACAAAACGTAGATCAACAAAAAGAGAATCGAAAAAAAAGTTAGGTGAATTGTCTCTATTTTCTAGTTTAACAATTTACTCAATCCTTAATACTTATTACTTACATTATGATAATCCTCGTAAATGTATCTGTGTTTTCAACTTAACCTATTCCTTACAATGCTGATCAAACTCTAGTTTTGTGTCACCGCCCACGACTGAAACCAGCCTAGATCCAAATCCTAGGCTCTATCAAGCGCCGAGAGGGATCAAATCTCCCGAGGTGCAAACCTCTTCTCAGGTATTGCACTCAAGGAGCTTTTCGAGGAGAGGTTTGCACCTCGGGAGATATGATCTCTCTCGGCGCTTGATAGAGCCTAGGATTTGGATATAGGCTGGTGTTTTCCATTCCATGATATTGAAATAGTGAGATTTGATATTGTGATGGGATTTTGCAGGTTCGTGTAGCATGCATTGAAGGTCAGCCACCTCTTGATATTTTCCTTGGACAACATTTGTATTTGTCTACAGGATATTATTATCTCAGTATGAGAACTTGATGATATAGTTTTGCTTCAGAAGTGTCATCCAAGGAGTATATTGTAATGACTGAAATTTTAATTATAAGAGGAAACGAATTTGTTAAAAAATTTGTATCTACCAACCAAAATCGCTCCATCTTGAGTTCGACTATTTTGTTTTTATATTTATAATCATATTTTCATGTCTTATTTGTGAGAATCCAAGTCAGTTTCTTTTCTTAAAATAATGGAGTATTGATAATTTTCACCTGTGTGAGACATTGAAATTATGTGAAAATTCCAATTCGTTTATGAAATATTGGCATATGGATGGTTTACTAGCACTTTAATGGTTCTCAACTAAAAGCTTATATTGAGTATTCCATTGCAGAAAGACACAGTTGGTATAAAATATCACAAAAAACTGCACATAGCTTGTTTTAACCAAATTCCCAATGTGAAAGGGCAAGGATTAAGATGTTTTTATTGAGTTATATTTATTTTTGAATGACGTCTTGGAAAATATGTAGGCTTGTCAATGGATAGGATTCTTCTAAAAGATTCATTATATTGTATAGACATGTTATAATTTGTCATGGGTTGTTGGATAGTATGTGACGATTTCATAGCCAAAGTTCTTTGTCTTTTATTCAATCAGTGCAGAAAATATGCACAAAAAAATCCATAATCAAGTCGCACTCCAGAAGCGTCCACAATAATAATTTGGAAAACCATTATCAATCAAAATAAATATAAACAAAACTTACACGATATTAATGGCAGACGATAGACCCCAAGTTTTATCATTAATATTTATACTATTGTTGATATATCACGATCTCCCTTCTCTCAAATGCAGTCAATGAGAGATATCACTCTTAATACAAAAGGATTTACCTTCAATGATCCAGATGAGAGTGAACTAAGACAAGTGGAGCAAACACTTCATTATTTATAGGCTAAATGGGTGAAGTACCATTTTATTTCATCCACACAATTATTGGCAAAAGCATTCAAGACTAGCTTAAGCTTGGATTATGATAGCACCTCAAACGAATATATGTGTTAGAATCTATGTCGAAGTGGGCTTGGAAAAAAGGTCTCTCGGAGGTATTCTTCATTATTTATATTTTAAATGGGTGAAGGTCAATTGGAGGCAATCCAAAGCTACTTGGAATGGTGTATTTACATGCATGGAGTACACTATAAATAGTGGCCCCTAAAATGCAACAAAATGCCATGAGTTTTGCAAGGATTGCAAGGAACAACAAGAATTGTCATAACAAAATATGTAGGACCACCAACAACCCATGTTGAGAGTAATCAATGGGAGAAGAAGACCAACCACCACAACAACTAATACATTCATTGCTTAAAAAAACTTGAGCCATGGAGATCAAGAAAATGATAAGGGAGATGAAAAGATTCACGAGAATGGGTCAAACCAAGAAGCCAAGGAACTAGATAGACTAATACAGAAGAAACCATTTTAGTGGTGGTTCAAAATCATCCAAAGGTGCCAATTCCAAAAGGACCTTGGAAAAATGAAGCATGACCCTAAACATATCACTATTTTAGTGTTTGCTAAGATCGTGGCCAACAAAACTGAACTGTAATTCATATTTCGAATTTCAACAATGATGACGATGATACATAATAGTAATATTAGGTCATATGTGTAATATCCCGAATTTTGGATTGACTATTTTCTAATGTTATATTGGGCCACGGCCCCAACACATGATTTCTTTTGATTATTGGGCATAAGCCCTTGTGCACATGATTTATTGTTTATAGACTGACATATTGGGCATGGACCCTGACTGATTTCATTATTTGATTATATACTGGGCAAGGAAGCCATAATGTTGTGATTCGTGTTTCTTATCATATGATGTGGGTACAAAACCCTAATGTACTGAGACGATCTTTTTATTATATACTGTGCAGCGTTGTGATTGACATGATTGATTTATATGGTGTGTTGAGCATGGACTCAGGAACACACAGATGACCTACGTACTGGGCAAAATCCCTGATGTACCTAGAGGAAATATTATGTACTAGGAGTAAGCCCCGATGTACATTGAGTGTTGGGTATAATCCCTGGAGCACTCCAAGCTTGATAAATTAATACCGGATCCGAGGCCACTTAAATATTCTAGATGTGCCTCACAACCACATTATAGTACTAGTGTTGAGCAGGAGGCTCTGGAATTGCACTAGCGTAACGCCCATGTGAGAGTGTTGAGTTAAAAGCTCTGAAGAGCACTCAGGGTTACTAGATCTCAGGGTGTTGAGTTGGAAAGACTCTGCATAACACTTCTATTTCATCACATTTATTTTAATTGGTTAAATGAATCATTTTCTATCTATCATCAAAGTACTGCGGGAACTACCATGCTAAACGAGGGAATCCAACATGCAAGAGAGAGACTAGAGGTGCCTATCCAAACTTACCAAAAGACCGTCCAGAGAATTGGACCTTGTCCTTAATGTTAAAAGAAGTAACATGTGAAGTCACATATTTAAATAAGAGATAATCACCATAAATTAAAGCATGAGTTGACTAAGAGTAGTCTTATATGAATAACATGCATAAAGGTTCCAAGGTTAAATATTATTGTTATTAAAATCTTTAATAATAATGATGTATTATTTTACAAAATATATTTATTGCATATGGTTTATGCATAGTTGGTTGCAACATTATTAAATGTTATTAATAATGTTTTTTTTTTTTTTTCAATGTGGTTCACGTACCGGTCCCACCGGCCGGCATCGCTACATCCACGGAATAATAGCTGGCGGGCCCACCCGAAGGGGCCTTCACACCCTCGGCACATTTTGCGTACCTAACCCCAAGAGTGTCGAGGAGAATGGATCCCGCGACCTCACATGCTGGGAGGCCTAACTACGAGTGCTCGACCGATTGAGCTAACTCTTGGGGCTATGCTATTAATAATGTTATTAATATTAAGGTTGGAATATAATTATGATTATCCTTATTATTATTATGAAAATATTAAATTAAAATCACTTCTAGTTAAAACAAATGAAAAGTCCTAGTTCAACAAGGACTAGATTTTTTTTGGTAATAATATCTTTTAAGAATATTAATTATTTAATTTAAAGAAACTAAATTAATTATTCAAACAACCATAATTCAAGACTCCCCTACTTAAAGAGGGCAGATCCCAAGAATGGGGGATCATCATCATCTTTTTCATTATCATTCTCTTATGGTAATCAAAGAGAATTATTTTTCTGCTCCAAGAATTGAAGCAGTCCCACATAAATTTCTAGATCTGAACCAGCAGTGACCTAGGGCCTCTATCTCTTATTGCATGTTGGAACCAAGCTCGAGGGGATCCAGTTAGAACCAGGAACGGTCTAAGGGTCATGGTTGGGAGGAATATGGTAGTCCCAAAGTTACCTGGTTAAACGATCATTCTACAAGTTGGCGAGATCCATAAACTTTCTGCATTAATTATTGTTTGAGTGTGCAAGTCTTGCCAAGGAGAATCAAGATTCCATACAACCAGGTACGAAAACTACCATTCCTCATTTCAAGTTATTATTTAGCTAAGAATTATTAACTAGGGTTTTATATCTCAATATTGTTTATTTTTCTAAACCTGTTTAGTATAAATTTTCTCATAGAGCAAGGGTCTTCAGACATGGGCTCTCAGGTTGTTTTATCTATAGTAGCAAAGCCTTTAACCTATTATCTACTAACTTAGGCACTTTGATCAAAATACAAATCGACGATATAGCAGGTCTAGCCCAGCTAGCCTGTGCTAGACGTCATTAACAACAGAAACCTAGAAACCAAAGACACTATCATTGACTGCTCTCAAACCTTCATAGTATGTTTTTATTTTTTCATTTTCAAAGTATTCTTTTAGCTTAGAGCTATATTCTTCTTAATATTTACGTTCTGTGAATTATCTTCTTTCCCACGTCTTGTGTTATAAAGACCAGAGTCAACATAGGCAGAGACCTAGCATCGAAACCCTCAGCAAGACTCCTAAATAGCAAAGAAAATCGTAAGGCTTAGAGCCCATTGCAAACTTCACACTACAGTATCCAAATCGTGCCCACCATTCCTTTAAAACACTGAATCGTATATTTAATTCACATAGTCAAATGATAGGGGTGTTATCGTTTTCAAATCCACTCTCTGTAAATCATGATTTGCTACTAGGTAAATATTTCAAACAAACAAGCAAATTGGAAACAAGATTCTTCTATGATTTCCTTTAGATACCAGATACATCATTGAAAGGAAAGAGATTTTTACCGCTGCATAAATAATCGATGCCCAGAATCAAGACGAAAGGCAAACCAAAAGCAACACAGGCTTAGATAGCATACTATTACATTGTATCTATTCATCCCAAAACCCTGAAGGGCATCCTTTACTTTCCAGGATCGAATCCCACATCAAACGACATCACTACTTGTCTTAAACATTTTTCTTTAGCACGTCAAAACACAGGTCAAGAGATCGAATCCTATTATCGACTTCATAGATACCTTGCTATCCAAAAGAAAACGCCCAAAGCATAGTATTAAGACACAGACTCTTCTTCTCAAAACAAACGAATAATTAACAGCTAGGGTTACGTCTTAGCATTTAAACACAGGAGCATTTACAAAGCCAATTTCAACCATCCACCCGACAAACAAAACGTTTGACGTTCCTTTTAAGACAAATGGTTGAGACACAGGTCAAGTTATCAAGTCTCGGGAGCAACTCAAATTCCCAGACTTCTTTTAAAAGAAACTAGATAATAGACAGAAGTACCATCAACATCAACGAATATAGAAATGCCATTTAAAAATACCATATCAACTACATACAGGTTAGAGCAATGACAATACGTGCTGGATTTTAAACTTAGACATTACCATACATACTCCATGAGGAACAAAACGCAGAGATTGGGCAAGATTGCGAATCATTTATATAATTACACAGAGGCCAACATCTCTACATACTATTAATACATGTTCACAGTTCCCCTAGAAAACGCAGACCTATAGCCCTGTTCAGATCCAAGTTTTATATTATGGGCATTACATCCCATTACAACAGCTTAAATTCCTTCATAGAGCCGAATGGCCAAAACATTACACTAAAACCAGAAAACCCTCCAGGGTTATGTTTTTTCCCAATAAAAATAAATACATCCAATACATGGTCCAGCCAAAGGCGACCTTTAGGATTTCAAATAAACCAATGAGCCCAAAGGGGCTCCATGAAGCTCTCACATAACCAAACTAACAGTACACCCACCATAGATGCAAGAGGAAAGGGCAACATGGGTAACGAGATGGACTTACCACTTCCAATACCCATGTTGTCGAGGGCCCTGGTCACCTGTAGCAACCCACCCAGAAGATCTCAAAACCCATTACCTACCATAACAATAGTATACACTGGTTAAACCCTGAGATGTGTAGCAATCAACGAATAACGAGGAAGTAAAAAGGGAGAACGAATAAACGAATGAAGGGAAAAATTACCTGATCATGGCATCGTATCCTCCACCCCTTCAGTTGAGCAACACCGGGTGCAATGACCATGTGCGTAGATCAGGTCAGGCAACCAAAGCCTCTCCAAAATGTAGCGAAGGACTGAGCCAAGCCCAAATAAAATGCAGAGCACATTTACAAATGTAAAAACCCCAAACATCGAAACCCTCACTACCAGCTGGTTTCATAATACGTTGATGTCATAGGGAGAAATTAATACTCCACCAACTTCTCCATTAATGAAGTTTGATTTATCACCCAAGCGATATAATATAGGGTCGTATAGACATCAACGAGATAGTGGTATGCAAATATGCTTTTCCAAGGTTTTACAACCTTAGTCATTTACACCATAGACATTTACACTTTAGCCTTTCACACATTAGTCTTGTAGATTGCTAGGACTTAGTGCAAGATTAGTAAGGGAGAGATCCCTCGTAGTAGCCCTGCACACAAGTGAAACAATACGTTAGCAAGGTGCTAAGTAAGACCAGAACTTCCCAAAGTTTACCCTTACCTCTCGGCAGCTCTGCCGGGGTTACCATTCTTTTTGAAACACCAGTGTTCCATCACGGGCCTCAAAATTTCACCAACAAGGGTCCATCTCGCCTAAAGATAACAATTAGACTTTTATAAACATGTACATGATTTCTTAAAACAGTAAGAAGAAGTTGCTATTATAATTACTCTAGCATTTGTACACTTGTGACAAAATTACACTATCTACCCTGCACATCGCTTCCGCAGAACCAAAAGATTTACAACTAGTGAGACTTTGTCGCCTAGGAGCCTTAAACTCTTAAGTGTCGCAAACGAGTACCGATGCATTTTCTCAGTACTGAAGTTAATTTATGAATCATCATCTTTAAATAGCTTCTATTTGCAGTAACGGAAATTTTAAAATTTTTACTATTTTTAGGGACATTACAATATGGATGCTTAACTAAAAATTTGTTTAGTTTGCAATTATATTTTTTGGAGAGCTAGTACCATTATCTTGTCCGCAATGGATCATGACAAGATATTCTTACTCCTACACCAAAAGTGGTGGACCAAAATTTCAATCACTATTATTAATTACGCCGAAGGCGTATTTTAAGGGGATAGCTCCTCTTTGGCCATAGTTGTCTATTGATGACCTATGAGGAGCCGCCACCTGTCGGAACACAGTCCTCGCCTATTCCTCCTCGCCACCAGGGCCTCCACCAAATCCACCGCCAGCTCCATCTCCAGCTCCTGCACCTCCACCAAACCCATCGCCTACCCCCGCTCCCCCCCCCCCCCACCAACTCCACCGCCAAATCCTCCACCTCCACCTGCACCGCCACCAAACCCTCCACTAGCACCACCTCTAGCGCCACCCGCCCCAGCCTCCTCCTGCGCCATCTCCGACCCCTCCACCCAAGCCGCCTCCTCCTCCTAACCCTCCGCCACCACCGAGTCCACCTCCTCCTCCTAACTAGGAGGAAGCCCCAATACATAGATACAATGGGTTGAAATTAAACTCAGACACCCTACTACATAACAATGATCTCAATGAAGGCATATTATAACAATGATCTCTCACTGAGTTTAAATAAAAGGATTTTTATATCTATCAATTAAGTTTAAATGCAAGTAGTGTATATCTGTTATGTAAATTCCTGTTGCACCATTGTTGAAAATTACGAAATAGGCCTATTTTATAGATTTGTGGGAGAATACCATTGTCAGAAACATATTTTGCATTTTAAGGATATGCCCACAAACTTAGGTTTAATTGTGAAAATCCATTAATATCGATAATAGGTCGGTAACCTGAATACATTCGTTGGGAACACAATTACTGTTGAATGATATGTCTGCAACTAGGATTATGTGTGGAAATGGATTAACATAATGATAGATCTAATTAGAGAACGTATTAGTCAAAGTCGTAGTTACTATGGATTGTCAACTATGTGTTACAGAGGTTGGATTCCAAATCATGTATGTTACTAATTGTTGTTTATAAGTGTTGTGAATCTATTGTAAATCGTATGAAATTGTTCCAAATCACAATCCTTAGAATCGATTGTTGATATTGTTTAAGATCCATGCGGTTTTCACATCATAGCCCCTCAGAACCCATTTTTGACATGTTTGATAGATCCATGCAATTTTTGACTTGCAGCTGCTATGAATCAATTGTCTACACCGATATAGCCAAGTAAGTGTGGATTTTTCTATATAAGAGCAGGGCAGTCCAATGTATGCTGGGTTCATTGGTTCAAAGATCTGAATATATATATATATATAAGGACTTATAGGAACTTACCATATACTTAACTTATCTGATGTTACTGCACTATATTGATGTTTTGTGGAGCATGTAGACCGAATAGACATACCCTCTTGTTGTTTCTTGCATTCCCTAAAATCCTATTGTTGAGGGGTCGGTTCTTTATGGATAATTAGCCCCACAAAAAAATAAAAAAAAAAAATTAACTACAAATTCATTCAAGCTACTATCATTATTCACCAAATTCACTAGTCTCTGAAATTGATAGCATCTATCATTATTCCTTCGCTCCCCAAGGTAGCCGATAAATGGAAGCTGCGCCTGCTGGTATAAACTATTGTAACCATCACAACACCGATAAATGGAAGTTGTGCCTACTGGTATAAACGATTGGAACCATCAAAGCGGGGTAGATTGTATGAAAAAAAAATCCATTTCGTTTAAACCTTTTTCATTTCAAAAATAAAATTCCCCATTGGAGATCCTACCAGGTCTTTCGGAAGATTGGATTGGTTGTTAGGCCACAAAATATAACTTATCTTGTCTCTAACTTATCATTTAGAATAAACATTTATGTCTTAGTTGAAAAAAATAAAATATTTTCGCAATTTTTTAAAATTTAATTATATAAGAAAATAATTACCTACGTTTTATTCACCATGGCTCTAGTGTTTCCCTTTGTCTACCAACCAACTATATTTCTATCTTGTGTATGATTTATTCACCATGGCTCCAGTGTTTCCCTTTGTCTACCAACAAATATTACTATCTTGTGTTTGTTTTATTCACCCTTGAAACTATGAGAAAAACCTAAGGCCTAGTGTTAGAAGGATGATTTGAATTTTCAGGATTCTAGAATATTTATTCTAATTAGAGTTGGATATGAGATATAAATTAAATTTTGGGATCGATTGAGAGAGTCCAGGAACAGAGAAAAACATTGAGGAAAGATTTATGAGACAATGAGACACATTCACAACAACGTAAAATCAATATGAGAAGCGACGAACACCGCGAAAAAAGTTACACCAGGTCAAAATCCCATCAGGAATGCAAAAGAAGCGACACAATTTTGGAGAAATTGCAGTAATCGGTCTCCGATTCAACAAATTATTAAATTTAAAAAAGTAAAAGAAAACCATTCCTGAAACAGTCCAGGAGACGAAACAATCCTAAGTCGACGTCATCCTTCACATTCTACCTCCCAGATCGTCTTAACTGTTACGTTCTGCTCTGTGCCGTGCGACTACTGACCATGTGAGGCTGAAAATCACGTACATACCTATTCATCTTCATCTTTATCAAGGAGCGTGTTCTGAATAATAACCATAGGAGGCCAAACAATCTCCTGATCGTTTACCGTCTCTCGCAAGCCCTTCCACTTGCCAAACAGTTCCTCAAAAATTACACATGCATCTCCTCGCCTTCTCAATTCTTCTTCCAATAATTTTGCAAGTTTGCGGTGCACCTTTACCCTCTTTGTTCTGATAGTTTTGGCATGGGATAAAATAGGTTGCATACCCCTATACCAATCGATTTCCCCAACACCGCCTCTGCATGTCGGGAAATGCCACTGCCTCTCTGGATCATTCACTTCCTCAAGACCCAGGCTATCCAGGGATTCAAAAAAAATTGAACCATTTATTCTTCTTTCGAGTCTCATGGATTACATCACTCCCTTCAGAATCGCAGTCATCACTGCTCATAAAATCCTCGTCACTGTCGAGATTATCAATTTCGGCATTGCCATCACTGGATTGATAGACAACTCCGCCTGTTTCATGAAATGGTTCCCCTGATTACTCAAAAGGAAGAAGTTTGATGAGTTCAAAGCATTAATATTATTTTTACAAATTTTTAATTTACTTCTCAAATCAACATATATGTATATGACAACACGTAAATTATTCACTAATTTCTAAGTATGAACTTTCTATCTACTTTTTTTTATTATATATGCAAATTTTAATGTATCATTTACAAATATTTATACCATTTTTACAAGTATTTAATTTATTTATTTAAATCAACATCTAATATGTATGAAGGCATTTAAATATTTATTATGTATGGAAACCGTCACTACTTTTGCAAGTCTTCAATTTACTCAATGACCATGTGTAAGAACAATCATACAATTTTTACAAGTCTTCAGTTTATTTTATATAATGCAATATCTTGTTTACATGGGAAAATTCAAATTATCCACTAACCATGGAGTCTCCATATCACTTTCGGAAGTTTTCAATCTACTCAATGATTCTGTTTACAAAACACCTACTTTGTATAGGGATGACTTTTGTGAGAAATCAAACAATAGATTTCAATAATAGAGGCATTAGAACTAACCAAATAAGCATGTAGCCAAGTATCACATCATCAATAATTTAATTTCCACCAATATCTAACGTGCAGCCTGCAAGCTAAAAGTCTTGGTCACAGCCTGCATAAATCAAACTGAAAGAGACAAGACTTTTAGCCTGCAACAACTGGAGCAGATAAAGACTAACAGACATGGCCAATGGAACATTGCACGTTGCATACACCAATTATAATTAGGTACTACTTGGTCCACTTTATGGCACTCATTGGATGGCGCTGGAGCATAGCTGCAAACTTTGAACTTTGTAGGTAGCAAATCAACTACATTCACCGACCACATTGCAATATACTATATGAAGTTCGTACTTGAATATGAGAGTACTTCAACACTTGCAATGAATGTAAATGAGAGAAAGGTACAAGTTTTAAGTAATTTTGTAAATTGTATTGTGAGTACTATGTTGTGCAAATATAAAAAAAGTGTTATTCACTACGAAGTTACTTTTGACATTATGGTCTACTTGAATACTACAAAATCTCCTACTTCATATGTCATGCTCTAATATCCACTCCTTTTCTATTGCTTAGTTATGGAACATACCATAACATCATCAGAATGAAATCCCTTTTCCTCCTAACGCCATTGTATTTAAGATAGGTTGATAATTGTATAGGGTTAGTTTGTGTTGTACATGCCTTGTACATTTTGGTACATTTAAAATTTTGTAAAATATCAATAATTGTTTTAAATTTGAATAAAATCTAATAATCATTGTGAAACATCATTTCAAAATAACTAATCTAACCTTAAAAATGAAGGAATCGGTTTACGGGCAGAACCTACATACATTTTAATCAAGACAACTATTGAATTGCAAAAAAAATCACACCTATTGAGGATGTTGTCTAGAATTTCCAAAGGTGCAATCAACGTGTCTATGAATGTGAATACAGGTACATTTTCCAATTCATCATTGAAGACCAAACAAACAAAATCAATGTAGTTGCATTCCAGGATGTTTCAGAACACCTTATAGGCATACCTTCTAAGAAGTTGTCTTAAAGCGCCCATGAGTGTTCAAAATGCATCGAGGAAGCAGGGATATAAGTAAATATATCATTTCCCCCCTCAAACTTGATCACTATCTAGCCCCTTGTTGTTTTACTCACATATGTATACTTTCTCATATGAAAAATTAATGCACATTTCATTTTAGTTGTCGCCGATTAAATGAATTTATATTTATTGCTTATTAGTACTTGCAAACAAGTTTTCCTTTCAATTACACTGACTACTATCCCTACCATAAATTAGCTAGACCTGCTTTCAAACACATAAAATTATATTGTCTATGTACATACAACTTTCTCTCATTTTACAACATATTGAATTTTTTCTCGGCGTTTCATTAGGATTAGTAAATGGTGCACTTGGATTGGTCATGCAAATTTTATACACACCTAGATCTACCCCTCTTAAGTTACCAACCTACGTTGTCGTGGGATTTGATAGTTACATTGGGCCTCCATGGGACCAACCTCAACCAAAGAACATACCAATTCCACCCATAAATCAAAGTAAGAAGAAAACAATCCCCCTAAATATGGCTTGGGCATTGACTATCCATAAATCCAAAGGATTGACATTAACAAGGTCAACCATTAACATTGGTAACAAAGAACGTATGGCTTGACCTTCACAGTGAATGCCACGTACTACAACATTAGAAGTCCAATCCGAATTACACCATCGTTCTCTTAAAACACTATGCAAAGATGAAAGACACTTCATATCTCTCACTTCGAAAAAATCAAGAGGTATGCCTTCATTCTCCGTCTCTTTCACACTTAAAATTGCAATCCTCAATCCCTGCACTCCCCCTACCAAATGAAAATACCAAATATATTTATTTTACTATGCCTTCATTTTGGTATAACAAATTAATGTACAATTCATTTTATTTTCCATCTATTACATGGGTTTCTATTTATTGCTTATTAGTACTTGCAACATAGTTTCCCTTTCAATTTCATTGACTACAATCCCTACCATATATTAGCTAGACTTGCTTTCAAACACACAAAATTATATTGTCTAAGTACACACAACTTTCTCTCATTTTACAACATATTGAAATTCTTCTCGGCGTTTCATTTCCCCCATTTTGGGGGTATGCTAGTTATTATTATTATAATGTCCCCAACAACACCACCAAATGTATTCCTACTGTGTTGAAAAAACATGATATGAAATGGGGCGGTGATAATTATACAAAGGTTCAAAATAATCTTAATTTAACGGTAAACATAGACAATATCCACACTCAATGTTTCATGATTCTATTCTCAATTACGTACAACCTCATCCATTTTAGCCACAAAGTTTTTTCTCTTGCAAATTTCAAAAAACTAATTTGCAATAACGCAGGACATTGCCAAACCATCAGTGTTCGGGCATTTTTCGTGCCTTCGGCTTTGGAGGGAAGAAAGTCTAAATCCTTGCAAGTCTGGATGGCGTGTGAAAATGAAAATTTTGGTGCGGATTGTTGAAATGGAAAGCATGTTAAAGGCCTCTTAGCTAAAGGATTTTCATTGAAGAGGAAGAATACAGGCAAAGTAATGCTCCAAAGGCTCCAGTGAGATCGACGCGGGATGGAAGCTCACAATCGAGGGAAAGATTTAGAGGAGAGAAGATGAAAGCAAGGAGGAATTTTAGAGTACGAGAAAGGGTTGAAATTGTCATAGGTGGAGAAATTTAGACTTATTTCTATCCATATAATGGTCGCAGAGGAGGAATTTGGAGTTCTTTCTATGCAAATGACCGTTTCAGAGAGGCTTTTTGTAAAAAAAAACGGTCGCAATAGAGGAATTTTGATTTCTTTTTGTGCAAACGGGATTTTCGAAGACGTTTTTTGTGAAACACATGGTTTTCTGAGAGCTTAATGTAGCTCTGATTGTCAGAGTGAATGAAAATAGTCTCAATCTTCTCACTGAACAACCCAGCAAGTAGCTTCCTAATCCACACAGATTCTTGGCAAGCATTACTGGATGCAATATAATCCGCTTCCATAGTACTCTGGGCTATAGCCCTGCTTCCTACTAGAACAAGAGATCATAGCCAATCCCAAGCTAAAACAATATCTAGATGTTCTCTTTTGGTTCACAGTATTACCACCCCAGTTAGAGTCAGCATATCCCTTCCAATTTAGGAACCACTTCCCACACATCATTTTGCGTGATTTTGATTTTATAAATCCACTTGGAAGTTACTGCAGACTTCCCTTCCAGTTTAGGAACCACTTCCCACACATCATTTTGCATGATGGATTTGTATTCTTCCACCATGGCATGTCTCCATACCTGTTGCTTAGTATCTTCCTCATAGGTGGTTGGTTCTAAATCACTAATGTGACTCATCTAAGCTACATATATTGAATATCTTTAAAGTCTACTTTGATCTTTGAATGTGCCTGGTGGTGCTCCATGTTTTTCTGCCTCTTGCAGAATATCTCAACACCAGGCATATCTCCTCTTAGCAGCAGGCTCATCAAGAGATATTTCTACCAATTCTACTGGATTTTCAGGATCAAACAGGTCCAAGGAATATTCTAGCTTCTCCCTCTCAACATCTAAATGGGGAGAATCAGAAGTTGGATCCTCCATCATGGGAGTCTCATGCTCCTCCATATTTGAATCACACTAAAGTTCTTTAGAGCACTTGAGGGAAGACTCTTTGTGAAATGTTACATCTCTACTGACTTCAATGTGCCTTTGTCCTGGAACATAGATTCTATAAGCTTTGGAGGATTCACTATATCCAACAAATGTGCCTTTCTTTCCAGAGGACTCCATCTTTGTCCTCTTCTCTTTTGTCACATGAATGTAGATAGGACAACCAGAAATATTCGAGTGTCCAACATCTGGTTTTTCACCAATGAGAACTTCTTCAGGAGTCTTTTCTCCCAGGATAACATGATGACTTCTGTTATGTATATAAACAACAGTGCTCGAGGCTTTTGCCCATAAGGAAGTGGGCAGTCTTGATCACACATCATAGCTTTTGTAGCCTCACAGATTGTTTTGTTCTTTCTTTCAGCAACACCATTCTGCTGGGGGTTGTAAGGTATGTTCAGTTGTCTTCGTATCCCTGTCTCTTGGTAGAATTCATTAAAGTCATGAGACTCAAACTCTCCTCCATTATTAGATCTTAAAGAATGAATGTGCTTTCCAATATGATTCTCAACCAATGCTTTAAAATATTGAAACTTGTTGAAAGTTTCTCTCTTTTCCTTTAGAAAATAGATCCAAGACTTGCGAGAGAAGTCATCTATGAAAAACACATAGTACAAATAACCACTCAAGGATGGTTCTGACATAGGACCACATAGATTGAAATGTATCAAGTCTAGGATCCCTTTGGATATTTTGGTACTGCTTGGAAAGCTCTTCTTGGTGTTCTTACCAAGAGCACAACCTTTACAAATACCGTCATGTTCAGATTGAAACACGTGCATTCCTTTTACCATCTTCTGCAAGCTAGGTAGCGCTTTGAAATGAACATGACCAAGCCTCCTATGCCACAGTTCACAAGGACTGACTATGTCATGGATCATGGATCATGGATTGAATGCGATTTCTAGAAAATTTGTAGAGACCTCCCTCTCTAACTCCAATTACAGATGCAGTGTTCATGTCTGTATTCTTAGGCCATAAGAGCGGTTTATTGTCCATAAAGATTACTTTTAATCCTTTATCTTCTAGAACTAAAATAGACAGGAGGTTCTTCTTCAGACCAGGAACAAACAAAATTTCATCAACATGCAGTATATCTCCTAAATCCAACTGAAAAGAAGTGGATCCAACTCCTTGGATCGAATAGGTGGTATTATCTCCAGGCTCCACCTGACATGAGAACTTCTTTTCCTTCAGATCTATGATAGTGCTCCTATATCCAGTCATGTGTTTGGATGTGCCACTATCCACCAACCATGTCTCTGCACTAGTGGTAATGGATCTAGATAGGGCCGAGACAAAATAGTAATCCTTCCTTGTATCCTGATCATTGGAATAATTATTTCATGTAGGTTCATCTTCTATAGCAGTAGAAGCATGAAACCTACCCTTGAACATTCCTCTTTGATTTCCACGACAGTCTCTTGCAAAGTGACCCTTCTTATTGCAATTGAAGCATTTAACTTTAGAGTTATCAAAGTTATTGTTGTATTCATTTTACTTTTGATGAGGAAACTTCTTATGAGGATATGATTTCTTTCCTCTCTTCAGTCGTGCCATAAGAGCAAGATTCTCTTCATTGGAGGAATCATTTTTGCTCTGAATTTGCCATTCTTCTTGTAGGTAATCATGCAACAATATTTCAAATTTTCGTCACACTTCTCGACCATTTACATTGGCCAAGAATGTATCCCATGAAGATGGAATACCATCGACAATAGTCTATATGAGATCATCATCATCAAAAGTTACACAAATACTCAAGAGATGATCTCTAAATTGAGATATCTTTGTGAAGAAGAAAGCAACAACTTCGTCCTTCTCCATCTTCATATTACAGAGTTTGTTCTTCAAGGCTCTCTTCTGACTGGGAGCCTTCTTCTCATAAATATTGGTCAAAGTATCGAAGCATTCCTTTGCAGTCGTCAATGGAGTAATCATCGACATCAAATTGTCTTTCATAGAATCATAAATGATTATCTTTGCTTTGGATTGATTCTTCTTGAAAGTAGTGCACCCTGTTACCAACTATTTTGTACAATAGCTGAATTTCTTGTAAGCCGCCGGTTTCATGAACATGTTCAATGTTCATCATCAGTGTTCAGAAGTTTAGAAGTCATTTTTAGGTCAATTTTGCCCTATTTGTAATAACTGCATGTTCATACCCCCACGGGGAAAATGTAAAAAGTTGGTTTAAACGAGGTCCTTTTATAAAAGACTTGGCTATCTTTAGGTTTAACTGTCATGGGGATACTCTAGAGTGTTTTTTCCCTAGGAATTATGCATTTCACTTTAGTCATGTACAATTTTTGAGTTTTTCACTCACACCTCCAAAGCTGGAGTATTTTCCATGGTGGTTAAAACCTAAGGTGGTTATTAGAGTCTTGTGTCTAGGATTTTTTACGTGTTAGCCATCTCGATTGAGTCATATGAACATGCACTAGGTCCCCTAAGAGTTTTGTTTCATTCCGAGAAAAATATTTTTTTTCATAATTTAGACCATTTTTTAATGGTTTAAATGGAAACTTTCAAATTGTGATAAAAACCTCATCTGGAGGCAGTTTTTGGTGCGGGGAGGCTCGTTTTGATGCTCAGAGCGTCCTCTTTACCCTAGCACCCACTTTTTTCAGGTTCATGGCGATTACGTCGCCTCTGGGAGCAGTTTTGCTAAAGATGCTACAAACAACACTTTAAATGCTAAAAAAAGAGAAATTGCATGAAGTCCAAAAAAAAATAAAAAATAAAAATTGATTTTATAAACTATGGAAGAGGATGGTTAAATGTTTTAATAAGGAGGGTGAATACTTCCAAGTGCTAAAGCATCACTTTGCATTGGAGTAAAAGTCAAAAGTTGGAATATTTTATTTGGGTGTGCGCCCTCCCTCCTTCACGTGAAGAGGGTGTCACTCCATGCAAGTGTGAGTTGGTGGGCGAGGATCTTGAGATATGGTGGGTGATTGATACAATAGAGAGGGGCGTCCCTCTTGTGAGGTGGCTACCACCTCTACGAATCTCAATAACCAAGGTATCATTCACACCAACTAAGCATTAGACTTCACACCAAGCCTCACGTGAACCTACCTCATGCGCCAACCCTCCTTGATTAGCTCATGCGCATACCTCAACCCTAACTCCTTCATGCAATTTGTATGGCTCTCTGCTCTCTGTAACTTGTATAAATAAGAGCTCTTTGCTCTCATTCTGGATGGATTGTTGATGCAAGAGAACTCTGCTCAAATTGTAATGTGTTTTTTGTTTAATTGGGAATAAAAGGTCAAGACTTTGGAGGTCCATGCTTTGTCAATTGTTGTGGTGAATGCATATCTTGTGTTGAAGTGATATATCTCTAAACCCATCTCTCTTTATGCAAGTGTTTTATATCATTGATAGCTTAGGAAGGCTTGTAAAATTAGTCACAACAGATCTATTGAACAAGAATATCAATCACAAAGATGTAAAACAAATTGGAGTAAAAACTGTGCAAGAGAGATGCATCAGTGTTCTATAATCCAGAATGGTAGAATTACAATACAATACTATCACAATGAGTGATCAATTTGAATTAACCAAGGAGGACATTCGAATATCTGCATGGTGTAGCTTGGCTCCAACTAGGAGTCCTCATCATCAATCAGTGGTGGTCATCAATGCATAAGTAACTGTCAGACAGGTGTCAAACCGAGTCTAACTGAGTGTAATAAGTGTAATTGATGGTAAGTGGCACTAATGTAGGGATGGAGGCTCAGTGGAGGGCGCATGAGGAGTTAACTGCACTCAGAACAGGTAGTCAAGTCTCATCAGAGGTCAATCAGAGTGATAACAGCAGTGAGGAGTCAGTCTAGCCCCAAATCAAGGAAAGACAACTAACTAATTGAAGTGAACTGGACTGGTAGGTTAGAAAAGGCACCCTTCTCAAGTGGTGGGTGAGAAGTGGGTGCCTCCCTGACTAGGAGGGATAAAACAGAGTGGAAAGTGGTTCCCGAGTGCTAGCAGACTAGGGACTAGGTGTTGAAGGCATCAAACTGGTGACTGGGAAACATGCGGATGCAAGAAATGCATGCATACATGCAAAGTGCATGCAAAGTACATATTGAATGATGAGATATCCTAACACCCCCCCTCAAGCTATACTATGATGTAAAAAATAAAATAAAGGGCCCTAGTAACTGAGACCAAAGGTCACCCCAATACAATAATAATCCAAATAAATAACAGTTCATGAATCGAGGAAATGGAGAAAACCTCATGGGAAAACCCCCCTCAAAATGGACTGTAACACACCAAAAGATTTAACTGCCCCAAACTCAAGTAGATATGTTTGGAGGTATCTTACTCTTGGGAGTAAATGGATCATGCTCCAAAAACATGTGCTTGAATTCTCCATCAGTGGATGCAAGCGAATGTGGAGACTTTATGAACTTGCTCTTCATATCGAAAATGGTGAGAACAAATCTGAAAATATGAGGATGATCCTGGAACCTATGATTCGAACCAAGTGAGGTAGGAATAGCTCCAATCGGATCAAATAGATCTTGAAAATTGAACTTCTTATCAGTGGAAGTTAAATCAGCTCCAAGATTTGACAAATGGTTTCTTGAGATCTCCTTTGAACCAACAAGGATGAGATCAAAACCAAAATCAGCAAAAATTGCATGAGAATTGAACTCAAGCGAATGGTAGTGTTCTTCATCTTCAATAAAAAATTGAGAAACTGTGCAAATGATAGAATAAAAGTTTATAGCAGGCATGCAATCAAGAAGGACGAATGTTTCACCTCCAAAATCAGATTTTACCTCCAAAACATCAAGTAGATCATTATTCTGCATGCCGACAAACTCATGTGAAAGAGGGGATTCAAGAACCTCTTCGGAATCTAGAGTATGAGCTGGTTTATAAATAGAAGAATTTGAGAGTCTGAGTGTTGAATCTACAATTTCTTCTTCATCTTGAACAATGGATGAGGCTAAGACATAATCAGAGAGAGCACATAAGGAGATCTCACGGGGCTTGTTCTCCAAAAGGCTAACATGATCCTCTTCTTCCTGCTTTCTAAATTCTCTATTGAGTTGGGACCATAGATCTCTTGTATTTTCAGCAGTAGTACTAAGGTAGTGCATACAAGGAGACATAGCAAGACATATTGTCCCAAAAGCTCTGTCACAATCATTAAGCCAATCATTCTCCTCTTCATTGGAAACAAAATCTCTTGTAATACCAATACACATATCAAAGAGACATTGTCTCTTCAAGCATGCTATCATCTTTGGTTTCCATTCATCATAGTTGAATGGAGTAAGAAGATTTTGTGAAGAAGAATATTCCATCTTTGCAATAGAGAATACAAATGGAGGAAGTAAGAAACCTGCAAATCACAAGCAAACAAGAACCATTATGGAGCAATAGCTGCAACTGCAGAAAGTGCTGAAACTGCAGAAATCTGCTGCAATGTGAGCAAAGATTGCTCTGTCTTCATGTTGAACACCTGTAGAAAAGAAATCTTGTCCCTGCAATGGCTCTGATACCATGTAAAATTAGTCACAACAGATCTATTGAACAAGAATATCAATCACAAAGATGTAAAACAAATTGGAGTAAAAACTGTGCAAGAGAGATGCATCAGTGCTCTATAATCTAGAATGGTAGAATTACAATACAATATTGTCACAATGAGTGAGCAATTCGAATTAACCAAGGAGGACATTCAAATATCTGCATGGTGTAGCTTGGCTCCAACTAGGAGTCCTCATCATCAATCAGTGGTGGTCATCAATGCATAAGTAACTGTCAGACAGGTGTCAAACTGAGTCTAACTGAGTATAATAAGTGTAACTAATGGAAAGTGGCACTAATGTAGGGATGAAGGCTCAGTGGAGGGCGCATGAGGATTTAACTGCACTCAGAACAGGTAGTCAAGTCTCATCGGAGGTCAATCGGAATGATAACAGCAATGAGGAGTCAGTCTAGCCTCAAATCAAGGAAAGACAACTAACTAACTGAAGTGAACTGGACTGGTAGGTTAGAAAAGGCGCCCTTCTCAAGTGGTGGGTGAGAAGTGGGCGCCTCCCTGACTAGGAGGGATAAAACAGAGTGGAAAGTGGTTCCCGGGTGCTGGCAGACTAGGGACTAGGTGTTGGAGGCATCAAACTGGTGACTAGGAAACATGTGGATGCAAGCAAAGCATGCATACATGCAAAGTGCATGCAAAGTACATACTGAATGATGAGATATCCTAACAAGGCTATCATTCTAGCACACAAGATTAGCCATTTGTTGTCTTCAATTTGGTTAATTATGCAAAATTTCTCAAGATCCAAATGAATAAGAAGTAGTAAGTTATACCAATGTTGATTTGATTTTGTTTTATCTAGCATTCTAGTACTTGATATCACTTGTGTTTGAGGTTTGTGGTGCTTTCAGGTTTCATCGAAGGTGAAGACAAGTGTGAGTTCAACTACATCTATCTTGGCTTCACAATCAAGAGTTCATTTTTCTAAACATCACTTGTTTTGCAGGATCTACAAGCTCTTCCATTCTTAATCCAAAACTGAGCTGCAAGGAGCTCTCTATCTCACCCATCAAAGTTTTAAAAACAAATTTCAACTCTTGGTTACTTGTTTACTATTTGCAAAAGCATTTGATCTTCAAGCCTACTTTTCCTAGGTTTTGCCCTAGTTTTCTTCTCTTGTCTTCGTTCACTCCTCCTCTCTTCTTTTTCTATCTTTTCATTCTCTTCAAATTTCTGATTTTTCCCATCATTTCTAGCTCTTCTAGGTCTGATTTTTTCATCTTTATTTGAGCTTGTCTAAGTCTGATTTTTGCCTTTTATTTTTAGCTTCTCAAGCTCTGATTTTTACCTTTTTTCAGCTTGTCAAACTTCGAATTTTCCTCACTGTTTTCTCTCTTTTGCTCACTGATTTTTGCTTTAGTTTTAGCTCTGATTTTTCTTTGTTGTTTCCTTCTTCCCTTTTTGTTAGCTTACTGCCCTCTCTTTTCTTTTAATTTTCAGCCTTCTTCCTCTTCTCTTTGGATGCCATCTCTTCTCTTTTTTTTGGCTGCCCCTTCTCCTTCTTGTTGCTGCTATCTTTTCTTTTCTTTTGAATTGGCTGCCTTCCCTTTTCTTTTCCTTTTGGCTGCCCTCTCTTTCCTTTTGGTTTCCCTTTCTTCTCTTTAGCTCTGTTTTTAGCCCTCTTTTCTTTTATTTGGCTGCCACCTCTTTCTTCTCTTTGGCTGCCTCTTCCCTTCCTTCCTTCTTATCTTTTGCACTTTCCTTCAAACCTCCTTTCTTGCTTTCGCTTCCCTTCTTGGTTTGCCTTTTTCTTGCTCTTCTTTTTGCTTGTTTTCTCTTTTACTTTCCTTATTTCTCTTCTTTGATTTTTGTACTCCTCTTTCTTCATAGTATAGATTTAATTTAGAACTTCTAATTTACATTTAGTTAATTCAAAGTTTCAAAGTGTTGTTAGTTTTCATTTAGTTAGTCTTAGCATTTCTAGCTCATACTTAGTTTGCATCTAGTTTACTTTTTTCATGCTTAGATCTTAGCTCCTAGATTCACTTTTTTCGATTTTAACTAATCCCTTAATAAAGCGCATGTCTTGAGCTCTTATTTCCAGGTGAGCAAAGAAGATCTAAGCAAAGTCAAAGCCCAAAGGCTAAAACCAAGAAGAACAAGCAAGCAAAACCAAAAGACTACTTGGAAAGCACTCCCATTCTATCTCCCTCTTCTTCATTCCCCCATCTGTTCTAAGTGCTTTCAAGAGAAGAGGAAAACCAAAAAAACATTGTAAAAACTTAATAAGGAGCAAGTGGGATAAAGGCTCCCACACCCTACTTCCCCCATTTGGGGGAAGCTTGTACTTGTCCTTTTTGCAACTTCATTTGCTTTATACCTACAAAGTAGAGTAACTTCAATAGTTTAGAGTTAGTTTTCATTTTGATAATTGTTAGATCTTTGATAGCTTAGTTTGTCTTTTTTCAAGTTTTAGCTTAGTTTCAATTTCATATAACTTGTTAAAAAGAATCCTAAGTCTTTTGAATCTCACTAAAAAGTGGATCAAGAGCACTCTCTATCGGAGAGGTTTACTTTTTGTCTTAGTTAGATTTCCTGCTTTTCATATAAATTGCTAATAAAAGGAACCAAAATCTCTTGAATCTCACTGAAAAGTGGATCAAGAGTGCTCTATGTCGGAGAGTTCATTTTCTGTTGTGTTTTATCTACTAACCCCCTTGCTTTCCCGAGTACAGTCTCAGACCTAAAAGAGACTCTTGGGTAGATTAGATTTCATTTAAGTATTTTACATCTCATAAATCTCTTGAATCTTGCCATAAGGCGGATCAAGAGTGCTCTTTGTCGGAGAGTTTCAAACACATCCCCTTAAAATTGGAATTTATTATTTCTATGCCGCGTATGCTCTACCCAGTTTTGGGATACTCAGAAATGGTATAGGTTCTTTAATTCTCACATTTAATTCCAACTTTAACCTTAATAAAATTCATACCCGCAAAACCAACGAAAATTCGGCGTTGATCGTCAATACTCGAAAGTGGGCAAATTCTGCTTGGGGACGTTGGATCACTGTACTTAGATCTCGAGGACACCGTTAGGCTACATCCCTGGTTGGTGTAGTGTTGAACACGCTCTTGGTACTTTGGCAGCCAACATGTCCTTTTACGGAGCCACTTAGAGTATTTTCCGGACATATTTCCAGTACCGCAAGGTATATCTTGGAAATTCCCTCACCCATAATAATCAACTCACCATTCAAAATTTACAAAGAGCACTTGCAAAACGATCTCAAGCACACGAACTCTTGTATTCAACATCCCAAGCACTCAAGAGATTGACTACATAAGGCACTGGTCCTTCAATTTGTTCATTTATTTGTTTAATATCTATCTGGAAGTACTTGTCTTATCTTATAATTTTCATATTATAACTGTGGATGCATTACACTTGAATCACATTGTTATTGGTTGTGTATCTTAAATATATATTTTGCAAGTACATGCTTTGATTTTTTAAGTCATTATTGTAAATCTCATAAAACTCCTAAACAACACCCTTCCGCATCACCATCGAAACATTTTAAAATCAAGAGCCTTAGAAACTCTTTGTAGGGTCTACCCCCCTTGGCTTCGTTAGGAGTTAGCCTAAACGGAGGAGTCGAGATCATGTGACAGCACCTGACTCTTTGCTTGCCCTCAAGGCCACACATTTCCCACTTGGGAAACAACTTTCAAAAGATTTATGTTGCTGGTGTTCACATCCGGCGGGCAACACACCCAACATTAGTACTAGTCTCTTCAACAACACTGGATACGTATCCATCCAGATCATGCTCTTCCATGATATTTAGAATCCTAGCCTTCCAAGTATTGAAGTTCAAAGCTCCTTCAAGTCTGTATTCCGGTCGTGACTGAGATTGAAGCCGTTATTCTTAAAGTATCATGCATAACTTAAACCACCCAGGATCAATGTAGGCTCAAGCTTGATTGTTGAACTTATCTCTTTCATGCCCTAGGATCTGATACCATGTTGATTTTTAATCTTAATTGTGGAATTACAATAGTACTTGAAAAAAATGAATAATTTAGCATAAACATTCACAGTCAAGATAATTTACCATGGGGAAACCCTCTATAACTCGAGGGAGAAAACCCCAACAAAATCTTCCTTAGTATATTGATAGATAATAGAAAATGTTTCATTTACAATGAACATATTACAACAAGCACCTTAGTATATTGATAGATAGCAGAGAATGTTTCCTTTACAATGAGCATATTACATCAAGCACCCTTGGTGATCCAGGTGGATATTGGTGGCCACCCACCTTTCTAACTGGCTCAAAACTATTTTATGGCAATTTTGATATTGTATTATTTTTAGCACTTTTTCGGGACCTGAACTTTCAGGGGCATTTTGAGGCCCTAAACGATCTTTTTTGGCGATTTGGGGGGGGGCAAATGGTTGTCTCCGGCATGCATTTGGCCCCAATTGAAAGTTGTAAATGTCGAATAGACCTTTCCAACGGGCTACCGAGCGCCCCAAACGGAGATCGTATGCAAAAGTTACGACCCCGGGAAGTTGATGTACTAACTTACCCAAACGGGGCCAACATGACTTTTGGCGCTTCATCTCCTAGGGTTAGGTTTTTGGATGTCTAGGGTTTTTGACATTCCTGTTTATTGTAAAATGCCTTGAGAGCCTCATTGTAACCATCTTCTTGCGAAATGAGCGCAGCCGTCACATCTCTTCTCAGAGATAAGCCGCCACCATTCCAGCAAGCTTGTTTTCCGCTGCATTTTACAGTTCTAGCTTATTTCCTTATTGAATAGAAAACCAGTTTTACTGTATCTCTGTTATTTTGTGTTAAGCATCTGATAAATAATCTGTATTCATTTTGTTCAGCTCATAAAATCCGGATCAGTGGTACCAGAGCGGTCTGCTCCTTGTCGTCTTAATGCATGTCCCCAACGAGGTCAGGGTACAAAGAATTGGGTCTCGAGCTTGTTTCTCTTGAGGACAAAATCTCTCGCAAGCCCAAGCGACCTCTCATGGCAGGAGAAAAGAAAGATGACGGGACATGAGATCCTATCAAAATGTTGCTTGAGGAAGCCCTCACGCAATAGAGGAACGAGATGATGGATAATTTCGCGCAAATCCTTCGGCGACCACCAACAAGCGACAAATCTTCCTCGAGCGGAGGCGCCGGCCCCTTCCAGGTACAAATCAACTTCGATATTCCTATATTTGAAGGACAGATAGACGCAGATGCTGTAGATAAGTGGTTGAATCTACTAGAAGGGTATTTTTCTGTCCATAACTTTTCGAATAAAGAAAAGATTACTTTTGCGCTCCTCAAAGCCGTTCCCCATGTCAAAGATTGGTGGGAAACATTCTGCGAGCAAAAGGACACAGAAGAAGCCTCATTATTTTCAGTCACGACCACCTAGGAATCCTTCAGGGATGCTATTAAGGAACAATACTACCCTGTTGGAAGTTATGACGACTTGTATACCAAATGGACCACACTGTGACAAGAAAGAGACCAAGCAGTGCCAGAGTTCACAAATATCTTCCATACCTTACGCACCAAGCTGGGTATCAAAGATTCAGAGCGACATCTGGTGCTCAAGTATCGCGGTGGTTTGCATAGATACATCCAGACCGAAATGGAATTTCTGGACATCTCTTCCTTGGGCGTGGCCTACCGATATACCGTCAAAATCGAGCAGAAGCTCAAACAAAAGACGCGGCAATTTGGGCCTGGGAACCCTTCATAGCAAGAGACAGGAAAGGGCGGCCCCAACCCACAGAATAAAGGACAGAGCAAGATGGATAGTATCAGGACAACCAGTCCAATCCGCAAGCGAAGAAGGACACTGGAAAAACAAAGAAAGATACCGGGAAGTGGGGAGACTTCCATAAGATCCCTTGGCATAACACTGTTGATTGCCGCTCAAAGCAGTCACTGGTGGCCGAAGTGAAAGCATCTGAATCAAATGCGGGTTCTGACTCTGAGTCCAAACCAGAAAGGGGAAGATGAATCATTGACGCGGAACCCAGTGCCACCATTTCTACCACCAAGCTCAAGCTTGATGAACCAGACGAGCCAGAAGAAGGAGAACGCCTCTTCCATTCACAGATGTGGGTAAAAGGCACCCCCCTGCACTTCATCGTTGATAGCGGTAGCCAAAAGAATCTCATCTCAGCAGAGATCGTCAAGCGCCTGGCCCTGCCGACAACGCCGCACCCACAACCCTACACCATTGGATGGATCCGCAAAGGAAGCGATCTCCGCGTCAGCCAACAGTGCCGACTGCCATACAGCATCAAGCCCTTCAAGGACAAGGTATTGTGTGATGTTGCTCCTCTCGAAGTTTCAGATGTTCTTTTGGGACAACCATATTTATGGAAACGTCATGCTGTATATGAGTCTAGGCCTCGTAGTGTTATTATTTCTTTGAACAAGAAATTGTACAGGATACCCGAGGTAGTCCCGCCTAGTGCTATTTCTTTGATCTCTGCCAAGCAATGCAGGAAGGTCATCTCTCAGACCGAGAAATTTGACTTCTTCGCGATTTGCTCTCAGAGTGAAAGAAAGATCGCAGCCACATCCCAGGCCTCCATGGCCGATCTATCCACACAACAGAAGCAAGTGGATAAGGTGATGGAAGGATACTCAGATATCTTCTCCTCTCCAACCGGGGTACCTCTGCACTGCCAGGTCAAGCATCCCATTGATCTGACCCCAGGCGCACCGCTACCCAATGGGCCAGTCTATCGCTGCTCTCTGTTGGAAAATGAGGAGATCAAGAGGCAGATCCAAGAATTGCTCTACAAGGGGCACATCCGTCCCAGTTCATCACCTTGTGGGAGCCCAATCGTGCTGGTACAGAAGAAAGATGGGACCTGGCGAAGCTGCATTGATTACCGGGCCCTGAATAAAATCACAGTCCGTAACCGGTACCCGATTCCCCGAATCGACGACCTCCTTGATCAGCTCACGGGAGCCAAATAATTTAATAAGATTGATCTGAAGTCTGGCTACCACCAGGTCCCAATAGAATAGATAGATGTATGGAAGACTACTTTCAAGTCAAAAGAAGGTTTTTTGAATGGCTGGTCATGCCTTTTGGTTTGACAAATGCTCCAGCAACTTTTATGAGGATGATGGACGATATCCTACGACCTTTCACCAACAATTTTGTAGTGGTGTATCTGGATGACATCCTCATCTACAACAAGACTTGGGAGGAACACTTGCAGCATATTCAGCAGGTTCTGCACACCCTGCGGAAGCACAAAATATATGAAAACTTGGAAAATTGCTCCTTCAGCATGGACAGGGTCCATTACTTAGGCTACATCATTGATCGACATGGTGTGCATGTGGATCCAACCAAGATCCAGGTCATCCGTGACTGGACAGCCCCAACCACACTCACTCAACTTCGGAGCTTCTTGGGCCTCGCTAATTTCTATCACCGGTTCGTGCTGGGATTCTCTCATATCGCATGGGCCCTCAGCCAAGTGACCAGGGGTGGTGGTAAGGCAAAATTTGTGTGGGGCCTGTCCCAACAACAAGCCTTCGACGACTTGAAGAAGCGTTTGTGCTCATCGCCGGTACTCTCATTACCGAACCTGCAACATCCCTTTGAGATTGAGACAGATGCTTCAGATTATGCTGTGGGCGCCGTTCTCACTCAACACGGCCACCCCGTGGCATATCATAGTGAGACACTATCAGATGCTGTCCGCAAGTACCCTACCTACGACAAAGAAATGTACTCCATTGTACAATCTTGCAGCCAATGGAGACATTACATTCTTGGGAAGAAGACAGTCATACACACTGATCACAAGCCACTATAGTTCATGCAGACCCAAGGAAAGTTGCAGAATGACCGCCAGCAGAAGTGGTCAACATATTTACAGCAGTTCCACCTCAACATCAAATATAAAATAGGGAGTACCAACCGAGTTGCTGACTGCCTCAGTTGACCTCGAGTCGTGGCACTTACCATGGTGCTAGACTCTTGCGTCCACGAGACCTCCGGGTGGCCCCACCTCTACGAGACAGACCCTAACTTCTCCGCCACCTATCAAATGTTGGGCACCAACTCAGTGGTTGCTAATTTCCATCTTCAGGACAGGTTGTTGTGTCGTTTGGGCCATCTCTGCGTTCCATCAAGCGAGCGCGCGAAGCTGATTTGGGAAGCTCACTACAGTCGGGTGGCAGGGCACTTTGGCGTAGAAAAAATAGTGGCAGTGTTGCAGAAACATTTCTACTGGCCGAAACTTCGACAGGATGTCGGCAAGTATATCAGGTCCTGCACCGCTTGCACTATTGCCAAAACGACCACTAAGAAACAGGGCCTATACACCCCTCTGCCTACTCCTGACAGGCCGTGGGAATCCATCTCAATGGACTACATGTCGGGGCTCCCATCCGACAAGAGGGGAAACGACTGTGTTTTTGTGGTTGTTGATTGCTTTTCCAAGATGGTGATTCTAGCCGCTTGCAAGAAGAACATCACAGCAGAAGCCACTGCCAAGCTCTTCTTTGAACGAGTATGGGTACATTTTGGGATCCCACAGACCATTATCTAAGACAGTGATAGTCGGTTCCTCAGCTCATTCTGGTCAAGCCTCTGGTCACTGTTGGATACCAAGCTCACCAAATCCACTGCCTTCCACCCCCACACCGATGGACAAACGAAGGTCGTCAACCGGATGGTCGTACATATCCTGCACATGTACAATTCAACACACCCCTGCACATGGGATGAGAGTCTCCCCTATGTCCAACATAGCTACAACCAAGCCCTGCATAGCTCAACTAGCCACAGCGCTTTTCAGGTGGGGTTGGGAATCCAACCATTGGGCCCCATGGATGTTGCACTTCCCCTTGCGACCACCTCGGCCAACTCGTCCCCAGAAGCTGGAAAAGTCGCCCGGTTCATTGAACGGATCCAGCATATCCGCCAACAGGCTTAGGATATTCTACAGAAGTCTAATGCCAAGTACAAGCAGGTGGGCGACAAAGTTTGGTTGTATTTCCAGAGAGAACGCCTTACAGGGCCCCATCGAAAGCTTCTCCCACTCCGTTATGGGCCGAACACCATCACCAAGGCAGTGGGTGACAATGCTTTTGAGCTCAACATTCCCCCCTTCCTTGGTCTGCATCCAGTCTTCAACGTGGCCCTCCTTCGACCATATTTCCCACCACTATTAGACACCTCAGAGATAGCAGAGAAGTTGACACCAACAGAGCTCAACCCTGACTGCCTACAACGAGCATCCAGTGATCATATTGCAGACACACAGATCAAGGGCACTCAACATCAAAGGATCTAGCTTTATCGAGTTGTCAAAGCAGGGCAGCTCCTGCACCAAGGCAAGTGGCTCACCCGAGGCCAAATTCAGCAGAAATTTCCTCATATGATGGGGGTTCTCAACGCAATGGAGACCATTGATTCCTAAGGAGGGAGGATTGATCCAGGTGGATATTGGTGGCCACCCACCTTTCCAACTGGCTCAAAACAGTTTTATGGCAATTTTGATATTGTATTATTTTTAGCAGTTTTTCGGGTCCTGAACTTCCGGGGACATTTTGAGGCCCTAAACGACCTTTTTTGGCGATTTGGGGGGCCAAATGATTGCCCTCAACAAACATTTGGCCCCATTCGAAAGTTGTAAATCTCGGATAGACCTTTCCAACGGGCTACCTTGCGCCCCAAACGGAGATCGTATGCAAAAGTTAGGACCCCGGGAAGTTGATGTACTAACTTACCCAAACGGAGCCCACATGACTTTTGGCGCTTCATCTCCTAGGGTTAGGTTTTTGGATGTCTAGGGTTTTTTAGATTCCTGTTTATTGTAAAATGCCTTGAGAGCCTCATTGTAACCAACTTCTTGCGAAATGAGCGCAACCGTCACATCTCTTCTCAGAGATAAGCCGCCACCATTCCAGCAAACTTGTTTTCCGCTGCATTTTACAGTTCTAGCTTATTTCCTTATTGAATAGAAAACCGGTTTTACTGTATCTCTGTTATTTTGTATTAATCATTTCATAATAATCTGTATTCATTTCGTTCTACTAAAAAAATCCGGATCAGCGGTATCAGAGCGGTCTGCTCCTTGTCGTCTTAATGCATGTCCCCAACGAGGTCAGGGTACAAAGAATTGGGTCTCGAGCTTGTTTCTCTTGAGGACAAAAGCTCTCGCACGCCCAAGCGACCTCTCATGGCAAGAGAAAAGAAAGATGACGGGACAGGAGATCCTATCAAATTGTTGCTTGAGGAAGCCCTCACGCAACAGAGGAACGAGATGATGGATAATTTCGCGCAAATCCTTCGGTGACTACCAACAAGCGACGCATCTTCCTCGAGCGGAGGCGCCGCCCCCTTCAAGGTACAAATCAACTTCGATATTCCTATATTTGAAGGACAGATAGACGCAGATGCTGTAGATAAGTGGTTGAATCTACTAGAAGGGTATTTTTATGTCCATACCTTTTCGAATAACGAAAATATTACTTTTGCGCTCCTCAAAGCCGTTCCCCATGTCAAAGATTGGTGGGAAACATTCTGCGAGCAAAAGGACACAGAAGAAGCCTCATTATTTTTAGTCACGGCCACCTGGGAATCCTTCAGGGATGCTACTAAGGAACAATACTACCCTGTTGGAAGTTATGACGACTTGTATACCAAATGGACCACACTGCGACAAGAAAGAGACCAAGCGGTGCCAGAGTTCACAAATATCTTCCATACCTTGCGCACCAAGCTGGGTATCAAAGATTCAGAGCGACATCTGGTGCTCAAGTATCACGGTGGTTTGCATAGATACATCCAGACCGAAATGTAATTTTTTGACATCTCTTCCTTGGGCATGGCCTACCGATATGCCGTCAAAATCGAGCAGAAGCTCAAACAAAAGATGCGGCAAATTGGGCCTGGGAACCCTTCACAGCAAAAGACAGGAAAGGGCAGTCCCAACCCACAGAATAAAGGACAGAGCAAAGATGGACAGTATCAGGACAACCAGTCCAAGCTGCAAGCGAAGAAGGACACCGGAAAAACAAAGAAAGATACCGGGAAGTGGTGCGACTTCCATAAGAGCCCTTGGCATAACACTGCTGATTACCGCTCAAAGTAGTGGCTAGTGGCCGAAGTGAAAGCATCTGAATCATATGCGGGTTCTGACTCTGAGTCCGAACCAGAAAGGGGAAGACAGATCATTGACGCAGAACCCAGTGCCATCATTGTTACCACCAAGCTCCAGCCTGATGAACCAGACGAGCCAGAAGAAGGAGAATGCCTCTTCCATTCACAGATGTGGGTAAAAGGCACCCCGTTGCACTTCATCATTGATAGTGGTATGCAGAAGAATCTCATCTCAACAGAGGTCGTCAAGCGCCTGGCCCTGCCGACAACGTCGCACCCACAACCCTACACCATTGGATGGCTCTTCAAAGGAAGCGATCTCCGCGTCAGCCAACAGTGCCGACTGCCATACGGCATCAAGGCCTTCAAGGACGAGGTATTGTGTGATGTTGCTCCTCTCGAAGTTTCAGATGTTCTTTTGGGACAACCTTATTTATGGAAACGTCATGCTGTATATGAGTCTAGGCCTCGTAGTGTTATTATTTATTTGAACAAGAAATTGTACAGGATACCCAAGGTAGTCCCTCCTAGTGCTATTTCTTTGATCTCTGCCAAGCAATGCAGGAAGGTCATCTCTCAGACCGAGAAATTTGACTTCTTCGTGATTCGCTCTCAGAGTGAAAGAAAGATCGCAGAGACATCCCGGGCCTCCATGGCCGATCTATCCACACAACAGAAGCAAGTGGATAAGGTGGTGGAAGGATACTCAGATATCTTCTCCTCTCCGACCGGGGTACCTCTGCACTGCCAGGTCAAGCATCCCATCGATCTGACCCCAGGCGCACCGCTACCCAATGGGCCAATCTATCGCCGCTCTCTGTTGGAAAATGAGGAGATCAAGAGGTAGATCCAAGAATTGCTCCACAAGGGGCACGTCCGTCCCAGTTCATCACCTTGTGGGAGCCCAATCGTGCTGGTACAGAAGAGAGATGGGACCTGGTGACTCTGCATTGATTACCGGGCCCTGAATAAAATCATAGTCCGTAACCGGTACCCGATTCCCCGAATCGACGACCTCCTTGATCAGCTCACGGGAGCCAAATACTTTAGAAAGATTGATCTGAAGTCTGGCTACCACCAGGTCCCAATAGAACAGACAGATGTATGGAAGACTGCCTTCAAGTCAAAAGAAGGTCTTTTTGAATGGCTGGTCATGCCTTTTGGTTTGACAAATGCTCCAGCAACTTTTATGAGGATGATGGACGATATCCTACGACCTTTCACCAACAATTTTGTAGTGGTGTATCTGGATGCCATCCTCATCTACAACAAGACTTGGGAGGAAGACTTGCAGCATATTCAGCAGGTTCTGCACACCCTGCGGAAGCACAAACTATATCCAAACTTGGAAAAATGCTCCTTCGGCATGGACAGGGTCCATTACTTAGGCTACATCGTTGATCGACATGGTGTGCATGTGGATCCAGCCAAGATCTAGGTCATCCGTGACTGGCCAGCCCCAACCACACTCACTCAACTTCGGAGCTTCTTGGGCCTCGCCAATTTCTATCGCCGGTTCGTGCTGGGATTCTCTCATATCGCATGGGCCCTCAGCCAAGTGACCAGGGGTGGTGGTAAGGCAAAATTTGTGTGGGGCCTGTCCCAACAACAAGCCTTCGACGACTTGAAGAAGCGTTTGTGCTCATCTCCGGTACTCTCATTACCGAACCTGCAATATCCCTTTGAGATTGAGACAGATGCTTCAGATTATGCTGTGGGCGCCGTTCTCACTCAACACGGCCACCCCGTGGCATATCATAGTGAGACACTATCAGATGCTGTCCGCAAGTACCCTACCTACGACAAAGAAATGTACTCCATTGTACAAGCTTGCCGCCAATGGAGACATTACATTCTTGGGAAGGAGACAGTCATCCACACTGATCACAAGCCACTACAGTTCATGCAGACCCAAGGAAAGTTGCAGAATGACCGCCAGCAGAAGTGGTCAACATATTTACAACAGTTCCACCTCAACATCAAATATAAAATAGGGAGTACCAACCGAGTTGTTGACTGCCTCAGTCGACCTCCAGTCGCAGCACTTACCACGGTGCTAGACTCTTGCGGCCACGAGACCTCCGGGTGGCCCCACCTCTACGAGACATACCCTGACTTCTCCGCCACCTATCAAATGTTGGGCACCAACTCAGTGGTTGCTAATTTCCATCTTCAGGACGGGTTGTTGTGTCGTCTGGGCCATCTCTGCGTTCCATCAAGCAAGCGCGCGAAGCTGATTTGGGAAGCTCACTACAGTCGGGTGGCAGGACACTTTGGCGTCGAAAAGACAGTGGCAGTTTTGCAGAAACATTTCTACTGGCCGAAAATTTGACAGGATATCGGCAAGTATATCAGGTCCTGCACCGCTTGCACTATTGCCAAACCGACCACTAAGAAACAGGGCCTATACACCCCTCTGCCTACTCCTGACAGGCCGTGGGAATCCATCTCAATGGACTACATGTCGGGCCTCCCGTTCGCCAAGAGGGGAAACGACTGTGTTTTTGTGGTTGTTGATCGCTTTTCCAAGATGACAATTCTAGCCGCTTGCAAGAAGAACATCACAGCAGAAGCCACTGCCAAGCTCTTCTTTGAACGAGTATGGGTACATTTTGGGATCCCACAGACCATTATCACAGACCGTGATAGTCAGTTCCTCAGCTCATTCTGGTCAAGCCTCTGGTCACTGTTGGATACCAAGCTCACCAAATCCACTGCCTTCCACCCCCACACCGATGGACAAACGGAGGTCGTCAACCGGATGGTCGTACATATCCTGCGCATGTACAATTCAACACACCCCCGCACATGGGATGAGAGTCTCCCCTATGTCTAACATAGCTACAACCGAGCCCTGCATAGCTCAACTGGACACAGCGCCTTTCAGGTGGGGTTGGGATTCCAACCATTTAGCCCCATGGATGTTGCACTTCCCCTTGCGACCACCTCGACCGACTCATCCCCAGAAGCTGACAAAGCCGCCCGGTTCATTGAACGGATCCAGCATATCCACCAACAGGTTTAGGATATTCCACAGAAGTCTAATTCCAAGTACAAGCAGGTGGGCGACAAAGTTTGGTTGCATTTGCAGAGAGAACACCTTACAGGGCCCCATAGAAAGCTTCGCCCACTCCGTTATGGGCCGAACACCATCACCAAGGCAGTGGGTGACAATGCTTTTGAGCTCAACATTCCCCCCTTCCTTGGTTTGCATCCAGTCTTCAACGTGGCCCTCCTTCGGCCATATTTCCCACCACTATTAGACACCTCAGAGATAGCAGAGAAAATGACACCAACAGAGCTCAACCCTGACTGCCTACAACGAGCATCCAGTGATCATATTGCAGACACACAGATCAAGGGCACTTGACATCAAAGGATCCAGCTTTATCGAGTTGTCAAAGCAGGGCAGCTCCTGCACCAAGGCAAGTGGCTCACCCGAGGCCAAATTCAGCAGAAATTTCCTCATCTGATGGGGGAACTCAACGCAATGGAGACCATTGCTTCCTAAGGAGGGAGGATTGATCCAGGTGGATATTGGTGGCCACCCACCTTTCCAACTGGCTCAAAACAGTTTTATGGCAATTTTGATATTGTATTATTTTTAGCAGTTTTTCGGGTCCTGAACTTCTGGGGGCATTTTGAGGCCCTAAACGACCTTTTTTGGTGATTTGGGGCGCCAAATGATTGCCCCCAACACACATTTGGCCCCGTTCAAAAGTTGTAAATCTCAGATAGACCTTTCCAACGGGCTACCGAGCGCCCCAAATGGAGATCGTATGCAAAAGTTACGACCCCGGGAAGTTGATGTACTAACTTACCCAAACGGGGCCCACATGACTTTTGGCGCTTCATCTCCTAGGGTTAGGTTTTTGGATGTCTAGGGTTTTTGACATTCCTGTTTATTGTAAAATACCCTGAGAGCCTCATTGTAACCATCTTCTTGCGAAATGAGCACAGCCGTCACATCTCTTCTCAGAGATAAGCCGCCACCATTCCAGCAAGCTTGTTTTCTGCTGCATTTTACAGTTTTAGCTTATTTCCTTATTGAATAGAAAACCAGTTTTACTGTATCTCTGTTATTTTGTGTTAAGAATCTGATAATAATCTGTATTCATTTCGTTCTGCTCATAAAATCCGGATCAGTGGTATCAGAGCGGTCTGCTTCTTATCGTCTTAATGCATGTTCCCAACTAGGTCAGGGTACAAAGAATTGGGTCTCGAGCTTGTTTCTCTTGAGGACAAAAGCTCTCGCACGCCCAAGCGACCTCTCATGGCAGGAGAAAAGAAAGATTACGGGACAGGAGATCCTACCAAAATGTTGCTTGAGGAAGCCCTCACGCAGCAGAGGAACGAGATGATGGATAATTTCGCACAAATCGTTCGGCGACTACCAACAAGCGACGCATCTTCCTCGAGCGGAGGCGCCGACCCCTTCCAGGTACAAATCAACTTCGATATTCCTATATTTGAAGGACAGATAGACGCAGATGCTGTAGATAAGTGGTTGAATCTACTAGAAGGGTATTTTTCTGTCCATAGCTTTTCGAATAACGAAAAGATTACTTTTGCGCTCCTCAAAGCCGTTCCCCATGTCAAAGATTGGTGGGAAACATTCTGCGAGCAAAATGACACAGAAGAAGCCTCATTATTTTCAGTCACGACCACCTGGGAATCCTTCAGGGATGCTATTAAGGAACAATACTACCCTGTTGGAAGTTATGACGACTTGTATACCAAATGGACCACACTGCGACAAGAAAGAGACCAAGCAGTGCCAGAGTTCACAAATATCTTCCATACCTTGCGCACCAAGCTGGGTATCAAAGATTTAGAGCGACATCTGGTGCTCAAGTATCGTGGTGGTTTGCATAGGTACATCCAGACCGAAATGGAATTTCTGGACATCTCTTCCTTGGGCGTGGCCTACCGATATGCCGTCAAAATCAAGCAGAAGCTCAAACAAAAGACGCGGCAATTTGGGCCTAGGAACCCTTCACAGCAAAAGACAGGAAAGGGCGGTCCCAACCCACAGAATAAAGGACAGAGCAAAGATGGACAGTATCAGGACAACCAGTCCAAGCCACAAGCAAAGAAGGACACCGGAAAAACAAATAAAGATACCGGGAAGTGGTGCGACTTCCATAAGAGCCCTTGGCATAACACTGCTGATTGCCGCTCAAAGCAGTCGCTGGTGGCCGAAGTGAAAGCATCTGAATCAGATGGGGGTTCTGAATTTATGTCCGAACCAGAAGGGGGAAGATGGATCATTGACGCGGAACCCAGTGCCACCATTGCTACCATCAAGCTCCAGCTTGATGAACCAGATGAGCCAGAAGAAGGAGAATGCCTCTTCTATTCACAGATGTGGGTAAAAGGCACCCCGCTGCACTTCATCGTTGATAGTGGTAGCTAGAAGAATCTCATCTCAGCAGAGGTCGTCAAGCGCCTGGCCCTGCCGACAACGCCACACCCACAACCCTACACCATTGGATGGCTCCGCAAAGGAAGCGATCTCCGCGTCAGCCAACAGTGTCGACTGCCATACGACATCAATCCCTTCAAGGACGAGGTATTGTGTGATGTTGCTCCTCTCGAAGTTTCAGATGTTCTTTTGGGACAACCTTATTTATGGAAACGTCATGCTCTATATGAGTCTAGGCCTCGTAGTGTTATTATTTCTTTGAACAGGAAATTGTACAGGATACCCGAGGTAGTCCCTCCTAGTGCTATTGCTTTGATCTCTGCCAAGCAATGCAGGAAGGTCATCTCTTAGACCAAGAAATTTGTCTTCTTCGTGATTCGCTCTCAGAGTGAAAGAAAGATCGCAGCCACATCCCGGGCCTCCATGGCCGATCTATCCACACAACAGAAGCAAGTGGATAAGGTGGTGTAAGGATACTCAGATATCTTTCCTCCATGGCTGATCTATCCACACAACAGAAGCAAGTGGATAAGGTGGTGGAAGGATACTCAGATATCTTCTCCTCTCCGACCGGGGTACCTCTGCACTACCAGGTCAAGCATCCCATCGATCTGACCCTAGGCGCACCGCTACCCAATGGGCCAGTCTATCGTCGCTATCTGTTGGAAAATGAGGAGATCAAGAGGCAGATCCAAGAATTGCTCCACAAGGGGCACATCCATCCCAGTTCATCACCTTGTGGGAGCCCAATCGTGCTGGTACAGAAGAAAGATGGGACCTAGCGACTCTGCATTGATTACCGGGCCCTGAATAAAATCACAGTCCGTAACCGGTACCCGATTCCCTGAATCGACGACCTCCTTGATCAGCTCACGGGAGCCAAATACTTTAGTAAGATTGATCTGAAGTCTGGCTACCACCAGGTCCCAATAGAACAGACAGATGTATGGAATACTGCCTTCAAGTCAAAAGAAGGTCTTTTTGAATGGCTGGTCATGCCTTTTGGTTTGACAAATGCTCCAGCAACTTTTATGAGGATGATGGACGATATCCTACGACCTTTCACCAACAATTTTGTAGTGGTGTATCTGGATGACATCCTCATCTACAACAAGACTTGGGAGGAACACTTGCAGCATATTCAGCAGGTTCTACACAACCTGCAGAAGCACAAACTATATGCAAACTTGGAAAAATGCTCCTTCGGCATGGACAGGGTCCATTACTTAGGCTACATCGTTGATCGACATGGTGTGCATGTGGATCCAGCCAAGATCCAGGTCATCCGTGACTGGCCAGCCCCAACCACACTCACTCAACTTCGGAGCTTCTTGGGCGTCGCCAATTTCTATCGCCGGTTCGTGCTGGGATTCTCTCATATCGCATGGGCCCTCAGCCAAGTGACCAGGGGTGGTGGTAAGGCAAAATTTGTGTGGGGCCTGTCCCAACAAAAAGCCTTCGACGACTTGAAGAAGCGTTTGTGCTCATCGCCGGTACTCTCATTACCAAACCTTCAACATCCCTTTGAGATTGAGACAGATGCCTCAGATTATGCTGTGGGCGCCATTCTCACTCAACACGGCCACCCTGTGCCATATCATAGTGAGACACTATCAGATGTTGTCCGCAAGTACCCTACCTACGACAAAGAAATGTACTCCATTGTATAATAAGCTTGCCGCCAATGGAGACATTACATTCTTAGGAAGGAGACAGTCATCCACACTGATCACAAGCCACTACAGTTCATGCAGACCCAAGGAAAGTTGCAGAATGACCGCCCTCAGAAGTGGTCAACATATTTACAGCAGTTCCACCTTAACATCAAATATAAAACAGGGAGTACCAACCGAGTTGCTGACTGCCTCAGTCGACCTCCAGTCGTGGCACTTACCATGGTGCTAGACTCTTCCGGCCACGAGACCTCCGGATGGCCCCACTTCTACGAGACAGACCCTGACTTCTCCGCCACCTATCAAATGTTGGGCACCAACTCAGTGGTTGCTAATTTCCATCTTCAGGACGGGTTGTTGTGTCATCTGGGCCATCTCTGCGTTCCATCAAGCGAGCGCGCGAAGTTGATTTGGGAAGCTCACTACAGTCGGGTGGCAGGACACTTTTGCATCGAAAAGACAGTGGCAGTGTTGCAGAAACATTTCTACTGGCCGAAACTTCGACAAGATGTCGGCAAGTATATCAAGTCCTGCACCGCTTGCGCTATTGCCAAATCGACCACTGAGAAACATGGCCTATACACCCCTCTGCCTACTCCTGACAGGCCGTGGGAATCCATCTCAATGGACTACATGTCGGGCCTCTCGTCCACCAAGAGGGGAAACAACTGTGTTTTTGTGGTTCTTGATCGCTTTTCCAAGATGGCGATTCTAGCCGCTTGCAAGAAGAACATCACAGCAGAAGCCACTGCCAAGGTCTTCTTTGAATGAGTATGGGTACATTTTGGGATCCCACAGACCATTATCTCAGACCGTGATAGTCGGTTCCTCATCTCATTCTGGTCAAGCCTCTAGTCACTGCTGGATACCAAGCTCACCAAATCCACTTCCTTCCACCCCCACACCGATGGACAAATGGAGGTCGGTGGGAGGTCATCAATCGGATGGTCGTACATATCCTACGCATGTACAATTCAACACACCCCCGCACATGGGATGAGAGTCTCCCCTATGTCCAACATAGCTACAACCGAGCCCTGCATAGCTCAACTGGCCACAACGCCTTTCAGGTGGGGTTGGGATTCCAACCATTGGGCCCCATGGATGTTGCACTTCCCCTTGCGACCACCTCGACCGACTCATCCCCAGAAGCTGACAAAGTCGCCCGGTTCATTGAACGGATCCAGCATATTCGCCAACAGGTTTAGGATATTTTACAGAATTCTAATGCCAAGTACAATCAGGTGGGCGACAAAGTTTGGTTGTATTTGCAGAGAGAACGCCTTACAGGGCCCCATCGAAAGCTTCGCCCACTCCGTTATGGGCCGAACACCATCACCAAGGCAGTGGGTGACAATGCTTTTGAGCTCAACATTCCCCCCTTCCTTGGTCTGCATCCAGTCTTCAACGTGGCCCTCCTTCGGCCATATTTCCCACCACTATTAGACACCTCAGAGATAGCAGAGAAGTTGACACCAACAGAGCTCAACCCTGACTGCCTACAACGAGCATCCAGTGATCATATTGCAGACACACAGATCAAGAGCACTCGACATCAAAGGATCCAGCTTTATCGAGTTGTCAAAGCAGGGCAGCTCCTGCACCAAGGCAAGTGGCTCACCCGAGGCCAAATTCAGTAGAAATTTCCTCATCTGATGGGGGAACTCAACGCAATGGAGACCATTGATTCCTAAGGAGGGAGGATTGATCCAGGTGGATATTGGTGGCCACCCACCTTTCCAACTGGCTCAAAACAGTTTTATGGCAATTTTGATATTGTATTATTTTTAGCAGTTTTTCGGGTCCTAAACTTCCGGGGGCATTTTGAGGCCCTAAACGACCTTTTTTGGTGATTTGGGGCGCCAAATGGTTGCCCTCGCCACACATTTAGCCCCATTCGAAAGTTGTAAATCTCGGATAGACCTTTCCAACGGGCTACCGAGCGCCCCAAACGAAGATCGTATGCAAAAGTTACGACCCCGGGAAGTTGATGTACTAACTTACCCAAACGGGGCCCACATGACTTTTGGCGCTTCATCTCCTAGGGTTAGGTTTTTGGATGTCTAGGGTTTTTGACATTCCTGTTTATTGTAAAATGCCTTGAGAGCCTCATTGTAACCATCTTCTTGCGAAATGAGCGCAGCCGTCACATCTTTTCTCAGAGATAAGCCGCCACCATTCCAGCAAGCTTGTTTTCCGCTGCATTTTACAGTTCTAGCTTATTTCCTTATTGAATAGAAAATCAGTTTTACTGTATCTCTGTTATTTTGTGTTATGCTTCTGATAATAATCTGTATTCATTTCGTTCTGCTCATAAAATCCGGATCACTTGGTGCAATATCATAGAGAAATACCAAGCACCCCTGGTGAAATTACAAAGAAAGAGAGATAGATGGAAATAAGAGAATTCAAAATAATATTCTACACTAAACCAATTTGTTGATTTGGTCACATGCACAAAAGTTGTGAATTGCCTTCAAGAGAGAATTCGCTCTGACATTGGTTTCATCAATCCTACATAACAAGTGTACCATACTTCTCATGCTTTGACTTTTATCTTTGTCTTCCGACTTCATGATGAACTCGCCCTTCAATTGGATGCTATATCACTTAGTTAGGTGGCTAACACAAGTGTCACAACTCAAGTGTTGTCTTTTAGTTTAACTCAGGTGTTGTCATGCAAGTGTTGTAACTCAAGTGTCGTCTTTTGGTTTAACTCAAGCGTCGACATGCAAGTGTCGTAACTCAAGTGTCGTAATGCATAACACTTAGTTAACTAAATATTCTTTATTAACACTTTATTTAACTCTTTTTACCGAGGTTTTTCTTGTTAACACTTTAGTTAACTCTTTTAGCACACTTGATAATTAGATTCTTTCTTGTTAGCACATAGCTAACTCTTTTAACACACTGATCATTGAAGTCAACAAATTCGAGTTCTCTCTTATCTTAACTCATCTTATCTTTATCTATTGTCTTATTTGCATGGTCCACTTGTGCCAACTTAATTATTTATCATATCAAATATACTAAGATTTTTCCAATGATGTGATCATCTCATTCTACTCTCGTTCCAAGTGGTTATATGCTAAAGTAATTCACTTTAGAGGTGGCCAGTCTCTAGAGGAGACTTAATAGCTTATCCATCTCTAAGACCATGGTTAGTAATACGCCACACATAATTCATGTTTTGACAAGCAAAGCATTACCTCACCATATGAGGCACCACCTCAACACATGAGAATCTAACTTGACATACAAGACCTTCATCTTGACAAACAAGATTGTACATCACCATCACTTTGACATACAAAGCACTTACCTCAACACATGAGGCTTTAACCTTTACACATAAGGCTTAGCCATTCTTGAGTCCAACTCAAGATTCTACTCCAAGTTTCCTGATTCCAACTTAGGCTCCTCTAAGGCACTACCTCGACACACGAGGCTCAATCTTGGTGCACGAGATTGACTTGGAGAATGACTCATGATGTTGTAACTTTAACAGATCTAACTTTTCCCACTATAGTAAAAACTCAAATATTCTTAATGATTCTTTAGAAGAAATGTATGCAAATAATATCAAACCAACAAAAGTATCTACATGAAAAAAGGAGATTCTCTTATTAAGCAAAATAAAAGATTAGAATAAGACTTACATTGCATATGATGTGGTGGCTCCAATTCCATTCTCTTTGGGGTTCCTTCCTATTAAGGTTGTCTTATTTTAGTACTCTCTCTAAAAGATTCAATGTCTTCTACTCAATTTTCAACAAACAAATAGGGAAATGAAGAACCAAAGGTGCAAATTGGTCAACCATTTGAATAAGAATAATTTTAATAGCATCATAGTGTCATTGAACCAAAGATCCATAATCAAATGAAAATAAGGTTTTATATAGATGGATGAAACTCTCTAGAGCTTGTAGGGTGAAGAATCACTCCAAGGACTAGAAAATCCCAAAATATATAGACCTTGGGTGCACCACCTCTAATCAAAGCTCATTGTATAAAAGATGGCATGCTCCCTAATCAAATTTGACTTCATCAATAGAATCTTGGAAATTCATGTCAGCCAAAATTATCAAGGAAATTTGCAATAATTCCAAAGTTTTGAGATTTGTTTCAGTTTCTCCCAATGCCAAGTCTACCATAAGTAAAAATCAACATTATTTTTGCAATGTAGACAAATTATGGGTATTAACAAAAAATAATGGTTGAAAATCTTTAACAAAGATCTATGGAGTGACTTAAATATATTTGGGAATGTCCTAAGGGCGTGGGTGAACGTTAGGCTAGTTGTTGGATAAGTCAATTTTTTGTATGAATCATATTGAGGATTTTTTACCCAGTTATCTCATATTAGTTATGTTAGATGGATAAGTCACTTTTTTGTATGAATCATATTGAGGATTTTTTACCCAATTATCTCATATATCTTGACTATGTTGTATGTAATTTTGGGGAAAGTGATATCTGATACACTTTTTAAGGTTCACAAGGCCAATATGGTACTGAAAAACCAACAACACACTTCCTATGTACAATCTATGAAAAGTAAATGAATGTTTGACAGAGTAAACCCCTTGAAAAACATACCCAATCATATTTGCACATGTGGGAGACTTAAAATGAGGCATTTCCAACTAACTAAGACCAAATCAATAACATGAAACTCAGGGTTTGATCAAGTCAATTGGAAACTGCCCCAAGTATAGAACCTAAAGGGTTTAGCAGTGCCATCTAAGTTTTAAATCCTTTAAATTGAAGCAATGCATATAGATTCTTAAGCAAAATGAAAAATAAACAATGTCACACACATAGTACACATAGATTTACCTTGGAAACTCGTGAACCAAGAAAACAACAAAAGTTAGAGCTGCACTTCTATATTCTTCATGTATCTTCTTAGCTAGTTAACAATGCAATATTTAGGCATTCTACAACATCCAAAAACCTAATATGCTAAACCGGATTTGATTACAATTCTAATCCCTTAACCATGATTAAATTATCTTATGGACTGAAAACCATTAGCCGAAAAATCATAAAAGAAAACAAAAAATGAACACCAACAAAATATTAGGTCCTTGACATGGGGGGCTTACATTCCCCCCACCGTAGTGCCCCCCTATTATTGCAAATATTAGATTTGCATTTGGCATAGCTAACATCTTGTAGATGAATACATAGTCCACATCATGTAGTTGACATCTCATGGATGAATGCACATCGCACGTGTTGTAGCTAACAACTTGTGGATGAATGGAAAATGCACATGTTGTAGCTAATGCACATTGCACATGTTGCATCTAACACCTCATGGATGAATTCATAATCTACATGTAAGGAATTTAACACATTTCCAACATGCCAAAATGAGACCAAGGGTCAAGATGAAGAGGGGAAAATCCATTTTGGAAACTTGTGAAGCACTAGACATCAAGTTGGTAAATCATGGTCATGTGTGTAATATGGACAAGATTTCCCACTTGAGAGTAGGGCCAATGTCACAAGGACAAGTGGATGGTCCTTAGCGTCATCCATTTGAGCACCGTGCATGCTGTATTTAGTATATATACTCCACATAAGTCCCCACAACCACATCCAACAATATTTTAAAATATTGCTTATCACACAACATGTCCCACAAAGAAGAGAGAAGTAGGAGAGCACTAGGAGAGTCACTACCTTTGTGGACAATCAAATTGTCATAAGGAGCATGGTGTGTTGAGACTTATACATTGTCGCACACCAAAACTTGTAACCAATGCGAGATAACACATAAGAGATCAATAAGAGATTTTAAAAACCTCACTGTTAACGTAAATTGTCACAAAAACCTCTACAAGTTGCCATCAAACCACCAAAGTGGACATCCATTATTGATATTTCACTACAATAAATCCACTTGATAAATGCCATAACTTTGTGGTCAAACTTTCAATCACAAGAGATTGTGTCAACTGCAATAGTAACAATATCTAATTTAAGGTCACAACATTATCAAATGCCAAACTGATGTATGAGACCCCCATTGTTGGTAAGATAAGGGACCCCAACTCCACACAATGATTTTATTGCTTGTCCACAAACATGTACAAACCCTACCCCCTTGGATATGAACTTATAACCCCAAAGATGAAACCCATTTTTAAAAAATATTTTTCTAATTTTTAATGATTCTACTAATGTTAGTTGCAATTATCATGCAGGATGAGATGCTTAACCAATATCTAAAAATAACGAAGACGAGGTAATTAGTATTCCTTAAATTGATTGGTCTTAAAGTAAAACCTAAAATTGCTTCTTATTCGTAAAGAATTATCTTCTTGAAAAATGTTAAGAATACAACATTGAGAGACATGTCGAAGTCTACCCCTTACTGATCACTAACATGTCAATTGAGAAGACCTAATTTTCCTTAATTAAGGATAAAGATAACATTTCCCCCAAAAATATTAAAAACTTCCTTTAAAAACTTCAAACTCGCCTAAATCGAATGAAACAAGAAACCAGTAATTTATTTTTTTCAATTAAATTTACGGGGCATCCAAGTTCCGGTCAAATTTACTTCCTTAATCTTCGCCGAAAAGAACGCTGTTTTCGATAAAGTAGGTCAATAGCAGAGTATCTTTCGCTTTCCGAGGTGACTACGTGCTCTGGGACCGCACTAAATGGCACCGACCTCACCGACTTTTATGGTCTGTAATGAATGAATAAGCGAATAATAAATTCATTCTTGATCTCTTCACGCGTTTAGGTGTGCTGCCCTTTATATAATTACATACATCTCCACAAAATCACATCCGACCGTCATTCTCTGGTTTGCAGATAGACCCCCGGGGATGTCCTAAAAAGCTTCTGTGCAGGTTTGTTACATATATTGTTGAAAGAAGTTGCCCTTAAAATGGTGTTTCGATGTTTTGCCCTATTTCAAACTGAAGAATTGTTTTCTTTGCTTTCGAAAAGATGAAGAATTTGTTGTGAAAATTGGTTTAAATATCGATCGCAGTAGGGTTGTTTAGCAGTGAACAAACAACCCATTTAATGGACGGGCCTGATCGCGGCCCCATTTACATGTCCATTCAATTTGTTGTGTTTTACTCTTAAGCAGCCCTTCTCCGATCCACCTTTCTACCAATTTGTCCACATCAATTTCTTCTCTACACAAGTATAGAAAACAAGTCTTCAAGTTTGAATAAGGCAGATTTACAATAAAAGCCGAACAGACAATGAACATAGTCATGGCTACAGGTACGCGGAAAGTCTCTTTTGTGCAATGTAATGGGCTTGTTTGTTTGGATTCCTGCAATCTATTTTTTGTGAAGGAATAAGCTATTCTATGTGTTTGAAGTTCTGCTTTTCTGGTTCTCAGTTTGGAAATGGATAAATAAAATAGTTAATATGCCAAATGACATGTTCAGCCATGAAGCCTTAACAATGAAAATCCGAATAGAGCATATTGAAGATCTGCTTACAGTTCATACTTCATTGACTGACTACCAAGTAAATGCTAATTTTTAAGTGATCACTTAATCTTTAATCTCAATATTTTTTGTGATCAGCTAGTTTCCAGCATTACATTGTTTGTTCTCCTCAGCTATGCTGCACCTCAACTTTACTCACTTTTACGCAAGTTTAGGACATGTAAGACAACTTATTTCCCTGGAAAGTGAAAGTGAACTATGAAGCAGAAAAAAGACATCCTTAATCAGTCAACATAACAACATTGTGTTGGCTATTACTTGCTTTGGTTGGTATGCTTAGTCATATAAATATTGAGAGAACTACAATAAAAGTATGTATGAATTAGTTTGGTGGGTTAGTTTTAGGTGTTGTGAATTGCAAACATGAAGTTGGAGATCAAGTCCTTGTCAATCAACATAACAACATTGTGTTGGCTATTACTTGCTTTGGTTGGTATGCTTAGTCATATAAATATTGAGAGAACTACAATAAAAGTATGTATGAATTAGTTTGGTGGGTTAGTTTTAGGTGTTGTGAATTGCAAACATGAAGTTGGAGATCAAGTCCTTGGGCTAGCTACCTTTATAAATATTAGGAACTTTACTCAATATCCCATTCTTGAAAATATGTATTAACTATAATATTACATTAAAAAAACAACATGAAAAACAAAATATACATATTAAAAAAACATGAAAAACAAAATGAAGACAAAATTCTCACAATGCTCACTTTTCTCCCCATTTTGATGCTGCTGGTCGGTTTAGTTAACTTGAATACAAACCATATTAATATGGGTAGACTTGGATACTATAAAGGTGTGTGTTATGTCAAGTTCGAAAAGCACTATATGTCTCCAATTATTCTAGAGATTTGGCAGTAGAAAGGAGATAACCAAAATTGTTTTAGCATATCTGCATCTGACCTTCTAACAGTTATATGGAGTGTGAATTGTTTGACATATATGGATCTAACTTATGCACAGTTATTTCGTTTATCTTCATTTGGAATATAAGATGGGAAACTTAATACAATAAGCAGATTAAGATGAGAAGTATATAATAATGAGATCAATGAAAACTGTTCGGTATTTTATGTTCACTGTTGTTTTCCATGGAAGTCTCTACCAAATACCAGTTCTCTATTCTCTATGGGAGACATGAAGTCTCTGGATTTTAACTTGATATTGATATAAAGTTTTTGAATTGATATTATTTTTTTGGGAAAAATGTTTTTTGTTTGTTTGGTGACATAGAGTGAGGTCTACAGTATTCAGAGGCATCTAGCCTGTGGATTTTAACTTGATATTGATATAAAGTTTTTGAATTGATATTATTTTTTTTTGGACAAAATGTATTTTCTTCAATTTGGAGACATAGAGTAAGGTCTACAGTATTCAGAGGCAGCTAGCTTGGGGACTGACTTGACTCCCTGACTTTCTACTTGCAATTCACCTGTGAAGTCAATTTCTGTTAGAATGTTGATTGTGAATGGGGTTGCTATATTGTTTTAGTTTCTGGGCAGTATATTGAAGACTCTGAAGGATTTTTCTCAATAAAACCTTCTGTTGTTGATTCAGACCAGAATTAAATGGTATTATTGTCTCGAAAGAGTGAGGGTTTAATGGAAAACTTTCATGTACTTTATTATAGAGTCAAAACCGTGATTACTCCCCTTTAGTGTAGTAGATAATTTTGCAAATTTGTTGAATTTTAAGGAACAACATATGTGATGAATCCTTTGGAAAGATGAGAACATATCTAGTTTCCAGAGTTATATCCAATCTCAAGGAAGTCGTTTGAAACAATCAATTCCCAATCCTCTCTACTTTATCTCTCTTCTATGCGCATTTCTCATGTATCAGTTAGTTTAGCTTACTGTATGCTTTAGGAGTAGCCCTAGACACCCCTGAAGGTGCTTATTGTTGATTATACATTCTTCAGTCCCATTAACCTACCTTTTTGGTCATTTGCTGGACATAAATATTATTTAACTGATCTTATCTACTAGTATTTCTTTAAAGTCTATGAAATATGTGTCAACTGGAAGAGCATATTTGAAGATTAAGAGGCACCTAATGTTGTAAAGCTTATAAAATCTGTAAATTGGGCATAACGTAACTAAGTTCTCTTCATCTGCTAGCGCTAAATGGCATATTTGTCTGCTAAGTTTTCTCTTTAATGCTAAGTTATATTTCGTATGGGATGAAACTTCTGAGTTACATCAATGATGTCAGCTCCATAACCTTTTCCCCAAAACAAGGGGAGAATGCAATCGAAAGTTGAACAAGATTCAGACAAGGTTCTTCCCTGGTTAGATTTTCTTCTCCAATTATGGATTGGGTTAGTGTTCAGGTATCTTTAATTTTAGTGAAGGTTAGGGTTTGTTAGGGGCAAACTCTTTTCTAGGCTAGGTAGTTCATAAGGAGATATACCCTAGTTGTATTTCCACAGGAAAATTTTCCTTTTGGTATTGAATTTTAGTTTCAAACATATTCTGTTTTCTCATGACCTTTGTTTGAGTGATCTTGTCATTGAACAACTCTTACTGATTTTCATAGACTGTAGTCTAATAACTCTAATCAGTTGTGTACAGCATGGTGGACATACATTCTCACACTGATGTTAGATATCTTATCTAAGGGTTTTCATTGCATAAAACTTCATGCCGTTGGTAGATATTCAAAGAAAACTTAGTTACTACCGCTGAGCCTTTGTTGGGAATTCAAAACTCACTTTGGATGTGGTTATTTAATCAGATATGAAACAATTCTTCGTTTCTGCATTCTGGTGGTTGAATGTTAGTGATTGAAATTGCATCACTAATACCAGATAGTTAGTAGATGAATGCACTGGTGTTGTTTTCTAGTCTTATTGCCTCAGATGATGAATATTTTGCTGGGTTAATTTTTTCAAAATTTGAAGAGTCCTTGAAAGGATTAACTTGCCCTCTCTGTGACTACCAGAAACTATGTATTCATTATATGCAATCACAATGTCTATTGTCAAACTAACAAAAAATATTTAAACTTAATTTTTTTTTTTTTATGTAAGAACATCAGATGACAAAAGAGCTTGCAAAATTTTTACCAGGCGTTGAACATTTTGTGGTGACTATTTTACAAACATGAAATCTGGCAATGTAGGAGGACTTCATATTGGCCTAAGATACTAAACTAATCAAAGGAAGAAAACAGTAATCTCTGCACATCCAGGGAATCTGAAGTGTAATCACATTTGATGTAGGCATGCTCCATAGAAGCCTTTGCAGTATGAGCAAAAGCTCTTTGTAACCTTGAAAAATGTCTCTGCAAGCATGTAGGAGGTATGTCACCAAGGTGCAATTAAAGAAATGTTGTGAACAACCAAAGCTACAAATTGAATTGTATATCATGCTTTAAATTAAGATTTTAAACTTTTTGGTTCTTTTTATATGTCCATTCTCTCAATGAAGTTGAGGTTATGCTTTTCTGCAACAACTTGTCATAAATTCCGTGTTGAAGATTTGGACTAGTCACATCTCTATGGAGGAATTCCATCTCAAACAAGCTCTGAAAATAAAATAAGCGATATGTGATAAAGAATGCTTCGTAGAAGATTTGGATTAATTACATTTCTTCAGTAGAATTCCTTTTTAAACAGTTGGGAATACTTACTGGCAATGTTCTTTCTTCAAATACTCAACTTGAGCTTCATACTCGCAGTAAAGTATTCCTGAAATCTATTCTTTCTGATTAGTTTTCTTTACTCAGCTCAAATGTAAGTAGGGCCTCTAATTCAGTCATCTCAAATGAGTAAGTATTTAGAAGACATGATCTTTAGGATTAGGCTTGAAAAAAATTGATCATAGATTCTGTCCTGTTCTAAACATACTCTGCATACTACTAAAAGTTTCTGCATTAGATAGCCATTATAGTTTTGTGTTTAAGTATTCATTTTGTACGTGTCAAACTTACTGCCATATTACTGTCTTCTGCATTATTTCTGTTGAAAAGGGCAAATTCAAGATTTCTAAAATTAACAGAGATACAAGTCAAATTTGGGCTTAAGTATTTTATCTGACTGTTTTGGAATGCTGGTACTGATTAAGTAGGTTAATAGGTGGGTTGACATTTCAGTTCCTTGTGGCTTCTTATCCACCTTTTGTAAACTCTTTCTGCTTTAATAAAACTCAGGGCCTTTAAAGAACACCAATCCAATCCAAGCTCTTTTAACAGCTGAACATAGAACTGCATATCATTCCCGTTTGACATCACAAAAAACTGTCTTTTACAGGTACAATAAATATGTAGGTGACTTGTAGTTTCAGAATATCAACAATACTACGAATAAAATATGAACAAATAATCCAATCTGAGACCATCTTCAACTAAGTTTTAAAATTATGCTCCGATACAATTAGTTTTGCTGCTTGGAAGAACGTACGGCTTTAGAATTCTGATTTGTAGCTTTGTTCTTGTCATGATAAATGTGAACTATATAAACAATCCATAGCTTTTTTTTCTACAGTTTCAATCCCTGTATGACTTGAAACATAGTTACCTTTTAAATTCTTTATGTTGAAGTTTGAATTCCTTGTTCCTGCATTTACTTAGAAGTCATATTTACCAACATGACTTGGAACTTCTTGTTCCTTACCCAACTTAAGGCCTCAGATAAGGCCCCTGAATTCAACTTCATTGATGGTCACCTTTCTTAAACATTCGCTATAATCAATCACTGCATCACTGTCTTCATTTACCTGCTCCTATAGTGCATGGATCCTTTAAAAATGAAATATGCAAAAGTCCTCCCAGATATATCAACACTTAAATCACTCACCTTCAATTTAACACTAGCTCTTTCAAAATTCAACAGCTTTTGGTAACCTGTATATATGCACCACACGAGCTTCAAGGTTCTTTTGTCTTCTTCCTTCTATAGGAGACCAGAACAAATCCAAAAATCCATCTAAAGGCTCTTGCAACAATTTAGTACAACTTTGGTTATAGTTTGTTGTATTCCAAATGGCTTTTAAGTTTTAACACAAATTGGCTTGTGATTTTCAATCTAGGTTGTAAGCAGTTTTACCCTCAAGCCTGTAGGAGTAAACCTTATCCCAATTTTAGCATATGAGATTTGCACTTGAGTACTCACATATGCCTACCTACTAGGAGGTATGATGTACAATCTACTCTCGTGCTCCATTCATATGTGAGTCGTGACCCACCCAATGATGATACAAGACCTCTCAAGACCATTCATCTCTGATGGACCACCATTCTTCCCTATACCTTAGCCTAGATATGTGATCTTTACGGGATGTCTAGTGCTTAGGTAGGATCCTTGGATGCCTTCTTTCCTTTTATCTCCATCCCTTTGGCACCTATTTGGTTCACTTTGACCCTCAAGGCACTCGTTTGGGGTATTTTCTAAATTTAAGGGTTCAATTGGATGCGCAAACTCAAATTGGGTCCATAATTGCTTAGGATGCCTCATTTTGGGTGTCCAGCTCTTAGGTAGTGTTACGCCTTGGAATATCTATAGCGTTCCCAGTCAAGTTTACCAAAGCAAGGGGTTAAAATTTTGATGTAAAGGCCAAGTTGAAGCGTAGAGTGTTGATTTGGGGCTAAATACCCCTAATCATGTCATGGATGGTCCGCTTGATTTCCACCTTGGGGAGGTGCTCGCCCTATAGGGGTTGGTGCCCTTGGGGGGTTAATCACTTGGACACATGTAAAAGGTGATAGCACTTTGTAAAGGGCTTTGTACTCTATCTAGCACACCTTATTTGCTCAATTGGACCAATTTTACCCTTCCTCTGGGCTGTGTTACCCACAAATTGTACTTCCTTATTGAAGAAGCCTACAAGGATAATGAAGAAGGACATTGAGGGCACACATCTGTTGGGGTTAGTTGGGGCATGGCATCCTCTTTTTGGCACACCTAGCACTTGGCGTAGCCTAATTGCACTATATTTACTACTTTTATGTCATTTAGAGAGATTTTATTGTTATTATGAGTGGTTTAGCCCCCAAAGTTGTGGGTGAGCAAGCCAAATGTTGTATTTTTACATTATCTTGTAGGCTCATAACTTAAAATTAGGTGAGGCTAGTCTCATATAAATAGTGCCTCCCTCTCATTGTAAAAACACAACAAGATATGGGTTCATTATGAGATCTTTTCTATTTCTCTTGCTTTATTGGACCTCTTGGGATGATCTTTCTTGCTTGAAGGTTAATTTGATGAAGTTCTAGGGTTTCCTTTACACATGCTATTGGTTGATGCTAAAGAATGGTTGTAATAACTCAAGCACAAAGGTGACCTAAGGCGTTATCTTGCTCCTCTTTGTTAAATGTTGGTAAGTTATACTTCTAACCTAGTTTAATGGTGCTTTTATGGTGCATTATCCTAAAGTGTTTGGGTTTGTTGCTTGTGTTTTGTTAACCTTGCATGAGGAGACGTCCCTTTCATAGGAGCTCTCCATTGTTACTGGGCCTTGGACTTCTTCTCTTGCCTTAACTAGGCTCTTCTACTTAACTCTTGTGGTTGCTAGTTGATGCCCTAATTGTAAGTATTGAAAGCCATTCTAAGAGAGGGATGTTGGTATCGATCTCCCAATGACCTAGGGATTGAGACAAGAATCATATGCCCTATCTTTTCAACAAATCCATCTCTCTTTTATCAATTTACATGCTTTTTATTTCACATGCATCTTTATATATTGAAAAACCCTAAAAATCTAAATAATTCAAAAAAACCAAAAATATTTGCAATTTGATAATTTTGGTCCACCCATCAAATTCACCCTAGTAGATTTATCCATAGATCTCTGAGGGAAATCCTCATTTGCCTTTATTAGAGGAAATTTGAGGTCTAAAATGGGCCTCCTAATGAAATAATAAAATAATAGTTAAAATAATGAAATAATATTGAAAATAATAAAATAATATTTATTAATTTTGGAGGAAGAAAGAAAAAAACTACTTTTTATGTTCGTATTTTCAACATATCTCCCCGTGTTTTTACTCAAATTTCAAGCGGGAGCACTCGTTGGATGCGAAATTAAATTCCGCATCCAACGAATGCTCCCATTCGAAATTTGAGTAAAAACACAGGGAGATATGTTGAAAATACGAACAAAAAAAGTAGTTTTTTTATGACAAATATCTCAAGTCAACCATTATGGTTGACTTGTTTTATTGAAATTCTACTGGCTTTTGAATTTCAACTCATCAAGAAATTATGGTTGGCTCGTTTTTTTATATGATGGCTTGTTTTCTTACAAGGCCCATTTTAGACCACAAATTTCCTCTAATGAGTGCATTAAAAAACGTGAATTTGCCCAAATTAGGTTTTATGCGGGGTTTTTGGCAATTCTAATTGGATCATCAAGTACACCCCAGTTCACTTGATCTTCTCCCCTTCAAAGCACTTTGTAAGGTAGTGCCTTGGGAATTGTGAAACTCTACCTTGGGACTCGTAAAGTGTATTAAATTCATGATATATATTGATGTTGATTGGTAGATTGAATTTACTCCTTTATATGTTTTATGTGTCTTTGTTATTCATTGTTGACTCCATGCAAGGCACTGATCTTAGCCATAAGGCTTGTAGTAGGGTATTTGCAGGTGTTCTTCCTCTATTAGGGACTCTCCCCTGGGTTTAGGAGTTACCCGAAGAAGTTGAGGAGTTAGATTGTAGTGACATTGGATCTAGCACCTCTCGTGTGCTTAACCTCACTAGCACAGGGTATACTTAGTCTAATTTGAAAGGACTGCCAATTTGAGCGGTAATAGCTAGGATCCTTGGATTCCTTCTTTCTTTTGGTCTCTAGCCCTTGGTCGTTGGTTTGGTTTATTTTGATCCTTAAGGCACTCGTTTGGGGTTTAGTTGGTGGTACAAACCTCCAACCAGGTCCATAATCGCTTAGGATGCCTCATTTTAGGTCCATGGCAACCCAAATTCATTTGGGCTTGTTATTGATGGAGTCAAAATGAACCAAACTTTCCTAACCCTACTTGGTCTCTTGGTAGAAAGTGTACCACAGGTTCCTAAGAGGGTATTATGTCTATGTTCTACAACACATGTCACTACGAGGCGATTTGGGCCTAAAACCCTGTAGAACAATCTTAACAAACCCACACTATTGAGTCAACACACATGATATCACTGTTTTTGTATAGCTTGAATCGTCCAACGGTTGATATCACTGTTTTTGTATAGCTTGAATCCTCCAATGGTTGATATCACTATTTTGTACAACTTGAACCCTCCAACGGCTAACCTAACATACACCTACACCCTGAGGTTCCATTTCCTATTTATACCATTCAATTTCTCTTTGTAAAGCCTCTTGTATCTTTTGGTACTCTTTTGGAAACTTCTATCTTTGAAACCCTATCTTGTAGGGATAGACTTGGATAAGCAACACATCTTGATCTTCCACCTCTTCCATGCTCTTGGGCTGCTTGAACCTCAACTCCAACACCTTTATAGGGACCTCTTGTGATTAACTTGGCTCCAACCCCGAAGAATTGTTGATTCATTCTAGGGTATCTTTGTTGGTATAGCTCCATTCCTTGGTTGTTTCAACCCTACAACCTCAAGGGACGTTCCATCACAACTAGGGCAAGGAAGGTATCATCCTTTCTGAGGGTACTAGGGTCTCTCTACTCAATTTTATCATTGATACATATTTTATGGTAGTAGATCTAGTGTTTATTTGTGCTTCTATATAGACATATTTTAACTGGAGATCAGGTCTAGTCTTATCTTGTAGGAAATTGGAGCTACATCTATAGAAGTTTTTGGCATGTTCGCTCTTGGAGGCTCTCACAACTTTCCTCTTCAGCCCCATTAGATTCAATGCCTACAACAATGAATTGCTAATTAGTTCCTTCCATAATTCTCTTTTGCATTTCTAACATTAGGGTTATAGATCATTAAAGGAATTGTTGGTGAATTAAGCCTAGCTAGTTAGTTTACTTTAATAATTTGATTTGTTGTTAAAATCATAAAACTTAATCTGAAACCTAAGTGAAGTACCCTAATAATCTATAACCATAGGTTAACATAATAAATTTCTTGCAACCCTAATTAACTTAATGGCCTTCCCTCTCTGCTTGATCCTCAGCTTCCTTGTCCTACGGTTTCTTGGTTTAGCCATAAAACTAGGTGGCTCCTCCACTCTCCTCTTTCCCCTCTTTAGTAGTGTGTGTGTGGTCTTCCATCCTTGTCTTCACCTTGCATGTGGTATCACAAACCAATGGGTTCGTTATATTTTATTATCTTTTACTAGGGCACTAGGGACTCTCTTCTTAGTGTTATCATTGATATATCTTTTTGGTAGTAGATCTAGTATTTATTTATGTTTCTATATAGATCTATTTTTGTATTGGAGATTGGGTCAAGTCTTATCTCACAAGAAGTTGGAGCTATATGTGTAGGATCTTCTAGGACATGAATCACTCTTGGTGGCATGTCACAAGTCTCCTCTTCACCCCAAGTAGATTTATCACCTACAACAATGAATTTTGGGTGAGTTCCTTCCATACTCTAGGGTTTCTAGCTCATTAAAGGAATTGCCCATGAATTAATCCTAGCTAGTTAGTTTACTTACCTTATCTGATTTCCTAGTAAAGATTAAATTGAAATTTAAGTGAAGTATCTTAATAATATACAACCATAGGTTAACATAATAAAGATTCTAAAACCCTAATTAACCTAATGGCCTTCCCTCTCGCATGCATGATACGTAGGCTCACTATTCTGGAAGAAATTCCCTCTTGCATGTGACATGCTATTCTGGGAGAGATTCCTGCATACAAGGCTCAGTTACCCTGGGAGTTATGCTGCATGCATGTCATAGTTATTTTGATAATTGGACATCATGGATGACACATGCATTCCATGCATGTGAGGTGCACCACTCATGAGGCTACCCTAAGCCTATTTTGTAACCCTTTATTCATGTTATTTAAGGGAGAGGAGGGCACACTAGTTAGATAGGGCAGAGAAAAGAAGTCAGTGATTTGTAGCAAATATTAGCAGCAAATATTCTTATGTTGTAGCCGTTCTTTTCAGTGTTTTAGTTGAGTTATAGCATGAAGTTTTTCTTTTGTGTGGGTAGATTGTGTATTGCATCAGCTGCTTTTGTAGTTCATTAAGTCTTAGTAGATTGATTCTGCTAGAGAGTGGGCTCGGGTAGTAGATTGATTCTGCTAGAGAGTGGGCTCGGGTAGTAGATTGATTCTGCTAGAGTGTTAGTATGGTTTTTAAGTGAGAAGCTTGTGTGTGATACCAAGTTGTGTAATTTGAAGGATTGTGATTGCTGCTACAAATTTCAAGTATGCTGTCCTAAATTTCCAGATTGTTTTTTATGTAGATCTAATCTATAGTTTTCCCCGAGTTTGATCTAACATTGTGATATGTAGTGTCTACACTTTTGAGTTTCCATGTTAGTGCTTCGTTTAAGTAGATCTGCTCTTTGTTAGTGCATATTATTATATGAGAAACCATGTATTGCACATTCAATGTAAACATAAAAATAATAAAAGGTACGCATTGCATATTTGTAGCTCTTCAATTGGATTTCTCCACTTTATTCAATGAAATATCCACCATTTATAATGTAAGTTTTGATCATAATCATATTCAATTTGTTCATGAGATCTCAGCAATGTTGACCATGTTTGCATAGTATCACAACACAAATTAGTGCATACATTTTTGAAACTCAGTGCTGAGCATCTTTTTTCCATATTTTTACTAGATGTGAATCAATGTGTAAGGCAAGTTCATGCACATTTCAATGCTAATATATGTTTCCTAAAGAAGGTTGCGAGATCTTTTTTCTATATGTAGGTGCTTTAAAATTTAACTAGTTGCCATTTATAATTTGAAAAACAACAAGGAGAGTTGGGGGCATTTAGTTTGTGTATTTGTTGACAAAGGATCTAAGTTACCAGACTCCACTAAGAGAATGGCTTTGCAATTTTTTCGAGGACAGATCAAAGTTACCTTACTCAATTTGGAGAATGGCTCGGCAATGGATTCAACTAGGTGAAAAGTTGTGATTTATAGCCTTTCTTGCCACAACTTTTGTTTGTTTTGATAGGTCAGCTTGGATCTCTTCAGTAACCTTAATCAAGTAGCAAAAACATTCCTAGGTTGTGCTCAACTTCAAAAGTGAGGAATGGTTACTGCTGCTTGAAGCCTAAAAGCTGCTCAGAGTTCATTCTTCCATCATTGTTAATCCATTATGATAGTTGTTTCATGCCCAGATCTCTTAATCATGGAGTTTGGAAACTATTTGATGCTTGAAAATGATATGATTTCATTGTGGAATGAACCTAGATCTGCTATTTGAGGCCGATTGTCTAGCCCAGGAACCATGTACTTGCCAAACGAGAGGCCTAGCTGCTGTTACAAAGTATGGAGATTGAGGGTTTGTTGCTGCCCAGATTTGTTCCTTACACTATCAACATCTGGTCTCATCCACAGAACTGACCCAGAGTGTAGGATCCTAACTTCTAATAAAATCCTAATCACAATTTAAAAAAAAACTAAATTCTAATTAAAAAGGGAAAATAAGAAATCGGTACAGTTAATTATAAATTATGTTCACTGCAAAATATTTTTGAGGATAACACAAGTAAATTCTATAACCCAAATTATGAATCTAATTTTCAAAATACTCAACAGGAGAAGAAAACGATGTACCTGTCAGAACTCGCAGAAGAGGATGTACTTGTTAGAACTCATACTTACATATATATTGAAGAAGCATGTAGGTCCCTCCGGATGGCAGCAACTGGGAAACCATGTATGGGGGACCGCTCTCCTCCCAACCAACCTCTCAGTAGTATACTGAGAGCCACCGAGCCCTCACTCAACAATACCAAGCCAACCAAACATCATAACAACATCCTATTCTACCCTCAACCTCCAAACTTCCACCTCCATAGAACCCCTTCACCCCGACCAAACCTCCCCAAACAAAGAGCATAAAAACAAAAAAGAAGACCCCTCAATCAACACCCAATTCCCCAATTTGTGCAGAAAATTCAAATTTTAATTTTAGAAGAAATAATTATGCATGAGGGCCACATGGCCTTCATGCATCCTACTTTATTTAATCAAGTTTAATTACTTAACCTAGATTAATCGCTAATTAAATTTATTAATACTTCTCTTTTTTTTTTTTTTTTGTAATTGAATTAATTCCACTTTATTAGTACTTCATTAATGAAAGATTAAGAATTATAATCCTCAATTAGGTTTTTTTAGGTGTTACATACTCCCCCCCTTTGAGAAACTCCGCCCCGAAGTTATACTCCCCACAAAGATAGGTTCACAACATAGAATAGCATCATACACAACACAATACTTAATTAGTATAGTATATATATACATATTTAATACTATTGTGAAGATGAAAGCTCGTGTGTGTGGCCAGCATGCAAGAATTTTCCTCCTTCACTAATACATTCGACGCCCTAACTACAATATGCTTTTGTTTAATTACCTAGGGTCTAATATACAACCATTCATGCAAGTTATGCATTAACTTCATCGTACACTTCATAAACAATAAGAATAAATAGATAATAAATAAAAAAACGAATCAGTGAGATAGAAAAACACAACACATCCTCCCCCAAAACTCCCTCATTCCTTACTCACCAAGGCTTGATAGCAGATGTAGGATCCTAACTTCTAATAAAATCCTAATCACAATTTAAAAAAACTAAGTTCTAATTAAAGAGGGAAAATAATAAATCAGTACAGTTAATTATGAATTCATGTCCGTTGCAAAATATTTTCGAGGATAACACAAGTAAATTTTGTAACCCAAATTTTGAATCTAATTTCAAAATACTCAATATGAAGAAGAAAATGATGTACCTGTCAGAACTCACAAAAGAGGACGTACCTATTAGAACTCGTACTTACATATATTATCGAAGAAGCACGTAGGTTCCTCCGGATAGCAGCAACTGGGAAACCATGTATGGGGAACCGCTCTCCTCCCAACCAACCTCTCGGTACTAGACTGAGAGCCCCCGAGCCCTCACTCAGCAATACCAAGCCAACCAAACATCATAACAACATCTTATTCTATCCTCAACCTCCAAACTTCCACATCCATAGAACCCCTCCCCCCAACCAAACCTCCCCAAACAAAGAGCATAAAAACAAAAAAAAAGACCCCTCAATCAGCCATCAATTCCCCTATTTGTGCAGAAAATTCAAGTTTTAATTTTATAAGAAAGAATTATGCATGATGGCCACATGGCCTTCATGCATCCTACTTTATTTAATCAAGTTTAATTACTTAACCTAGATCAATCACTAATTAACTTTATTAATATTGCTCTTTTTAAATTTTTGTCATTGAATTATTTCCACTTTATTAGTACTTCATTAGTAGCTATTGAAGGATTAAGAATTATAATCCTTACTTAGTGTTTTTTAGGCGTTACACAGAGGTTCTCAAAAAACCCCTTTCACTGCCTCACATATTAATCTTCTGCTACAGGTGTGTCTTGACGGGTCAACAGTTTATGTCATAATGGTTGTAGGGGATGCTGTTGATGACTTTGACTGCCCCCGATAGCATAAATTTAGATCATGTTGGTTGATACACTGCCAAATATCTTGTTGTCAATCTGTGTCTGATTTGATCATTTATGTCCAAGCCGTGGCCCCATACTATTTGTAAGAGAGAACTGTTGCACCCTCAAACTAACATTTAGTGATACCAATTTCAGAGCATGATGGATGATTTCTTGCAGGTGGAGGATAAATAGTTTTTTTTTTTTTGAAGAAGTCTTCGTTAAAATTCTTTTAGTACACTGTAGCGTGGTACTCGCAAAAGATGGCCACTCTTAATTTGACAAACACAATCAATCAATTGTTATAAGAGTGAGATATCCATTGATCCCCATCCCTTTTCATGGTCTTGTTGCTTGGATTCTTTTCACTGACCATGCTCTGTAACATTTCTTTTGCCCAAGAAGACACAAATATGAATTATTTCAGTTGTAGGCACTGCTATCTATTCAGAATGTTGATGGATAGTTTCTGGTTTAGTAGTAGAATATAAATGCTCGAGTGTTTTATGTGACCTTGATTACCACTGTTAAAATCAACAAAGACATTGGAACTTCATACATGCAATTTGCAAGTTCATTTTTATGATTTACAACATCTTAAATGTGTTGAAGATGGGCATCTTCATTTCAAGTTCGCATTTTTTTCTTCGTTTACTATGCATTACCATACATCTTGACTTTGCAAGGAATCTTGTGGTGAGCTTGGATTGTGTTTTTGTGAGCTTGTGTAATCTATGGAAAGTTCACCAAGACTGGAAGCATCTATTCACTTCTTTCACTTTCTATGAGTTTTTGAGTTTGTGTGAGATCTCAAAATCTTCGCTGACCTTTGGGCATTGCTAGATTTCAAAGCATCAAAGTGTATAGTGTTATCACCTATTTTGTACAAATAGTTGAAGCCTTATTGGGCCGCCAGTGTTGGAACACGTCAGTGTTCACTTCCAGAGTATCTGGGTTTCAGATTGCAGCAGTTAGTCAATTTTGGCTTTTAGTCGACATGACCATGGCCCCATGGGGTTTGTAATAAAGTGTGCTAGTAGGATTCTGAGTGTCTCGGTTCCCCATGACTTGATTAAGCAACTAAGGTATTCCAGGGAGTTTTTTCCCTTGTCTATTATACTTTGCCTATAGCTGAGCTATAATCGATGAGGTTTTCTCCCGCTTCCTCCAAAGCTGGAATGCCCGATTTTGAAAATTTTAGCCATGGGGGGTTATTAGAGTCCAACTGATGTATATAAGCCTACTAGACACTATTAGAATAGGTGTTGGTCATGTCCTAGGTCCTTAGGACCCTCAGAGAAAATTTCAAATTTTTTTTACCGGAGGCGTCGGATTTGGGTTTTTAATTATTTTTAAATTTTAATAAATTTCTCTATAGTTTAAATGGAGAAATTTCATTTTGTAATATGTCAGTCATCCGGGATCCGTATTCAGTGATTGAAGGCTTCAACCTTAAGTCAAAAATCATCCATGATCACCGGACCAGTTTATCCTAAGTTTCGGATGTCAATTGGGCCTCATAATTAATAATTTCTCAAAAAACCCAGTTACAGAGAAATTATTAATTAAAATAATAAAATTGAATATTTTGGAGATAATCCAAACCTCTAAAAAATAAGTCAATTTGAATAAAATAAAAAGCTAATTGACATGGCACCACCTGGAATTAATGAAGATTCCATTCATCTCAGTCATCATTCAGTTGACTATCTAGTCACCAGATGAGATCTCCTTCAAGCTAATTCGCCCTCCTTCACTAAGAACTCGAATTAGTGATGTGGCACATGATAAATGGGTTGTTGAAGTAGCATTGATAGCTAAGGTGGGCGCCCTCCTAAATTTGTGCAACCACCAAGGCATTGGCTCCTTCTAAACTCATGGTAGCATTTACTACAACTCATACATGATCTCCCTCATATGATTCACACCCTCCTTCACTAGCTCACGTCAACCTCTAATGGAGCTCGAGTTTTACACATGGCGAATGATGAATGGATGGTGATACTTCCAAGAATGGGATGGGGGGCGCCTTGCCTAGGTGGAGGCCACCTCCCCACCCTAATTCAATGCTAATTCGAGTTATGGATTGGAGAAAGTACTCCAAGCTTAGTGTTGATTGGGATTTAGACATGGATTTCGATTTTGTGTTAGGTACATTGGCTTCCATCATGCCAATTCGAACTAGGGTAGACTGGGCTATTGTTTTGCTATATAATGAGGCTCTTTTTCCTCATTCCTCATGGACTTTTGAGCAAAGAAACTCTGGAGATTTTGTAAGCTATTTTGATTATTAATAAAGTTGAGACTTTGGAGGTCAAATCGTGGAGGCTTTTGGTGGCCATGCTTCACTTTATAAACGAGGTGACATTGTATTGCTTTTGTACTTAGGATTCTTAAGTTGTAGATCTTGTTTCAAGAGGGATAACAATCTAGCACAAGTAAACAATGTATCTATTTCTTTTCGCTTAAGTATTCTTGTTTTACATATATTGTCCAAAGCTTAAGGTTCTTGCAGGTACATCTTCACTCCGCATAAGGCTAAGAAGTTTCAAGCTTTATGAACTTAAGAAACAAGAGGATCCAGCTCTTCCCATCAATATTCAACAAACTTCTCTTGGTTACATTGTTCTTAAGGGTTTACTTCTTCAAACCTTCTACTTTCTCCTTGAACCCTTTGCCTTGACATGCTAGCCCTTTTCCTCTCATCCTAGATCTACCCTTCCCATTGTCTTTGCCATCTCTTTTGCCTTTTACCATCTTCTTTCTCTAAGCTTTGCCCTTCTTTTCCCTTCCATTCGCTTCCCCTCTTTTTCAAATATCCATCCCCTATTTGTCCAATCCCTCCTTCTTCTCATTCATCCCTCTTCTCTTACCTTTCGCTCCTCCCCTGTATCCCTTCCATTTACCTTCACAAAAACATCAACAAAAAACAAAACAAGTTAGAGTGTTAGTAGTTAGTTTTTTAATTGTTGTAGGCTGCATTTAGCTTGTATTTGTTTGCATTTCTTTTCTCATTTAAAAGATAGAATTTATATACAAAAAATAGTTTAAATTTTTTATGTTTTAGATCTCTTTCCCATCATCTTTTAGGCATTTGTTGTTTGCTGGTCCGTTTTTACATTTGTTCATATTTCAAAGTAAAATCTCATACATTTAGTTTTTAAAGTCCTTTTTATAGTTTCTAGATCTAAGTAGTTTCAAGTTCTTTTTTGATTTTCATTAACACTTAATGGGTGCTTGTTGAGATCTCTTTTGAGCTTGTGTAGGTTACTTTGTAAGAGAAGAAGTGCTTTGGGAGAACAAGACTCAAGGAAGATCAAAGATCAAACCAAAGAGAAGACTTAAACCAAGAAGACAAACCATACACACTATCCTTTGTAAAAGCCCTTAAGAGCTTCCAAGTTTGATTTCTTTATTTTCAGTTTGAAAATACCTTTCAGGGATTTCTCCTAAAGGCATTTGTAAAGTTAAATAAAAAGCTAAGTGGAGGAGTCCTCCACTTTTTGGGTTCTTCTTCCCCATTTGGGGAAGAGTGTTGTGCTTTGCTTAGTTTTATATCTCATTTCTTCAAAGTTCATAGATTAGTCTCTATTTTTGTACTTTCATTATACTCCATTTCCAAGTCTTGACTTGAGACAACAAACTTTGGGATTGCATCCCTAAGGCCACATAGCTTTGTGGTAGCTTCTCGTTCCTCATTAGCCTCCTTGCCAAAGTTTTAGCTAGCTGGAAAGTCTCAAGGACTAGTGGTTCTAGTGATCAACCTTATTCGGAGGTAGATCCCACTTTTAGATTAATATTGTTTGGTAGAACACTAAGTTTATTTTCAGTTTGTTTCAAGCATCTTGTTACATCTTATTATTTTCATTTCATTTTCAGTTATTTAAGCTTCATATTTGTTCTTCGAGTTATAACTGCTTCTATTTTATAAAATGAACAAAGCCTCTTGAACTTTGCCAAATCCAAGTCGAAGAGCACTCTCTATCGGAGAGCATTCCCACTACATTTACCTTGCATCAAACATATAGATTAGTTTAGAATCTTTTGAATTTCGTCATAAGACGAGGTCAAAAGTGCTTTCTGTCGAAGAGTTGAACAAGTGTGCTCTTAATAATCTCTAAAATCACTCCAACTCACACCCCATTAATTAATTTATCTTGGTTGTTATCTGACACCCGTATGCTCTGCCAACCTGAAAGGGTTGGGCTAGTACTCAGAAAGGTGTTGGATTTGCTAATCTCACAATTGATAACTTAATAAAACTTTACCCCAACCAACGAACTGGCGTTGCTTTCGAGAATTACTGAGGTAGTTTCCTAAAACAGGTGGTGCCGAAATCCCGCTGTTAGAATCGAGGGTGGTCAAGCCAATTGAACACTTATCCTTTTGAAATCTGGGTGGCTTCGACCTATCATCTAAGAGGTTACCGGTACTATTTCCGGTCTCTTGATTACCTTGTGTTCTTAGCCTAATAATCAAGACCATTAAAACTTTAAATTTATCAAGATAATCTGCACAACGATCTCACAAACAGCTACCTTTCAAGACCCACACATTCAGCATCACATACTTGTTATTCTTTGACTCCATAAGGCACTGGTTATTAAATATTATATCTTGATCAGGACCATTTGTCCTTGTGGTTTTACTCTATCTTGTGGATGCATTGTTTAAACTTCAATTCTTGAAAAGTACGGTCATCTTCGATATCTTATTTAGCAACGTGGATTGCGTCTTATCTTGTTTATCTTATTTATAATTTGGTCTCATCACAAAAACTCCTAAACAACACCCATCCGCATCACTTCATCAAAAAACATTACAGAACATAAGAGCCTTAGTGAAACTCTTTGTAGGGACTACCCCCCTTGGCTTCGTTAAGAGTTAGCCTAAACGGAGGAGCTGAGATTTAGGTGATAGTACCTAGCTCATTGCTTGCCCCCAAGGCCACACTTCTCCCCACTTCCAGTGAGGGAGACAACTTTCGAAATATTTCTGCTGCTGGTGTGCATCTCGGCGGACAACATATAGAAAAATTCTCCAGATCCTGGAGCAAGGTCAAAATTAGGTCATCTATGGCTCTGCCACATTCATTTGAAATTCCACCATCTCTGAGTTTTCCTTTATGGGCTTCTTGCAGCCCATTAATTCAATAGAGGCAACCCATCAAGTTGGACAAATCTGTTCAGACGATCATGCCTTACTGTAGCAGTAATCACAGCTGCAAGGGAGGTCCTAGATGCCACCTCCTTTAGCTTCCTAGAACTTTTGTTAAGGGAGCCATATGATCATTTGTCTACTATGCCTATTTTGCGAAAGATGCCTATGCCTATTTTGCGAAAGATGCCTCCCAGTATTAACAATTCAGATTTAGTGGTGGATCTCATGTGTGAAGACTCTAATGTGGAGCCTGAGCTTCATCACACACTAATGGAAGGTCGTGATTACATTTTGCTTCCACGGAATGTGTGAAGGAAGTTTCACAAATGGTGAGTTTGGATTAGAGTGGAACACTTGCTTCCATTTCTCCACAGGAGGTTAGGGACAGGGATAAGTCATGCCCAACTTGCTTCTTTGCTGCCTTTTCATTCATAGGTTGCCCAGGTTTGTTGATTATGCTGCCCACTATTGTTAGGAAGTCAAAAGCAGGTTTGAAATTTATTTATAAACCCCAGGCATGCCCAGATTTGATGATTGGGCTTATTGCTGTTTGTTGCTGTTATTATGACCTTGAAACCACCCAGAATTGAGATGTACTCTGTTTTATTATTGTTTGAGGGTAAAAATAGTGTTGAATCATGCACAAAACTGCCCAGAAGTGTGTCTACAGGGAATTGGACTCTCAAAATGCCCTTTCTCAGTTGATTGGATGCATGGGTCTGCCCAAAATATGCCTAAGATATGCACAGATAATCTTTCAATGTTTTCACTCCACATTTCCATTGGTAGATTTGGAAGTTTGACTCAGACAGGTTGTGAGCTGAACCCAAGTTTCCACCTCCGAATGTCCAGGGGCTCCTTGTTCTGCCTTGTCAGTTTCCCAATTATGGTGGCATTCATTGACCCAGGAAAGGACCGATCTGCTGCAGGACTTCTCATTTGTTAAGACTAGTACCTCCATCTCTTATAAGCTTGGACCCTAAGGCTTATTCTGTGCAAAATTTGGAAGTTCTAGTGCACGTTCCTCACTAAAGGCCTCAGAGCCACACCGGATCTCTATTAGTTCCTCTCTTGTCTCAAAAGGGACCTTTGGAGAGCCTCCTCATCTTCTTCATAATAGTCTACCATGTCTTCTTCCATCCTCCTCCCCTCAAAAGTCCTTTTAACCTTGATTTTTACTCATGCACTTAGCGGCCTTTCTCTCTTAGTTGGGCCTATGGCGTTGGATGGAAAACTAGTGGAAATGCTTCTTCTCAATAATATTTGGTATCCTTAATTTGGTGTGTTTTATGTTTTGTAGGCTTTTTACTGCATTTCAGTTTCAGTTAAATAAATTGTATGCCTATTTTTATCATATTTATTTCCTCTGTTCCTTGAACTTTACTTTTATCTTCTTTTTTATTTACTCTATTCTATAGACTTGTATATGTAAGAGCTTAACAAGGTTGGGGTTTAATGTTTCCAAAAAACGGTGGATTCTTTTACAATAGCTTTGGCTTTATCAATTGTAAATGGTATAGCGGCTACTGCTTTGGTACAACCAGATTTATAATGAATTCCCTGTAATAAATATTATCACCTTATATGGATGATAGCCAACTATTACTTTGTTTCAATAGTATCCTTCTACATTTTTCCATTCTCAATCTAGGCTATCTAGGCTTGCAATAATGAAGCCAAGGGAGGCTTCCCTACATACCAAAATCTACTAAGGATTTGTAAATCAAGGCTTGATATATTTACTGGCTAATGTGGTTATTGGGCATGGTTGATAAGTAAATTCCAGATCTGAGAGTTAGTGAACAACAACCACTTTGGATGATTTCTTTTAGTAGTAAAGGGTATATGAGGTTCTGAAATTTATTTATGAAAATACCCAGAGAGAGATACAGATTTAAGTAGAATGAGACAACAGTCTAAAAAACAGATTTAAAGGTAAGTTACATGCTACTAATCAAATCTGATTTGATTTACAATTTACTCAATTTTCAGGTTTGACTTATAAACAAAATTCAACCAAAAAAAAGATTTGCATAGTTTAATAACAAGGCTGAATAAACAAGGATCTGGAACGTGCAATTTTACTGTGTTTATTCCATATCTGAAATAAATAGAGATTGAAGCAAATAGAGTGGCTGAGCGGTGGATTAGTGCCTAGATAGTTGGGCATATGGGGTCCTTTTGGTAGGCAGCTTTTACCACAGATAAACCTTGGACAAGAGAGGGCGATCTGACCATGTAGCATCAATCACCAATCCCTTTAGGTCATGCCACAGGTGGGGTGCAGGAGCTGCAAGTGGTTCTTTACCTACAACAAAATTGATTTGAAATGGATGCATGCAATAGACATCAAGTTCACCTTTCTTTTTGTAAATATTAGACTGAAAATTAATGCCTACACTCTTATGATACTGAAAAGAAACATAAAATAAACCATTCGCCATTCACAATTTCAATATGGAACATAATTACTAGTTTGTATTAACATCCAATAAAAAGATCTTAATGTACAAATCCACAGCAACATAAATCAAGATCTACCATAAAAAAGCTTGCTCCAAATAGTATTCATTAGCACCAATAAGTTCTAAAGTTACCTCATACCAATCAACAACCCTTACAAATGTCTTGCTTAAATAGTGTTCTTTTCTCAAAACCTCCATGAATAACATAATATTTTCTTGTTCCAAGCCCTAGATCTATTTTTGAGATACACAAATTAATACTTTTTTTTCCAACCTCCTAATATGACTTGTCAACAATGAGTAAAATAAAAATCATTTGTTGAACCATAGGCACGATTCATCTCTCCAAGCCATGTGCCCTCCTAGAAAGTGGACAAAGAAGGTGCTCTCTTGTAGTAGTTATCTTGACTTGTCAACTCAGTAAATGAAACAACAAAACCTTAACCTCCTTGAATGATTCACTTGACAAGTCAAAAGGAAGAATGTTATATGATTTTTTCTTGGTGCGCCCTCCTAGAAATAAGAGATGTTGACCAAACTCTAGCTCCCTCTTACCAATTCCATGAAAACTTGTACCACAAGTGCCATCTAGCATGGATCCTCAATAGACATGAATGCTCCTCTTGAGAAAGCATTTGAATGTTGTTTTGACCAATCTTTTGAGGATGTGCACCCTAGGAGAGAAAGATCTTTGACCAAGCCTTTTGTCAAACACTTTTAGCATCTACCACTCTTCACCTATGCAAAACCAATGTATGTGAGATCAAAGAGTACGAGGGGCCAGCTTTGCATGAACATATGTGCAACTTCAATCAAACCTTAGTGCACCCTTCCTTTAAGCCAAATAATGTGAAATATAATAATAATAATAAATTGACAAAAGAGGGAGCATCCTCTCCTCTAACCATATGTAATCACCATGTATATATCAAGAAAGGGGGGAATCCCTTTAAACCTTAGAGTGCTATGCACACCAAGGGTTATAGCGAACCACAATAACCATCCAATAAATAATCAAGGGGAGCTCCAATATAGCATGCGATGTTAACCATAGTAATGATAAATGGGAAATATTATCCAACCTAAACCATGGAAGCTCTAGCAACCCTAAAACACCATCAAAGACCCACATATGAAATGATCTAGGGAAAATATACTGGAAATCCATAGAACAAAATGTGATCATCCATGCATGAAAACATAACCACTATACCAACAATGCCATAGGATAATATGTTTTCCAACTTGTATAACAATAAGGCGTGACCAAGACACCCTCATCAACCAATCTTGTCACTGTATAACAATGGAAACTCTATAAGTACTATACAAATCCAATATTGATATGTTGCAAACTTGAATAGACCAACACAAATACCTTTGGATTATTTATTTTCCTCAAGGACATTGCACACATGTTCATCGAAGATGAAGTCAATTAATAACTCCCTGGTCATCTATGTGACTAGTGAATATACCATAAGGGCCATTGTCTGGGAAAATGTGTGTGCATCCAGAAATGGTCCACGATAAGTCGATCATAAAATTGCCATGTATCTCATATCACATCATCTACCAAATTGATGGTAAGGTGCATCTGCAATAAACATGGTGTAATAGAGTGCACCATATTGGTGGAGGGGCGTTGAGCCCAAGGAGCATCATGCATGAAGGACGTTTGATCATTGTCGGCTTACACCGCATTGTTGGCTCACACCGCATGAAGTAGGTGATACTACGTGCAAGCTCCACTGCATGGTTCTTTTGAATGATATTGGGGGTTGGATAAACCCTAGTGTGGCACTTGTCTAAGGACATGTGTCCATACAAGTACCAACAAGGAAAACTCACATGGAGTGATCTTGTGATAATTATCATCATTGTACTCTATTTTTGTATTGTCTTGGAGAAGTCTTGTAGGGAGCAAGATGCTAGGGTTCATGATGCAAACCTTGGGGCATAATGTTAGGGTTCATGATGCAACCCTTGGGGCACAATGTTAGGGTTCATGAGGAAACCACGGGAGAAGACAAGGAGATAGAGAGAGGTCTTATATGCTCTTGGAGAGATTGCTCTTGTTTGATGACATGGTTAGCTGCTATTAGGCTAGGGTCTGTGCTATGCATGTAAATCGTAGAGAACATGTTGTCGAAGATGAGGATGGTTATTATGCCCCTACTTGTAGCGCTAGATTTTTTGCCCTAGTAGCATGATTTTTCAACCTTGATCTTGTGGGATGTGAGGTTAGGGAAAGATCATGGAGAGCCTAGCTTGATGAGTCTTGAGCTTGATGTGATGCTTTGATCGGAAGAAGACTTGATTATTATATTATTGATGTTACATGGAGGTCTTGGTACTTGTATTGATGCAAGAGTTGAAACCTAGGGTTTGAGGACCCAAACCTTAGGTTGGATAAATAAATTTGGAGTCAAGGGATAGAATTGTCTTTCCATGCATTTGGGTGATGCAACATGGCCACGGTTTGCAAACACTAGTGTGATACAAGCTTGGTGTATGTGCCAAGGAGAACTTCTCTATGTGAATGCTCGCATTTTGAGGATCTTTGGTGGGGTGACCAACTTTGGTTGGGAGTGATTCCTAACTAGGAGGAGTTGGTGGCTAGAGTTTTCATACGGTTTGTTGAAAATTACCAAGGAAATGTTGTTCACCTTGTGATGCCTTGGGGTGGACAAAAACATTAAATGAGGTCCCTAGTACTTTATAAAGTGTGATATACTTTATTTTTATAAAGTCACTTTATAAAGTGAGTTTGAGATTATAATTTTAATTTGACTTTATGAGACTTTGAGGTTATAAAGTGAATATTTAATTAAAAAGGGCCGCTTACGTAAGTGAATGAAAAAATGTTTTTCATTTAATTAATAAGACATTAATGAGCAATTAATGTGGGCCCTAGATCTCATCAATTTAAGATTAAATCCTAGCAATGGATTGGTGGGTGGTGGTTACCTCAAACAAAACTAGAGGAAATGCATCAAACCTAATTTTGTTCACTTTCCAAATGAGATTTTTGGAGGAGAAGGAGAGCAAGAGAAGAGAGGAGAAAAACCTATGGTTTGAAGAGATTTCTTCCTAGAAGAGAAAGAGACTGAACATTGGCTTAAATCCCAAGGAGGAGGAGGAGGGCACGAGTTCCAAGAGGTTGAGCACAAATTTCGAGGCAAGACCATATATCAGTAAATCGTACAACAGACACA